>JAHLJT010008756.1:84616653-84989376 GCA_031308135.1 Acheta domesticus | reverse complement strand
ATAATTTTTCATCTCGCTTAACAAGCATAAATTTTCATATATATTGTTTCTAAAATGCTTTATGTAACATCCATTTTCTAGATGAATTACTCAATGTATCTCAGCAAATATGTGTGCTTGAAATCAGTCTTGCATGAAACCTGGAAGTCCCAAATGACTGCACGTGTAACTTACATGTACATAATGTAGCTCAATGTTCATAGCATCAAAAAATATTTTTTGAAATGACTCAAAATTAACAATGGAAACATCATATAGAAACCAATTGAAGTAACCCATCAGAAACTTCATCAACGTCGACCGATTATAAACCGTAAAAGCAGCCTCAATCCCGAAAATACAGTGCTTCTGTACAAATCCATTCTCCGACCACTCCTTCTTTACGCATGCCCGATCGGGTGTCATACAGCAGCATCCCACATAAACAAGATTTAAGTCTTCCAAAACATAATCCTCCGCATTTCAACCAAAGCTGCATGGTTTGTCAGAACACAACCCTCCACTCAGATTTCTACCTAAAATCAATAAAAAAGCAAATAATTCATATATCCCACAATTTCTTCTTCCACCTACCTAATATAACCGGACCATCCTTTTACAACCTCGCATAGATAACCCTCCATTTCTGAGAATAAAAAACAGATGTCCCCTTCATTCAGTCTGAAACTGCTTTTCCACGTTTGAATAGAAATAATTAACTTCAGTAATTAAAATCATCTCTAATGATGGTCTGGCGGTGCTCTTTGCGTTTCCCCACTCGCACTTTTTAAGGTTAATATAAGTTTCCAATCATCTGTAGAGCCGAAAGGCTGAACGATGTACATTCAGAAAAATAAATAAATTAATTGAAATGAAAAAAAAATAGATTGGTGGCGGAGGCGGACTGGAAGTTGGTGATGTGATTGGGGACGGAGACGCCATAGAAGGTTGTAATGTTATTGGTGTCACAGATGGTTGTGAGAGTCGTGGTGTGATCGGGGATGTTGAAAGGGAAGAAGGTGAGAAGTGATGGGGACGGTGACGGGGTTGTGAGTAGCGATGTGATCGGAAACGCAGAGAGGTTGGGTTGATGTGGTCCAGGACGGAGAGGGGGGTGACGGTGGTGATGTGAACGGGGATGGAGACGGGACAGAGAGCGGTGATGTGATCGCGCACGGAAGCGGGAGAGAGAGGGGTGATGCGGTCGGGGACGGAAACGGAGTTATGGATGGTGATGTGACCGGGGACGGAGACGGTTCCGAGGTTGAGGATGTGATCGGAACCCGATTCAGAGTCGGGAGTGGGGATGTGATCGGCAACGGACACGAGTTCGGGGGTGGTGATGCGGTCGGGATCGGAGGAGGTGACGGAGGTGGCAATGTGATCGGGGCAGAGACGGTTTCGGCGATGATGAAGTGATCGGGACCGGAGGCGGTGTCGGAAGTGGTGACGTGATCTGGGATGGACACGGGTTTGGGGCGGTGATGTGATCGGGGCCGTGGGCGGGGTCGGGGGTGGAGACGGGGGCGTCTGGACGGCGACGCACGGCCGTGCCGCAGCTGCTCCATTATCGGGCGTGTGCCAGCCGTGTTTACAGTCTCGACGCTGCGGAGCGCTGCACTCGCACCTGCCCCGGGGCAAACAGCGTCTGCCCATAGCGAAACCTGCCACTGCCACCTCCTCCACCTCCTCCTCCTTCTCCTCCTCACTTCCCCTGTGACCTTCTCTCTCTCCCTGCCTCCTGGCCGCTCTTCCCTATCCGGTTCGAGGCAAAGTCCCGATTTGCAGACTCTCTGGCCTGTATTTTCTGAATCGTAGCAAAACCCGAAAAGGCACTGCTTAATACAAATGCATAGAAACTCAAAAATTTATATTAGTTCTTAAGAACAGTACAATATATCACAATGATATCGCAGAATTTGCACAGCAGTTTTCACATGATGGTGATGTTTTCATGTATCACCTTAATGTGCACAATTACTAACATCCTGCGGTCTTTTGCGTTTACAAGAGATTTAAATATTGTGTATATATTTGACAATATTTTTAAACTCATGTCAGGATTCTATTTCATTGATTTGTGGATATTTTGTTTTCTTTGTTGGAAAGTAAAGTTGTGGATACATTACAATGGTATTTACTTTCAAAACATTTACGGTAAGTAGAGACCAATTTCTTATGTAATAATATATTTTTTGTACTTTTTTATTGAGTTTTCAAAACTGTGCTCTTGGCAAATCAGGGCAATCCTAACACAATATGCACATTTTTCGTTACATAGGTTACTTTTGCGTATTTTGCACTATATTACATTTTTTTACATATTTAGCCCATATTTTACATATCTTGCAACATTTTTTATTCTACCAATTTTTTTAAAATTTAATACATTTTCAAAAATAATTTTTTACTTAAAAAATGGGCATTTTTCTAGCAATATTCAGCACTACTTGCAGACGACCTTAGGTGCCCCATATGAAGAAGCAGTATGCGGTCTGCCTTGATTTACCTACATCTGCATTGCATGTTTCTGATGACAAAGCGCGTGTGCGGTAAGAATTTTATCTTTAATCGTAGAAGTATCAATGACACCGTGTTTCATTTTTCGAACTAAATTACGAGAGATATTGGTCGCTGCAGACGTGAAACACTACGACAATGCTACAGAGATTGTTTGCCGGTCACTGAGTTCCCACATTTGTACGATGACTATCACTGCTCTCGAACATAAAAATGTGCTCTTAAAAAAATTAATTCAGTAGAACAATCAATATTTATTCTTAAAATTGATTTAGTAAATGTTTTATTAATGTAATTTCTAATTGTGTAAATATATTTTATTTTATTGTAAATGTATAAATAACAGTTACTGTTCAGTTCTATAAATAAGAGTTCAATGAATAAGTTATATTTTATTTGATATTATGTATTATATCCCTTTCTACGTATTTCTTACATATTCTTATCATTGTAATTACACATTTACGTACATATTTTGCCGTTTCATACTACATACTTTTTCTGGCTAGATAAAAGTGTAGGAGTAAATAAATATGGTATTTTTTCACAAATTGCACATTAAATGACTTCAGAGATGAAACAAATACCTACGTTATTATTCATTAAGTATATTATTATTAACTACATTTGGAAGCGAAATTGGTAAGTCAAAATTCATGCCAAAAAATAAAAATAAATAAAACTTAGAACCCTACAAAATTCGAAAATATGATATTGGTTCTTGCTTTGTTTCACTCTTGGAAAACTCATTAACAATGTAAACGTCGGTCCCCTTTCGTATTTATATAGAAAATGCTTACAGAAATTGCAAATATCCAATTTCCCATTAATGAAAAACGACAGTAAAAACACTTCGAGTGCAATTATCTTCAATTGTGCCTCTATTTGGCAGTAAACAACATCAAACAAATTACCTACTTCAGTCTAGGAAAACGATAAACGTAATATACAAGCTGGCCTCAACTTTGTTAGCAAGCGAAGTGTCGTTGCGCACATTATACACCCGGCCTATGAAAGGGCGGGTCGTGGGCGACCATACTCGTGTCCCCCACTCTGGGCTAGTTCTACGTAACGTCTACCCACATCACGTCGACACTGGAGGTAGACTACTCTTCCCTCCCATTATAGTCCATGGTCGCCGGATCATTTCCGGTCTAGCGGAGAAGCAGGCGCCAGCTCCCCTTAAGGCGAGGCGCCGGCAATTGCGAATGCAAATGTCCCAGTGACAGCTCTAGCAACGAGAAATTACACACCAGATACGTAGGTGCAAGGGGTGACTAACTAGACCACTAATGCGTTATAAGTACATGGCACTTAATATTCACGGAAATTATGGACGTATCTGAGAGCATGCATACACGTGAAGGTTCCTATACGAAGTAGATGATGGTCTGACATTACCGTAAAGAATCTCTTCCATTCATGATCTACATGTTCTCATTTGAAAAAAAAACAATATAAAGCGCAGTGAAGGGAAATAGGTAGAAAATATTAATATGTCATGGAATAACAGGATTGCCATGACCTGCGGTGATGAGTTATTCCACTTCAGAAAACGGTAAGCGTGGATAAAGGTCAACACGTTCAGTAGTCCACTTCACGGATCGGTGATCACCTTGTTCTCAACAGGAAGTAATACATCCATGATTTGAGTGTCCTTTAAATACGGCCTGGAACTAAATTGCCGTTAATAGATCAATTATGAGTTATAGGTTAGTGTAACATTTATGTAAGCAATGTGTATCAGCAAATAATTATAAAATTACCGTAAAAAGAAATGCTCATAGTTGATATGTAACCTGACAGAAACATTGAACGTAGTTTCTTTGCCCATTAATTAATTCCATTCCATCAAACATTATGGTTCTTATTCCTTCTCCTTGTGTGATTTGCAAATTATCTCCGGGCGCCGCCGCAAGATGGAGAATGAAAGCAAAGACCGACCGACGGGAATCCGCAGAAACTAGGGCATTCCTTAGTCGAATTTGCGTGGATAAATATGTATGTTGTTTAATTTTGTGACAACGGCCTCTCAGAATTTTGCGCGTTTGTGCGAAAGTTTTTTAACTTAAGAAACAAGTTCAACATTTCTTCAACAGCACAATATCGTGTAAAGTGAGAGAAGGAATATTGCGATGCGCATTTATTTGGAAAGAGATTTTGTGGAGATGTTCGATTTACAGGAGGCCAAGAATTATTTTCAACGTATTTTAGAAGCCATTGGTAAATGCATATCTCCTCGGTAACTCCACTCAAAGGTTTTATTAAATTCTGACAATTTCTTGTCTACTTTTTTCTTTTTCATTTTGGCGTAAATGTTTCAGAATTTATACTTTGAGCAGATTTAAGATTGTTTTATGTTAATCGCGCAAGCCAAAGCCCGGGGCCCAGCTGTCAACGTGAAAACGCCTGTTGATAGGAAGAAAGGGGCCCAAAAGAAAGGTTACAAGACGCTATTTCATTGATAGGTTCGAATCATCATTCCCCACCATGTTCTCGTGAAAGTGAGTCGATTCTCTCACGTTGCCGATGATAAGGGGTAAGAGCCAACGATATTTGTGTTTACTGAAAACGATTGTCTCTTGTGGTAGTTCTAAATTAACCTTTATTTTGGTGTCTAAGATTGAGATATTAATGACTACTATTGGAGTAAGTTAGAAGTGAAACAGTCAAGTAGTATTATGCCACCGACGTATTAGCAGATAGCGTGGTACAGACGTTTTGTGTACCTAATTTAAAAGATGTTATAAAATATTAAAGGTGAATCACAGGATTGAAAAAATACAGAAATCTCACTTCTGTCAAAAATTAATTTTTAATTATAATTAGATGCATTATGTTAAAATTGTTGTTAAATAATGATCCAAGTTTACCTCCATATTAACTGAAGTTTGAAATTACATATTAAACAGTTCAAAAGAAAAAATAAGTCACTTCATGAAGTCTGCGTATACATATTCCATTCGTACCTATTAATTAAACTTGTAATATTGAAGTAACTCTCCGTTTAACAAAAATGAAATGACTGTTTCATTATTATTCAAGTTTAATTATGATTTCTACCAATAGAGTAATTTTACACTGTTTCCATGACTTTTATATTCAATACTTTTCTGTGAATCATTTTAAAATTCTGGACACTTGCGATTAGAACTGTTATAAACCAGTTCTAGGAAATGCTCCTGAAGTGTTTAACATCATTCTGTCAGTGTTGAAATGAGAGAGCTGCATAAAACGCGACAAGAAAATAGTGGTGAAGTAAATCCACGAGACAACAACATGAAACGTGAATTGCAAAACCGCGAAAGCGACTGAAGCGTCGGAATGGATCAAAGGGTAACCGTTTCTCGACGCAGGTCCCAGGGGCGCCACACTCGCGGGGGGAGGGGAAGGGGGAAGAAATCGCAAGTAAGAGCTCGTCGGAGCAGGTGAGTCGCTCCGAACTGCCTGGCCGTCGCTCGGAGTGAACCTGCCCCGGCGACCGAACACGTTCCCCGTCGCCACGCTATTGTTACGCGGCTTAGCAATAAAACCCAGGCTACTATTGTTCCCGTTCTGCAAACAGCTGCCTACTGCCCTCGCGGGCGACGCAAGCTGACACACGTCCCCTTAGTGCGTGCGTGCGGGCGCTCGCGCGTGTTCGTTCACGAATCGATTCACTCCCGTGGATGCAACGTGATGCAAGCTGCGTTGTGTGGATGCAAACTGACGCCTGGTGACTGCGTAAGGCAATCTTCATGGGGCTCATGCAGATGCTCATTGCTCGTAGTATGTTCGCATTACGAGCAGATGTGCAAAGGTAAAAATACATTTAAAATGGTAAGGGGAACATTTTGTTACCCAAAAGCAGGTGTTACAGCAAATGATATTTTAATAACCTATACCCAGATGTATATTCACGTGACAAAAGTGATGGGATACTTCCTAATATTGTGTCGGACCTTTTGCTCGGCGAAGTTCCGCAACTTGGCGTGGCACTGACTCAACAAGTTGTGGGAATGCCCCTGCAGAAATATGAAGCCGTGCTGCCTCTGCAGCCGTCCATAACTGAGAGAGTGTTGTCGGTGCAGGATTTTGTGCACAATCTGACCTCTTGATTATTTCCCGTTCAATGGGATTCATGTCGGGTAGTCAAATCATTCGCTTGAATTGTCGAAATGTTTATCAAACCAAGCGCAAATAATTGTGGTTCGGAGACATGGCGCATTGTCAACCATAGAAGAGAACAGAGAACATGAAGTCCACAAATGGTCTCTTTACACTGGTCTCCTTAGCTGAACATACCCATTTCCAGTCAATGATCGGTTCACTTGAACCACCACATAAAATTATGGAACCACCTCCACCTTGCACATTGTTGTGTTAACAACTCGGGTCCAAGATTTCGTGGGGTCTTTGCCACACTCAAACCCTACCATCAACTCTTACAAAATAAAACCGGGACTTATCTGACCAAACCACGGTTTTCCAGTCGTCTGAGCCAGTCTTCTCGCCAGTCGTCCAATCGAAATGGCCACGAGCCGAGGAGAGGAGCTGTAGGATATGTGCTGTTAACAAAGGCATTGCCCATTTTGAAACCAAATTTCATCCCAATGTCCTAACGGATACGTTCGTCGCACATTGATTTCTATTTCATGAGCTGTTGCTTGTCTGTTAGAACTGTACCTAACACCGCTGCTCTCGGTCATTAAGTGAAGGCCGTCGGCCACTGCAGTGTCCGTGGTGAGAGTTCACGCCTGGATTTCGGTGTTTTCGGCACATTCTAGCCTCTGTGGGTTTCGGAATATTGAATACCCTAACGATATACGAAATTGAATGTCCCATGCGTCTAGCTCCAACTACCATTCGGCGTTTGCACGACGGAAATTAACAGTTTTGAAGTCTGTCATTTCCCGTCGTGCGGCCATAATCACGTTAGAACCTTTTCACATAAATCACTTGAGTACAAAAGAAACCTCTGCCGATCCACTACCTTTTTATACCTTTTGTACGCGATACTATCGTCATCAGTGTATTGCATATTGCTATCCCTTGACTTTTGTCACATTATTGTATAATAGTATATAGAGTTTCAATACTTGGTTAGAATTACTACATCGCGACTTTTCAACAATAGTAAACTCTGCGTCAATTAGTCTTCATTCGATACGGCGTTAAAATGTGATTCATTTACTCACCGTATGTCAACAGCGAAAGGAGGTGCGATTCCATTTCCGACGCATCTCTCGTTCCCGCAAGTCCGCTACCAGGGCTTTTTAACTCCCATTTAATGTGGTGGAAACCATTACAGTGGCGCGCTCTCCTCTAGCACCTTCTTACAGGAACTAAAACTCGAACTGCCGCCAACGATACTTCAAATGTGCGTTTTTGCTGCGTAGGTTCACGAGACGCAAGGAGGTGCCTAGTGTTACAAAAGATGGCATCGAGTTCCGCGTTTTCTTCAGCGGTTTCTTTTATGCATATATTATGAACAACTGAACATTTAGAATGCACTTTTCGTATTTCTCGCCAATTAGCCTATTTGTATGTGCGGATGTTGCCTAGCCTAACCTACCCGGCGACACTAGCGCCTCCTATAGTAACACCCTCAAGCTTTGTGCCCGGGGTTTTATGGAGAGTTGCAAGGCCCTGTCCGCTACATCCGCACGGCACTGATCTTCCACAGGGAAAAGCAGGGACAATATCGTTTTACCTTGCACTATTTCATTGGTTGGATGTTGCTGACGTAGCATACTCTTCCCCTTACCTTAGGAGGAGGTGCATTCCCCGCCGTGGGCTTCCACCTTATAACATCAGTGACATTCAATGACAGAAAAGGAAAACATTGCCACTACGAGCATCAATCGACATGAAGGTCGAGTCAGAGCTTACAAATGCATCGGTTTGAAAAACTCTTTCCTGTTAACTCCTTTCCAGGATAGAAACATATAAGAAACCAGGAATTAAACAAAATTTATGTAACCAGTTTAATTCTAATATTTTCATTGGAAGTGTTAGGAAAAGCTACACTAATGGTCTGTCCTTTTAAGATTTATCTTAGTTTGTAGTCGAATTTTAGGTTCACTTGATCATGTTTTTCATGCCTTCTATTGATCCATCCAGTTCAAATTCGTTAGAACTTATGATATACCATTAAGATAATTTCTGTTGTGGATTCATTGACTTCGTGTGAATTTATTAATGCCATTAGTGTAGCTTTTCCTAACACTTCCAATGAAAATGTTAGAATTAAACTGGTTACATACATTTTGTTAATACCTGGTTTCTTGTATGTTTCTATCCTGGCAAGGAGTTAACAGGAAAGAGGTTTTCAAAACGATGCATTTGTAAGCTCTGACTCGACCTTGATGTCGATTGATGCTCGTAGTGGCAATGTTGGCCTTACGCGCAGTTCTAGGTTGTCCAATAAAGTACGTTAACATAGAACTTGTAATAACGGTGCTGAAAGCAGAATGATTTGTTCAGAATCTAACGCATACATAACAAGAAAATGTAGTTGGCAATTCTTTTTTCTGTCACAGCACATGCACACAGAGAGTACAGTCGGTTGAGTTCTAGAAATTGCAAACCACATAACTCTAACCTTCCACCACACCCTCCTAATTTGACACGTCACGAAAATCAAACCCAAGTGCACCTTTCCCCTTCAAAAACATATATTTCAAGCTTATAATTAGTGAAAGGCTGTCTTCGCTTGCGCAGATGCTATACATCATTTTATAACGACTGAAATAACAACCCGCTCATTATTTTGTCATATCAACATTGACGTGTATGTTGTCATCTCACTTTGCCAACGAGATTTGATATCACGCTGTGATACTAGGCTAAAAGAGTGTCACGCAAACGACACCTCATTCGCAAACACACTATAGTTTCTCATCCTGACACGCTTGGTGGAACGTGTGCGTCTGAATATTAATAAGATTATCTTTTCGCACGATACACTTTCGCAGCGGGGTGGTGCCATGTTTGACACTACGCTACGTATGAAATACAGACTGGCATAAAATTGTACTCTCGATACACGCATTCAACCTTCGTCATTTCTATATCCCGTCTCTCTTCTTGGGCTATTAATTCTCAAACACTTTTCCTCTTTTGTTTTCTGGACTAATAATGACCACGCATTAACATTAATGTAACAAATGTGAGATGCTAATATTCTTGACGCGTGTGGGCGTGGTTAAATCGTTGAAGAATCATGTAAATACATTTTATTTCTTCTCTAAATTTGAAATAATAAAAAAATATATTACTAATTTCTAATAAGAGCAGATAAAAGTTTACCTCTATTAAAAATAATTAGTAAATGGCTTTTCAGTACTTAAGATTTTGATAAGAATAATGGGTAGAATAAAGTTGACAATAATAGTTTGTAAGATATTTCAGCTTTTGGGGGTGATTTAAACAAAATGTAGGCCACATTTTTATTTCAATGTCTCTCTGTTCGCGTCATTGCGTAGACAATGATATGACTTTTTTTGTACTTTTTACCGTCAATTCTGAACCAGAAAATTAACTGATTTGGCAAAACAAATTTCAGTTCACACCAAGAACAAACAAAAATATGATATTACAGTAATGTGTTAGTGTAAATATGATACAATAGTGATTACAGTAACTGTGGAGACAAATGTTTCAAAAATGTAGACAAAAGAAAACGAAGAACGAAATGACGAATTAAAGCACAAGGGAAACACATCACAATAATTGACGTTGTTCTTAGAACAAAAGAATGTTAGAATGCCGGATGATTGTATGCAACTGCGGTTTTAGAAAGATTATCATCTAGATTTAAATAATTCCCAATGATCCTCATCACTGTTGAACTGATAATCTCCAAGCTAGCGGACGCAAGTTATCAGGTGTCCCATCTGAGGCATGAGTCTCTGAGAGTGAGAGTCTGCAGATCCTGGGACATCTGCACACAACGAAAGAGGACAGATGGTGTCCAAGCTCTCACAACATTTGCCTTTCTTCCTCTGACGAGGGATACCCACAGAGATGAACACTCTTATTACTTCTAAAAATTGTATTATGTATTGTATAAAAGACAAAAAATGTGAAACTTTAATTGCAAAATGAAAAATTAAAGCAAATAATTATTTTTAAACTTTCCTGAGGTCTTTGTATAGAGCAAATGGCACTGAGAAGTGGAACATAGAAGTTTCCCAATTATAGGCTTGAATGAACGAGTGACGATATTGTCACCCCAGGAGGTCTGACCGGGAGGTCCTAGGGTCGGAGCACCGACGGTGGCAGGATTTTCCGTCACTAGCTATGTAGCTAGGTCGAATTCAGCGGTTGCCTGGAGAAGAATTCTAGCGGTCGGCTGCTCTGACCGATAGTTTTCCGTGGTTTCTCCGGTCAACACCCGGTGAACGCCGGAGCAGTACCCTAACAAATGGGCGAAAAGTTTGTATTTTGGTTTTTGCATTCTTATAATTGTGAGTCTTCTTAAGTATGTAATACTAAATTAAACATATTTCTTATATAATACTTTCTAATGCCTTTACCCTGTAATTAATCTGCAATCGTTTTCTGTGTCTCCAGGTTGACCACATGCAAAATACTGGAACAATTTGCCTCGGTCATTAATATTGAAATTGTGCTTCTCTTCTGCTAAAACTGACACATAATGCTCCTCAAATATGAAACCATGGAAGAGAAATTTAGTTTTCTCGTCTCCATTTAAATTTCGTAAAAAGAAGCGTACATCTTAAAACGCAGCTCTTAAAAATATTTAACGCAATTAAAGAGTATTTTTCGACTTTTCTTCTCACGTCGTGTATCGCATATTTTTCCTGGAATTCGTAGTTCAGCGTTCTTTCGCCATTCGTCAACATGCAATATTATTCATTCTCTGTGCACACTGCCGTCCCTCCGTGCAAACTTCCTCGACCACCGTCACCCCTCCCCCATCCATTGACCTTTGCCCTTCCTCTTCCTACCTGCTACCGCCGGCTGCGGCGGCGCCCGCGCCTTCGACGAGGCCGTATCAGCACCTGCCCACGCATCTGCCTCAGTCAAACATGTTTGCGCTCGCGTTTTCATGTAAAACGCGTCCCCGGGTCGCCGGCGCGGCGCGGGGCGGGGCGGGCGGGGCGTGGAGGGAGCATGAATCGCGCTGTTGTTGCAGGAGTGCGCCGTATCTGCTCGCGCGCGTGGCGTCCGCGTGCCGCACAACGCGCGTCTTTCACGCGGCGCGCACGCGAGGGGGGCGGGGGGAGCCGGAGGATGGGCCGGGGCGGGGACGGGGAGATGATCTGGGGGGGGGGGGAGGAGGTGCCGGAGGCAGGTGGCGCCGCGAACGGCGAGGAGGAGATATAGTGGGTGGCGCGTCTTTCACGCGCGCGATGGGGCGGGAGCGTGCGGAGACTTGATCACGGGGTGGATGGAGAAGGAGGAGGAGAGGGGCAACAGTCGTCGGGGTGGGTGGGTAGCGAAGGCAGGTGGCGCCGCGAACGGCGAGGAGGAGATGTAGAGGGTGGCGCGTCTTTCACGCGCGCGATGGGGCGGGAGCGTGCGGAGACTTGGTGAGGGCCAGGATGGAGGAGAGAGGCGACAGTCGTCGGGGTGGGTGGGTAACGAAGGCAGGTGGCGCCGCGAACGACGAGGAGGAGATATAGAGAGCGGCGCGTCTTTCACGCCGCGCGCGCGCGACGGGGTCGCATCGTGCAAAGATTGGGCCAAGGGCTGGGTGGAAGAGGGGCAGAGAGGCGTCGGACGTGGGTGTGGTATCGAAGGGATGGGTGGGTACCGAAGGCAGGTGGCGCTGCAAACGGCGAGAAGACGGTGAGGGGCGAGTGAGGGAGAGGCACAAGGAACTGAATGGGCGCTGAAGGAAAGTATCGTGTGTACGCTGCTTCTATTTAAATGAAGGAAGGACGCCTCAGCTGATGACAGGGCGTTTGTACAGTGAATATAAAAGTGAGGTTGTATTTTGTTCACCAATTACACACGTCTAGCTCATGGTTCATGTAGCAAAATATAATACCACGCATATGGCAATCCCACAGTCAATATTTTCTTGACGAACCGTAGGTTTTATTTCATTGAAAATATCGTACGAAAAAGAAAGTATCTTTCCCGATTCTCAAGAAGCAGGTATTCCGCGCAGAGATTCTCGGGGGTTCTAGAAAATGCAGGGGGTTTATTTTGCGCCAGAGGCAGCTGCCATCGGAAACAAAGAGAGGGGAATAGGGCAGGTGGCATTGGAGGGGATGATGGAGGGGTGGATGACCACAGCTTGCGGAGGAGTACGCAGATGACATATGAAGATACGCAAGGCAGGGGTATGGTCAAGAAAATGTCCACGTTTCCAACAACGCGTGGCGACTTCGGCTGAGAGGACCCAAGCTAGGTCAAATTTAGCCGCTGTTTGGGGGAGAATGCTAGGGGTGGGCTTTTCTCATCAATCGTTTTCCGTCATTTCTTCCGATCAATACCGACAAATTTAGGAACAGCACACTAATAAACGGTCCATTAACTTTTCCTTCCTGACCCTTATCCCTCTTCTACCATTACATCCACACTAACATTACAAGTATTACACTATCACACATGTCGGGAGCTTTCTTAAAGCTTGTCGCGGGTACATTTGAACCAAAGCTCTTCTGGGTTAGGGGACATGCTAAATTGAAGGGGCCACATGCAACAAGCTGAGTGTAAGTCGGCGAATCTCACGTTCCTTCAGAGGAGCAAGACCTTCACCTCCCGAAATATAACATTCCCTACACTTATCGAAGTAATTACCATAGTAGTTAACGTGGCCGGAAACTCCAATAAAACAGTCAATCAATTCATGAACGCGCGTCTTTCACGTGACACGCGAGCGAAGTGAAGGCTGGGGTGGAGTAATGAAGGTCTGTGAAGGACGCAGCGGGGTGCAGTGCAATGGCAGTTGTGAGGGTGGGTGAGCACAGCAGGCAGGTGGCCCCACGGACGCGAGGGGTGGATGGCGGTTGGCGAATGAGGGAGAGGGATAATGAATGAATGAATTGTCGAAGGAAACGGAAAGTATCATGTGGACGCTGTGTATATTTAAACAGAAATAACTTCAATTCTTCTTTTAGAGGCTTGCTCTTAAAAATCAGGAATTAAATGGCAATTCATTTATTGTCGAGTTTTGTTTCTTTTCTTACATGTGTCCCACTTGACGTTTTTGTAGCAAAACACAAATCCATGAGATGGATTACTAGAAAAGTTCAAAATTCTCAAGAATCCGATGTTTCATTTGATTGAGAATATAATACTGATAGGAAAATGTCCACGTGTCCGTCAATTTATATATGTCATGGACCTTTACACAGGAGGTGTACTAAGGAACGCTGCGAACGCGGGACGGATACGGGGGTGGGGATGAAGCAGGGTGGAGAAGGGGGCGTTGGCGCCGGTGGCAGAAGACTTCGCGGGCGCGGAAGAAGCAAAGAGAGTGAGTGTACGATGAAGGAAATCATCTCAAGTTTCTATTTACACTGGAGGACCTTTACGGGAATGACACTTGAATGAATTTGAAATGTTATATTAAAAGTGTGAATTGTTTTTATGTCATGTATTTGTTTATTCTTACCTTTTAAGGGTCAAAAATAAACTCATGAATATTCTTGGATGTGATAAACACGAAGCAGTGGTGGAAATAAAGAAGGCAACAGTCAACTCTATCTCGATGTCGAAATTAGAAGAGAAAGAAGAAGAAAAAGAAAAGATGTAGAAGACAAAAGATAAGAAGAAGAGGAAAAGAGGAATTTTGATGAACAAAAAAGATCTATTAAAAATAATTCATTTTTCCCAGAAAATCTGCGAAAATTCATGTCATTAAAAATTTAATCATAGAAAAACATGAATTATTTGAAGGATCCAAATCCCAATAAGTCCGTCATTGGAAGGACAGGCAGCTAGTAACGCTAACGACAAGGGATGGAAGAGTAGGGATGAGGGAGGGGTGGATACCGAGCTGCTTGCGAGAGATGTTCGAAGGTGACGCACGAGGAAGATGCATAAGAGTAGAAAGGTGGTGCGAATTCTTCTTAGGCCCTTCAGCCACAAGGCACGAATGAAAGGAACGTGAGAGGAAAATATGGGGAGGGAGTGTTTAGAAGGGGAAGGAAAAAAGAATAGAGATCCGAAATGATCTATCGGGACAAGAAAGGAGGAAGATGGAAAGAAGAGAATTAGCAATAAAGTGATGAAATAAGGTGGAAAATGTAAACGAAAACATGAAATGTAAAAGCCGGAGGAAAGATTTTGTAAGATGGCCAGGTAGGCTGATATTCCTAACAGTAAATGATCTAAATATTTTAACGTGAATTTCCATTATGCAAGTGAATACAGTGAAGCATTTCTTGATCACTCACAAAAATGTATTTCAACTAGGACTGTTAGAATCTGAACTTCTTCAAAAGATACAGTACAATGGATGAGTAAAGCACAAATTTGAGTAAAGTATAAGTTTGAGTAAAATGTCAACTCGTGAAAGGCATATAAAATAAATTTAGAAACAGAGGTAATTACGTCCCATATAAGTCAAATGAATCCAATATCTTTTTTAATGTAATAGTAATTTTTGTTTGACATGTTTCGTTGAAATCTCAGCAAAATTCATTGTTATTTTCATGCACGAATTCCTCGTATGTATGATTTTGAGTGGTTTTTGCACCCGTTGGAATTCCTCACACTGTTACTATCGTACAGTGCAGGATCGTAGAATATAGAGATATATTCATTAAGCGTGGATGAGGAGTCACAAGGTGACCCTAAGATCTCCGGTACACAGTCCGAACCTACGAATCGTATTCGCTGAGCGACCTCATTATGGGAGGACATCACAATGCACAATGGTGAGGTAAATGATGAATGCTGGATAATACAAAAAAGTCGGGGAGTGGTGACATAATTAATGATAGTTAAACGTATAGCATTCTGTATAAGTCTCTCTTGCCTGCAGCCAATTGCCGAATAGCTATCAGAATGAGACTGATTCATAACTGCAGAGAGCGCTGCTATGATGTAACTGTCTATTCAGCAGGAACTTCTGAGCGTAGACGAAGTACACGTATGATTTTGGAGAAACATGAATTATAAATACCAAAAAATCTCCAAACTCCTTTTGTTCCCTAAATATTTAACCCCCAGGAAATATAATGGTACAGAGATAAAGGTATAGGAAAGTAGTACATGTTAATACTATTGATTATTCAGAGTTCGGTTCTCAGAAATGTGTTCCGTGTGCAATTAATTCTACTAACTCAAGGTCATAATAACAACGAGATAAATAGTTGAAATGAAATAATAAAAACAAATGAAAACAAATAAGGAAATAAACAAGGACTTATCCGGAAGGTTAACTATTCGGTTTTGCTATCGCTCCGCCTCGCAGTTTCCCTTCCCGTTGAGTCCTTAAAGACTAATAGAGGACGAGTTACATACAATGTTTTTTGTTATTTCTAGTTTATCGCTTATTCAAAATAAACTTTTATTACTTTCATGAGTTATGAAAAAATTGTCATTGCTCTCGGTTTCCTGCAGCAAGGATTGGTCATACTGGATGCTTTGTTTGTGATCAAACAGTTGAATGCTTTATCCTGTAATGCAAGCTGATTGAGAAAAATTCCTGAAATTTCCAAGTATCAGCATATATTTTCTTGCCAATGGAGGAATGCCTTCTGGAGGAAGCAGACGATGCAAGATATTGTTTGATGCCTTCTAAATCTGTAACCACTTACGAAAAAGCTTATGATTTATTTTCGAACGAACATTTTTGAACGAATGATCAAAAACAATAAAACCAACTAGTCTCTAGTCATACTTTATCATGCTGGGAAAATATATAAAAATACACCCTGATAAAAATACCTGACAAGACTGAGTATCCACGTAAGTTATTCATTCCCTATAATTTAAAATAATAGTAAATACTGAAGACTAATTATTTAAAATGTATTTGAATATGCTATTATAAATTTATTGAATATTTGAAGACAAATCTAAAGGTTACAAGCCTAAAAAATCAGAAGAGCAAGTAATTAAGTTCTTACAAGAGGCTGACGATCACATATACCTACTTTTGAAGATCACTGTTGTTTTTGGAGTATTTGGTGCTTGCCGGGGATAAGAACTTGCAGATTTGACCGTGAACAATATACAAGAGAAAGGAACGTATTATCGGGTACATATTCCTCTGACAATTGTTTACATTTATTCCCCAAAATGTTTTGTGTCAACGTCTTATTTATCCCAAGATTTACGAGCACTGACAAAATCTAAACCCGAAATTTCGCTAAATATTTTTAATGGACTTTCGAGCATTTTAATGGCCGTTGCTATGGACGCACTCTTAAAGCGTTGTTTAGATGGTTGGTTGGTAAAGGGTTAAGCGCGTGTTTACCAACGTAAATAACAAAACATATTTCTTCTCGCCGGACATTACTGTGGCTAGCTGCTATCATGAGCGCATTAAATGTGTTTGCTAGACATAGCAGTGTTACCATCTGTTTTGGGTGTGATTCCCGCCCGTTAATTTGTGGCAGGTCCTGTGGGCTTCGCCAGACTCAGGTGACAAGTGCACTCGATAAATAGGACCCCGCGGGCTACATAGATATGAGGAATGAGAATCGGGTATGTGCCGAAATTACCGCACCTGGGACTGCTCTAGCCAGAGGACGTTTATAGAAAGAGGTGAATATAAAGCTCTATGGTCCTCTAAGCCAGTGGTCATCAACTATTTTTAACCAAAGGGCCATTTTATTTTCCATGAATCACTAGCAGATCAATCCTAATAATGTAATAACAAAATAGCATGATTTTACGTGACACAAATATATTATATTTAAAATACATGAAGGGATACTTAATATAGAGCCTGCAAGTGTATGTTTTATGATGTATCTTTCGCTTTGGAATGTTAATAACGCAGAGAACAGTAATATTATTGAATGTAATGTCACCTGACACTGTTTCTTGCATGACAACTTTTTAAAGACATCTCTGAAAGTAAATAGAAAAATAATAGTCAACAAATACTATTTTTAAATATATTTAAAAGCGATGTAGGTAGTCAAAACTTAGTAAAGGGTCACATTGTATTTAAAACGAATATTCGTTTGCAGGTCATCAAAAATAAGGCTACGATCCGCATTCGTTCTCAGGGCCGCCAGTTAAAGACCACTGATCTAAGCAGTGGTTTTCTCAAGCTGACAGGGAAGGAATCTCAAGAAAGGGAATAAAAGTAATAAATCAATAAAAATAAAAATAAATAAGTGGATTGGCGAAGATTTAAGAGACAACCAAAATTTGGAGGAAAGGGTACACTCATGGCTATTGGCCTCATGCATAAATATACCGTTTGCGAGCAGGACTAGTATCCACTCCAGCAGTGTTCCAGCAAATGATCTCGGACTAGTGTACGTAGTGAGAGGGAAGTGAAAGGGAAAGCAGGTGAGAAGGAGTGGGACGGAGCGGGAACTCATTGGGACGGAGCAAAGACGGAACAGGAACGGAACAGGAACGGAGCAGGAACGGAGCAGGGACGGAGAAGGGACGGAGAAGGGACGGAGCAGTGACGGAGTTGGATTGGAGCGAGGACGAAGCGAGGTCGATGTGAGGCCGAAGCGAGGCCGAAGCGAGGATCGAGCGTGGACGGAGCACGGCGATGCGGGGATGGAAAGGGGACGTAGCGGTGACGGTGCAGGGACGGAGAGGGCACGGAGCAAGGACAGTGGGGAAGGAGCAGGAACGGAGGGGGGATGAAGCGTGGGCGAAGCAGGGACGGAGAGAGAAGGCTGCGAGACCGGAGCGGGGACATAGCAGGAGCGGAGTGGGCAAGGAAAGGTGACGAAGCGGTGATGGTGCAGGGACGGAGCGGGATCGGAGGGGGGAACGGATCGGGCATGAAGCGAGGACAGAGCTGGGACGGAGCGGTGACGAGTTGGTGCGAGGACGCGGAAGTCTCCGCTGAGGACAAAGGAGAGTCTGCGCGAGGACAGGGCGACGGCGCGGCGCCGCGCCGTGTCCCTATCTTCGTCGCGTGCCCCACTTCCGCCCGGCGATGGCGACACGCGCAGGTGGGCCGAGTCGCGGGGACCACGCCCCTTCCATTTAGTCATATCGTTCCTGCCGGGGCATTTCATCTGCAGGGCGGGGAGCCCCCGCCGAGGCATATCGAGTAATCGAGAGAACAATGCTGCTCGTGTGTTTACGTCCCGAATGGGTTTAGTGTGCTTAGAATGGCGGGTGGGGGACATTAAGAAACGTCGAACTGCGCACAATCTGTTTTCGTGTACGGAGCGAGTTACTCGTGTGGACAAATGGGGGTTTCACGGTTTTGTTTAGTCATTCTCCACGACGCAATAGCATGCTACTGACAAACTTTTACTCATTATTGTTGCTCTGAGTATTAATTTCTACCATATGACAAGACAGCCAAGATTTATGACCTAATAATTGGAACTTATAACTATTTTGTGACACAATGGATGGACATGATGGATGAACACATTGGATGACATGATTTAAGACACTCGTATTTTCAAGATTCCAATGTTTCTTTCTCCGTTAAACTACTCTGAATAACATATTCTTAGAAACTACCAAAGTAATATTGTGTCTTTCAGACTAGACAGTCGCAATTGAAGCTTCAAAGAGCTTCTAAATTGGTAAAATCTAGTCCAAACTGTGTCGAATTTTGACTTTCCCTTTTAGTTTATACATTTTAACTCCCTCTTTTGTTCTTCTTCTCTGTACGTCACACACAGTTTTTAATGTTCTTAGATGAAATAAAAGAAATCAAGGCTCTAGGAAAACAGAGATGCAGGATGTCAGTGTGGGTATGAAGTGTAGGTCGGTCGTATTTTCTGATCCTAAGTCCTGGACCAATTCCGCCAAAGCTTACTGACCCCAAGCGCCTACTGTTTCGGATTATGGTTGTTAGGATTGACTTATGGAGAACAGTGTCCGTGCACAGGCCTGACTTTGTCTTCAGGGTTCGCCCATACTTTGTTGCCGAGGGAACGTTATTGGGAAAACTGAAAATCACAATTCGGGTCAGTCGGCCAAAGTTCGCATAAATCTGGCGCCCCTTGAAAGTTGCTTCAGGTAGGGGTGTTTAATGGCGTTCATGGACACCCTCAGGCCCATTATGGGGATTACTCCCCTGGCACTCAGACAGTCATTCTCATACCTCACACACACTTATTTTCGGGCATGGAAGGAAATGGGAAGGAAGGACATGGATATACTTCAAACATATATTTTCAGGCAGGGAGAGAAATCTTCGTAAGGCGCTACATGGTGGTTGCGATACGCATCATCCTGCGTCAACACTGAAGCAAACATCTACACGAAAGGTAGTATTTTAACCTGCAGACCTCACAGTTAGCGACTACTCATCTGCTATGCAGGCTCAGGGCAACAGCTAACTCCACTGTAGCTACTCTGAATGGGTCGTCGGTTTCGGATTCCCATGGGGAAGGATTTTCCGCAATTTAGGTAGCTAGGTCGATTCCGCGGTTGGCTGGACGCGAATTCTAGCAGCTGGCTCTCTGAGCGCTAGTTTTCCATGGTATTCTCGATCAATATCAATGTCTGAGCAGTACCCTAACAAAAGGGCTACGGGCTACGCGTTATTTACCCTACATCTTCCTTGTACTATCCTCACCCACACTTACACTTACGTGCACCACACTGCCACTCAAATCGGAAGACCAATCGGGAGCTCAGAGCTTGCCCCGACTGAACTGTGCTGCCGACGATTCCTGTGGGAGGGGATCCCGCAAGTCGACGTGTAGGTCAGTGCTGGATATCACATTCTCGCTAGGAGGAACACCGCCACCTCTCGCGATATAACAAGCATTACTACACTTAAGACGAAATCACGTGATGCGCCCCGAAAACAAAACAATAATCAATCGTGCCACAATAAGTACCTCTCAAAAGGACCTAATTTGTCTCGCACCAACTATACTGCGATTTTTGTAACTTTGCCCCTCAAGGTCCGTCTTCGCGATGGAATATGTCACGGCATTTGGCGACTTTGAATCATGCCGCTACTTATCGCATGATCACGACCGTATCAAGCAGTGCTTGCGATCATGCGACAATCTAGCGGGACACGTCGGAGAAAGACGCGAAATGCCGTGTGATATTCCCTCGTGGCCATAGGGGCTTGAGGGGCAGAGTTAGAAAAATCGCAAGGTAGTGGTGTGTAATGGCCTCCGTTGACACCCTAAGGCCCACTATGGAGCTTACATCCTGGCATGCAGTCAGTCATACTCATACCTCATAAACACTTATTTTCGGGCATGGAAGGAAATGGGAAGGAAGGACATAGATATACTTCAAACATATATTTTCAGGTAGTGAGAGAAATCTTAAGGCGCTACATGGTGGTTGCGATACGCATCACCCTGCGTGAACACTAAAGCAATAAACCGACAGCTAAAATCCCGCCTTCCAAACGCATCGGCGTCACCTCCCGCCCGCCCGCCCCCGCCTTCTCCGTCCATCGCGTCCGTCTGCCCCTTTTCCCAAGCAAGGAGCGAGCGAGCTGGCTGGGCGCTGTCAGCCGCCGGCCGTCGCGGGAATTCCTCCAAGTCGCGCGCGCGCACCTCAAATCGCGACGGCACAATAGGCGCGCGCGCCGCGGCCGCGCAGCCGCATTGTAAGCAAAGCGCGCGCGCCCCGACCCCCGCGCATACGTAATGCGCCGCCCCGCCGCGCCGCGCCGCCACGGGGCACAATGGGGGCAAGTGCGTAGTAGGCGGAAAAATTGAAAAAAAGAATTCGTCGAACGTAAACATACCCACAACATAAACAATAATATCGTTATATTAGAGTACATTTTGCGGATTCGATGGTGTAATGGTCAGTGTATCGGATTGTTGTACCCAAGATTGCGGGTTCAAACCCGATGGAAGCCGTGGATTTTTAAGGGCGAAAAAATCCTTCGTACGTCCTCCTTCGGAGGGAAAGTAAAGCCGGCTGTCCCATGTAGTAGATTTACTGCATGTAAAATATCCTCAAGCCTAAATGAAGCCTCTGAGATAAATTCAAATCGCCTGTTTCGTCGCCCCAGATAATACCTTCATTCTCCGCTAGATGGTCAAAGGAGCGTAGCGAAATTTGCGTAGTCAGACGGAAGAGCGAGCGTGATGGCCCGAGTCTCGCCACGTAAAATAAGACATTCACTAGCATAATGTAATGCTACGTGACGAGATTAAGTTTTTAATATAGTAACTCAACATCGTCACATGACATAACATTAAGCAATGCTCAACAATGTAATGCGCTGCAATGCTGCATAATGTAAAACAAAAGTGAGACTACCAAAACATTGCAACAATTCGTAACAAAAATATTGTTATTAGTGAAAAGTCCTGTGGGAAACAATAGTGGACAAGAGTTCTTTCTTTAACTGATAATCATTAATAAAGACATTATAATACAAATTAATAATCTTTACATTTCAGCACGATATCCCTCGTTAATTCCTTTCGATTTATATGTTGTGATTCAATCCTCCAACTAGGATTTTTTCTTTGATTGGATTTCATATACGTAATTAAAGTTAAGTTTTGAGAAAATATGTTACTGTCCGCTATTATTTTGTGGGGAAAATGATCTTCTGTGTAAAAATATTACAAAAAGCCTACTTCTCTCTACTTTTCACAGGATCCGTATAATGGTATTCATACGCATGGTTTCGTACAAATACAAGTTTGAATGATAGACTTATAAATTATGTACGTTTTACTTTGGTGACTTACAATTCTTATTTTCTTAACCAAGATAACTTAACCAAAATATTCTTAACCAAGATAACTAAATTAAGAAAGAAAATTATTTGAAGAAGTCATATTTTATTACAACTCGTAATTAAACTATGAACTAATTTTCCTTTCCTAATTTTACCCCAAATTCTACTTATTAACTTATAAATCCCCTACTGTAGTGCCAACACTATTACCCGTGGAAGAGCCTATGGAGACAATGAATGTAGTACTGTTCATGGACTAAAAGATATCTAATTTTTTAATAGCTGAACTCCATTTTCTATTAATATTGTGCTAATTTCTTTACGTATAATTTGGACGCGAAGTCCAGAAATTCACAAGTCCAAATACAGGTTCAGTGGTTTTACAGCAAATTATTCCATGTGTACATGAACTTGTTCAACTGCACATTGCAGTATCCCACTGCCTACTCTCTGACACGTTGAGATGAAGCGAGCTCTCCGCAAAATGAGATGCAAGAGCCTCGCATTCAGATTGGGCGACGATTTAAATGATGCGAGGACAGGCGAACGTCGCTGGCGGATTAATGCACTCGTCACTGCGCGACTAAGGGATCTATCGAGAAATTTGCGCAATTGTCACAAAGAGGGGTAGTTCGTCTTTGTCGTTCAAAATTGTACTCGTTCGTCTTCCTATGTCTTTCAAAATTGGCAGCCTGTCTTGCCATGTCGATAGCATACTCTTGAGGTTGGCTGAATGTCGAATAGGATGGAGCAGGTTTTGCATGCCAAATGAGCTGCAGAATGACTGGGAATGCAAATTAACGTGCTCTGAATTCGAATTGAAATGCGTTTAAATATTTATTAATATATTCTATTACGAGTCGTGTCGGTTGACTATCTGAAGGTAGGGCATAGCAGTGTCACCAATTTGAAAGAGAGAATATTATTCCCTTTTTTAATAGCGAGGAACATCATTAAGAAACGTCAGTGACGTTAAATATTCTGAACATTTTCAAAAGTTATAGAAAGGAATCATTTCTGGTCTTTTCATTAAAAAATGATTATATTTCTCTGGTTAAGAAATATTAGATTAACTTTGGTGTTCTCTCAATGTAAATGGATAAATTGTTTTCAGACTTGACGCAACACTAGGTAACAGTTGAATTACAACATTTTTGTTTTTAATTCTTTATTTGATGGACCTTTTGAATCACCTTACTTCTAAAACAAGTAATATTCGAGATTCCACGGCGTTATTTTACAATTTGCAAAATAAAAGTGCAAACTCCAGTTTTCGTAAAAATATAAGAGACCATATTACCTCGCTACCCATTTCTAACAAAGTACATTCATGAAAAGGCTGGTCCAATAGAAAAAGACACCGTTGAAACGAAAAAAAAAGCGATTTGTAATTTCTTGAGCGCGTTTCTTTGCAAAACTTTGAAATGCGCTGACAACGGCTATTGTCGGCGCATTTCAGTATTGGTAGAACTACAGTCATGTATGTAGGTGAAAACGGCTTGAGAAGTGAGAATTTACCCTGCCATGACCTAGAATAAGTATAAGAATCGTGGTTGTGTACAGGATGAAATACGAATCGCGAACGGTCCGTAACCAGTTTTTAGAAACTTCCGCTACCAGTACCGCGGTCAAGCACTGCTTTTGAAGTAATGAAAAGAAATAACAGAATTAAAATGTTGGTAGTAAATATTTTTTTTTAAGTTTTATAAAATTGTCGTCTAAACTTCTTCGTTGAAAATTCACCACCTCTAGGTTTCTAAATTAGCAACGAATCCATATCATACAGCATATTTTCGTCTTCCAAGCGCCAATTTTAGGCACCTAAACCAAGAGATTTCAGAATTAAAATACCGAAGGGCGACTGATCTCAAAGAAAACCGTCGAATGGATTGAATGCTCGGGAACGCGCGTACGGCAAGCGCGCGCCGCCGCCGCCGCCGCCGCCATTTTGGGCGCGCGTTTCGCGTCGCACAGGTGCCGTAGGAGGGAGTGGAGGGTTGGCCTACGCGAGGTGGGAGGGCGGGTGGCGCCCCCACCCGCCGCCACCGCCGCCGCGAGCCTCCACAGCGCAGCCGGCTCCCTCTCGCCGATTCGCGTCCCTTCTGATAAGATACCGACGCCCCCTCTCCGTCGCATCGGCCGCTGCTTCCTGTTTGCGGCCCTGTTTGAAGCTACTCTGCGATTTTTCTAACTTCGCCCCTGAAGGCACGTCTTCAGGATGGAATAATAATGTCACGGTATTTCGCGTCTTTCTCAGTCTTGCCGATAGATATCGCATGATCGCGACCGTATCAAGCAGTGCTTGCGATCATGCCACTCCTAGCGGCAGGACCGAGGAAGACGCGAAATGTCGTGTGATATTCCATCGTGGCCATAGGGACTTGAGGGGTAGAGTTAGAAAAATCGGACTATAATGCTCCTTGGTGGAGTGTTTCTAATGCAATCCATCAGAGTGGGTTGCGGAAAAAAACGTTTTTAGTTATTTTTTGTTAATAAATTAAATATACTCGTTAATTCCGAGAAAACGGTTGGTCACTATGGACACAAAAGAAATTGAATATCAGAGATTAAGGGAAACATCAGTCTGAAATACTTATGAACAAACAATTACTACTACCTAGGCATGTAAATATTTAAAGTACAAATACTTAAGTTGGAGAATGTTATCCTACTTGTACTTTGCTGTTGTAGTACGAAGTATCAGAATTGTTTTTCACATGCAGCGTGTTCTTCAGTATAGTGTAAATGGTGAGCGAATGTGACATCAAATGTATGCTCTGAATAGTAAAGATATGCTTTATTTCTCAAAATTAAAATTATTCTTAAACAGAAACGAAAAAATATTAAACGTAACACGTGGATAAATGGGTATAAATTGCACTCGTGGTAAATAAGAAAAGTCTCTCCTATGTCCACTGGTTTTCTTGAACTTACCACTAGCAAATATTTCGTTCTTTATCCATTAGTGTTATTAATTACTGTAACATCAATCGATAGTCACGTTAGATCGACATAGAGCAAATAATTAAAGATTAATGTTTGTGCACGGAGGCGTTACCGAGGTTTATAGCCAACGTTACCGAGGTTTATAGCCAACGTTACCGAGGTTTATTTGTAATATTGGTCGTGTGGCGTTCAATATTATTCGTAATAGCACCTTCATAAAAGAAAAGAATAATATAAATAAGAAATATCGTTTCTTGGAATATGAGTACTCCTACGTCATCTTTAACTACCATTTATTTGTTTTGATTGTTCTTAACGGTAAAATTCTTAACGGACAACGGAGTGTAAAATCCTTAATGGACGCCAACTCTTAAGAGTGGCTTATTGTACCTCTGTTGCGTTGCGTTAAGGCCATTAAAATTACGATATTACGAAAAAGAAGGAATAACCAACACTGCCTAAGGACAGTCTCCCAGCTAGCAATCCTGTACGTCAAAAAAATAAAGAATAAGAAGCTATGCTCGAAGTTCCATGTGCTAGCAGTGGTATGGGAATCATTTGAACTCCTTGGCGTTCAACCAACGTCCTCCATGTTCTTGGTGTAACACCCAGCGCGCGAAATACATAATTACTACATTTAAAATTATTTTCTTACATTTATTTTATTCACTAGTTCAATTCATTTTATTATTCTATCCATTTTATTCAAATTCCACGTCCTCTGAAACAAATTAAACACATACACTCAGTTCTCATATCACACGGTGTATGATATCCGAATGTATCTGCTGAAATTCTATTGGCTGACAACCAAGAACATGGTCGAGGGTCTACCCAGCGCAAAACTAGATTTTGGAGCAAGTGAACATACTGGTTGTACTGTGGTGGAAGGTTTCACTATCCGCAATATGGTCCCAATATGGTGTAAATACGTATGATCAACCGGTTCGCTTACCAAATTTCAAAACATAATACACAAGATACAACATTTTTATATTTAATGTATAAGTAAAATTAAAAGGTAAGTAAAGTAAAGAAACACTGCATACCTATCTTATCAGCCCTATTGGTACTTATTTTTCATATTTCTACTATGTTTTGAAATACCGTTTAACTTAGCCTAACGATGCTTTCGGATAACACCCTTCTCCTCTCCACATTCTGGATGTACAACGTACTATTAAGTGGCCGAATGCAAACATTGAGACATCTGCACTATCTACACATTGCTACACTTTCTCTATTTCATGTTACTCTTTGTTACAGACGTAGGTGGCACAAAATATTTTGTATTTTGTTACACAATTGACCTCAAACTTCACTATTGTAGAATTTGCCACTACCTATCAAAAAACTAGTTCTACATATTCCGTTTGTTTAACCATTCGTCTAGTTTTACGTCCTTCTTCCTGCCGGGCTGTCATA
Source organism: Acheta domesticus (assembly GCA_031308135.1). NCBI lineage: Eukaryota > Metazoa > Arthropoda > Insecta > Orthoptera > Gryllidae > Acheta > Acheta domesticus. The sequence goes on along the minus strand of JAHLJT010008756.1, from coordinate 84,962,753 downwards.
CAACTGACAGTTCCTCATACTGCCTGCCGGATAAGTCCGATTTGATCCTTAATATTTCATAAACATAAATTTCATACTCTTCTTTTGGCATTTGGTGTTTCAACGGGTCTTTTATTGGATAAATCTTCGTTTCAAGTTTGTTGATTCTTTATTCACTTAGCAACCTTACTTAGCTGCCGTATTCTCTTCCCAATACGAATGATTACATTAGGTAAAGTCAAGGTGATTTGCCTGAGACCTCTCCTTTGCTTCGTGGCCCAGACAGCTGTAAAAATGTCACTTCAGCATGTCGTAAATTTCTAGAGTTCAGTGCACTAACTTGTGATAGTTTAAGTACAACATGCTGCAAGTGACCTGCAAAACGTTATCGCGACAAGGTTTGCATGCGGTCTTTAGTGTTATCGTTCAATAGAGCATTGTAATCCCCGTTACTGCAACGGAGGTCGGTGGCCGACTGATCCTGGGCCAACACGGTCTCTGTAGCATTTGGTAACATATTCACGGAAAACGCAAACCCAAAAAAGTAAATGTGAAATGGAAGGTAAGATACCTACTCTGGATGCTAACAGAAATAGCTGACTTTCTTTATAGGAACTCGAGGATTGCTCAAGGTGCAATTACACAAAACAGGGGCCAAAAAGAAACTAAAAATACGTGAAATGCATAATGTATGTGCTATAAAGTATAAGAACTACAAAAACTAAAACAAATTAATGCACATCTCGTTACTGCATTTTTGTGCGAACGTGTTTTCGAGTGTCACAACTTCAGGAATATTGTTTATATGTGAGGTTAAAGCAGACTATTTGCTTTTATCGTTATAATGAAACTATTCGTTAATTTGTTTCAGGAAATTCTTGCACAAGTAATTGAAACATGAACTAGTGGAGCTAAAACAGTACATACTTTCTCGCCCATATTTTCAAGCAAAACTACGCAAAAAGCACTCAAATTTTCGAAAAATTGTACATGACTTTATTTCAAAATCTATCTTTAAGTAACAGATTTTATTAAGGTAAAAAATCTCTATAAGTTAATATCAAGTATAGTAATATTTTAGTTGTAGGAAGACTCCGAAAAAATTTAGAACTTTTGCAATTTTCGAAAAATTAGAACTTTTAACGAACATGAGACCTGCACCATTTTCTTAAACGTCCTCACACTGTCCCATAACAAAATTTAATCAAAAACGATGGCTTCACCTTTTTTGAAACTTTCATGGGCTTCATGTAAAGTACCCTCCAAACTAAAAATATCGGTTTCAAATTCAAAGGGCCGCAACATCAGCCAGATCGATTGAGGAATATTAATTTTGGAGAAAATAGAACGAACGGTTTTGCCGTTAGCGTTGTTCACAGACGGATAGACAGTGGGACAGACGATTTTGCCGTCATTCGATTTTTCGGTATCAAGAACTCACAAAACATGTATTCTGAGTACATGACGGGATAGAGGTTTTTTCTAAATTTATTAATTTGATTTATCCAGGTTTTCGTTACCAGGGTCCTATGATAAGAGTTTTTTCTGTGGAAAATTTGTCGTTTTCCGCGCAGCATTACATAACTTTCTCTCTACTTCGTAGCGAGAAGGAAAAAATCAATAATTAGGTCCAATGAAACACCTTAGGTTAGCCATTTCTCCCAATGGAACTTTCATTTCATAAAACAGAAACATATAATTACTTGCTTTGAAGCATATCTTTATCACCAGCCCAAAATTTGTTATTTATCCAAAACACAAAACATATTTAATGTAGATTTTCTTCTGTAATACAATATGAATTAGCTGGACCCGATCAAATATTCCGCACTTTATAAATCTTTGTTTTAAAAGTGAAAATATCTTGATACTGATCCAAACTTCAAGCGAGAAGCTGAAGAGCACATCTTCTGACTAACTTACTGCGAAGTTCGGGTGAGCAGTAGCTACACTCAATTCTTCACTGCACTTGATCCTCGTTTGTTTCCTTTCATACTCCCCGATTTATTCTCCTCGCATGTTCATCATATGTGTCCTCGCTCCATGTAAGTGTTTATAAGTGTATATGAGTTTGTGTGTTCATAAGTATATGTGTTTGCATCTTCATATAGAACAAGAGAAGCAGAAGAGACTCGAACATTCAAATCGTTAAGTTTAAATTGCAGTCTAAATAGTTTCCGTACTCACCAAACATTCCACGCATTTTCAGCTCACGAGCCCTCGCTTGTTCACGACATAATCCCAAAATATGCACCAGACGTCATCGGTTTTTACCTCTTACATACCCCATATTATCCCCTACAAGTTCTCTCAAATTTACATCACAGATTCCTGATTTTTTCTCAATCTTTTCCACGTTTTTTCAATGCTCTCCAAAATATTTTCCCAAAGGTTCTTCCAGTTCTTCCTTCAAATACTCTCCCAAATCTTCCCTCAAATTTTATCCTGAATCTTCTCTCAAATGCTCTCCCAAACGTTCCCTCAAATACTCTCCCACATATTCCCTCAAATGCTTTCCCAAATGTTCCCCCAAATGATCTCCCAAATGTTCCCCAAATGTTCTCCGAAATGCTCTCCCAAATGTTCCCTCAAATGCTCTCCTAAATGTTCTTTCAAATGCTCGCCAAATGTTCCCCGTAATGTTCTCCCAAATTATCTTCCAAATGTTCCCTCAAATGTTATCACAACTGACATCACTGTTTTTGAAGTGAAAAACGCATCACGCTGGGACCCAGCTTTCGGCTATTCTGGTCACGCCTAAAACGGAGTGACAAAAAGAACCAAAAACGTAATAGAACATCTAAAATGGATTCCTAAATCCTCATTTTGTAGATTACGGTGTAGAAAACATAAATTGAAACAAATACAAGATAAAATAAAAAAAACCTGCCACACAAAATTGGCTTCAACTCTCTAGAATGCATTTGCATGAGTTAAGCATGATGGTAAGGTTTGTTGCGGCGTAATAAGTTTTGCTGATACATGTGAACCTGCTAATCCAAATACGCCATAATCTGCGAACTTCCAGTGTTTTGTCATATAGTATCTGTTGAATGCACTCCTACGCCCCCCTCCTTAGGGGTGCATTTCCTATCCAGTGGTAATAATACACTTTAGAGGGTTGTATCCATGATTTCTTACAATCAGTCATCTTTCTTCAGCGTATTAAATATTATATTATACTGCGACTACACCGGCATTTGCCTGGTATTGATCGGAGAAATTACGAAAAACTACCGATCAGAGCAGATGGCTGTTAGAATTCTGCTCCAGACTGAGTTCGACCAAGTGTATGTAACTAGTGTCGAAAATCTTTTCAGTCAGGTCTCGAATCCTAGGACCTCCACGCCCGAGGCATTGCGGTGACACAAATTGATGCCGTGAACCACCTATACTTCGGTTTTTCTTTCTTGGCGCACGAGGGGGGGGGGTCAATAAAATGGAATATCTCACGGTATTACGCGTTGTGCCGCCAGGAGTCGCATGATCCCCAGCACTGGTCGATACAGACGCGATCATGCGACACTTAGCGGCACAACCGAGAACGACGCGAAATATCGTGAGATATTTATTTGTGGATTCGATGGTGTGACGGTTAGCGTGCCGGACTGTCATACCCAAGTTCAAACCCGATCGAAGCCGTGGATTTTTAAGGGCGAAAAAATCCTTCGTACGCCTTCCGCGGAGGGGAAGTAAAGCCGGCTGGCCCATGTTAGTAGATTTACTTGCATGTAAAAGATCCTCAAGCCTAAATGACGCCTCTGAGTTAAATTCAAATCGCCTGTTTCGCCCGAGATAATACCTTCTTTCTCCGCTAGGTGAAAGGAACGTAGCGAAATTTGCGTGGTCAGACGGAAGAGCGGGCCTGATGGCCCGATGGTCTCGCCACGTAAAATAAGGCAATAACTATAACTATAACTATAACTATAACTATAACTATAACTATAACTATAACTATAACTACACCCTCGTGCGCCAAGAGAGAAAAACCCGAAGTGTAAGTCGGTTTCTGATTCTGGTACAGCGAGATGTTATGCCATGAGCTTCCGGTTACAGCAATAGAGAAGGCGCAGTGGAGCGAGGTCGCAGGTTCCCCTAAGACGCCTTCGCGTTCGTCGGAAGGGGAGCGTATCTGCGCGCGCTATCTGCAGATATCCGCCGCAAATAGATGCACCCCTCCGGCTGCCGCACTCTTTTACAGTCTCGGCTACCTGTCGCAACGACTCTCATAGGATCACATTACTCGTCCATTCTCTCATATCGCCCCAAATGAGATAGGAGAAGGTAGAACATTTGTTTCTGTATAATAAGACTATCATTACAATGTCTGTTCATTGTTACGTCTTTCTTTCGTACGTGGTGGTACTGTGTCCTTTTAGCAATCCCTCTTGCCAATTTCTTGCCATTCTAAATGAGATAGGACAGTCTGTTTATGAAAAATTTACTTTTTGTGCTTCAGATCAGCAGAAATAGAGGCAACTCGCAGGTCTGCAGAAATATAAATGTGTCTATTTTTATTTTTAGAAATAAAAAGCACGTACACACATAATTAATGGCAATTTTTACTTTTTCGTGTATTACTTATGTTGCATACAGAAATGTATGAACTTCTGCAGCGAAAAACGGCGAGAAAGTTTGTCCTTGACAGAAAAAGTCTTATTGCATTTTAGTTCCCCGATTCCGAAAATACAAATAATTTTTGTTTCTCTAACAAGTCAAAATCCACGTTTTGTGGGAATGACACAATGAAGAATTGGTTTACGGCAAAACGTCGGCAAGTTATTCATCAAAATTTATATTTCCCGATTTTGATTTCAATAGAATTGATTCCCCATGCGGGTCCTTGAATTTGAAACATGTTTTGATTTTTGGGGGTCCTTTGTATTAAGTCTAAATGATCTTTTCAAAATCTTCTCAAAACAGACCCCAAATTCTTCAGATTTTTCCCTAATGCAGGAAAGTACTCTTTTATAAATGACGTATGTCCCATTTTAGTAAAACTCTTAATTTTCGAAAATTCAAAAAGTTTAAAATTTGTTGGGCGACTTCATATAACTACATTATTCAAGATAAAAAAATGCAACAAAATCTGAAATAAACAACTTGGAATTTCGCGTGCAAGAGACTTCTTTCGACGTTCCTAACTCATCCTTCTGCAGATAATAAAAAATAATAGAAGATAATAGGGTACATAAACCTCATTCAAACAGACATTTGTTTAAGATATAGAAAAAAATGGCAGTGTTCATTTGTGAGATAAAAAGCCCGAACTGATGACTCAGTATTCTTCCAAATAATCGACATTTTATTGACTAGTTTCTTATTATCGCTAATAGCTATTTTCCTAGTAACAATTTTTTTGTTATTTAAGATCACATCAACTTCTAGATCGTTAGCGACCACTATTGGATTTAAGTGTTATGGGATCTATGACGATGAAAATATATGGTGATGATAGGGGGTGAAAGGACGAACACATTCAACCATGCCCGGAAGGGCTGAAACCCGCGACCCTTCGATCCAAGATTTTACTACTGTCTTAGTGATCTCGGCCTCCGGGCCGGCAACTTAATTTTGTTAATATTGTTTTACTAAAATTTCGATTTTCATGTATTTTCTTGCAAAGTTAAACTTTTATTCTTCCTGTAAATATGGTAAAATTACGGAGTTAGATACGTATTTGTAAGACTGTATTTCTTACGCACAAATTTCACCAACATCACAAGCTATTTGCTATTTACCTGAATTGTTAATCGACCCTTCCCTGATCTTACCCTAAATTTTACGGAACATTATGCGTGTGTAGAATATTCTGCTTAGATAAATCTCTCCTCAACGTCCCAATAGCAGGTAGAGCAATCCTCTTCTAAAGCTCTACCTGTTACGTATCACAACGAATCTTCACCGTCCCAGAACGCTCACACAGTGCTGACCTATTCTCTCCCATCTTAAATTTACTTCGGCCGAACGTGTTTCGTTCGAATTTTAACGAGCAAAAAACCGCCATCCCTCACAACGAACCCGAGTCTCCATGGAGATAGCTCGACCCCGCGCAATAAAATTTACATCCTGAAACAGAACGACCGCGCTTCTTGTCATGCGCGAGGAAGAGATCCATTCATTCATTCGCCGGCTTCAATGGGGAACGGGACCTCCCGGGCGACATCTTTTGTACGGCGCCGCCATAAAACTTGGCTCGTTGGGGTTTATGGCACATCCTTGCGCAATGCTTCCTGCGAAGTGTACTGCTCCAACAAAAACTTCCTCTGTGTTGGCAGGCCTGTGTCGTGGAAGCTATAAATACGGAGCATGATGACGTGGGCCTCGCAACCTGCTTCCATCCCCTGGCGCAAGCGGCTAATGAATGTCTTACGACAGAGGTTCGCCAACGCGTGGTTCATGGAGTTCGTTTTAAAAATGAATTTAGTTGAAGGAGGCTTATAGCACTTTTCTCTTAGAGACGATCCATTGCGACTGGTCCTCGAAATGAATACTCAATAGTACAATAAATCATTTATCCCAAGACCATATTTAAACAACTACTATAACTGCGCGTGTACAAAGTTTGACGTAAAAAGAAAAAATATTTTGTCAATTTTTGCTTCTATTCGGAATATCTGGAATCAGTCAGCATCGAGGTGGTTCCTGTGCATGAAATTTCTTCTTCTATACATTTCACAAAAGGAAGTTTGACGATAAATTATTCTAGGCAACTAGTACTTATATCTTATACTTATATCTACTGGGATATAAGAAAATAATGTTAATTTATGATACGACGGGACACAGCCTTTGTCTTTGTCTATCGCTCACAAATCAAAAATATAAACATCCAGCGGTATTTAAGCTTCTAGAATATAAACTGTAAACGATTCCTCATAATGTTTGATACTAGTTTTGTTTTAGTGCGTTTCTTCCTCCTTTCACAACTTTCCATCTGAATGAACGTGTAATTGTAATATAATAGCTTAAATAGTGTCTATTGCAATACATTATTTTGGTGGACAGTTTTGCACAACTGTCATCACTTCTATGGAGTTCTTTGAGAGATCGGACGGAGTACCAGAGGTTTCAAGAACAAGTCAGGAACACTTTCCCAGCCTGGTCGGGCTGGTAAAAAACGATATGGAAATGGTAAGGAAGAAGACTTGAGATTCAAAGTGAAGAATTGTGGAAGTCAGTGGACGTTGAAGGTAGAAATGGGATGTTGTGGGACAGGGTCATTACAAGGGGTGCGTGCCACATCAAGTAGGAGAAGGATCGGGCGGAAAATATGGGTAACGGTCTGTTTGGACATTCGAAACGTCCCTCGCTGGGAGGTGGTTTTGAAATGACAGCAGTTTTATTATACCTGTTTCTGAGCTGCGTTCAAGTCCCATCATTACAAATTATTTTGGTTTACGCAAAATGCGTGAATAAGAATTACAGCTGAAATTTTACCATTCATAATATTGATGTTTTAGAAGTGATTAGGAAAAACTATTGTCGGTGAAGAGAAAGTATGCTTCTGAGAAATACAGAATAAGTTAATTCCACAATGAAAATTAGAGTTGTTTCATTGACCTGTATGTTTCATATTCATCGCTCTGGTGTGATGTTGATCGATTGTACAAGTAGTGTAAACTACTGCTAATCACTTCATCACGTCACAAACAAATCACCTAAATACATACAAACATATACAAATATTCATACCCCCGAGAAAACAATTGCACTAGTGTAACTAAATGTTTAGCTTATATGGTTCTTTGGATCGCTGGCAAATAAAATTCATCAGAGTTTGCCAGCCACACAAGAGTACAAACTTTATTCTCACAGCACGAATGTTTCAATCGTTTAAGACTTAATTGAGGTTACAAGTAACATCATTAAGGTTTATAAGGTATACGAGAGAGAGCATCACTTACAGCTCTTACTTTGACTTTGAGTGCACGCAAACACGTGTTTCAGATAACAATCTTTACTTCAGAACAAAATGCCAAATTTCAACGAGCAATTACGTTGTTAATTGGTTGTAATACGGAGGAGGTAAAAGTGTTCTCTTCCTATTTATGTTGCGGTAAAATATCATTTAATAACTTAACAAGTCCTCAGGAGTTTTCTAATGGCAGTATATCAGTTAAACACTTGCGGAGGTTGTAACTACCCAAATTCCTGCTAAGGGATTTATTATCACAAGAAATGAACTGGATTTACGTAACTTTTAAACTTACGTGTCTGTTGAAATCTTTATCTAAGGTCCACTATCGTAACATTAATATTAAAATATCAAGAATGTTCCCAATAGCAATGGTTGTTTTATAATATTGACGACCGGTATCCTATTTTTAAGAGAATCAAAGCACATTTATTCCATAAAAATAAACTTTATTCACATGTCACATAAAATACGACATATCGTGATCACATACATCACATTTTCAGGTGTAAGTATATTGCAATCCACTTGTGCAATACATCGCAAATATATGCTGGTTGAGATCCAATGAACGGTTGGGCTTCTTCAGCAGGAGTTGGAGAAGATCATGATCAAGGCGTAGCGCTAAGGGTACTGCGCCAAAATTTCTTCAAATTATCGGGTTGGAACTAAAGACCAATTTTTCGGTATCAAAGACCTACAAGACATTAATTCCGACTGCGCAACGTACTAGAAGTAATTTACTACACGCATGAGCAAACATCGGTAATCTTTTTCTGTAACAGGGGCTGACAAAACGAGTTTTTCTGTCGAAAACTCCGTATTTCCAGAAAGAAGATTTACAATCATCTCTCTATACTTTATAAGTACTTTACGACAAATTATAAAGATAGAAGTAGGCAAAATATTTTAAAAGAAATTAGGCAAAAAAGTATCAAAACTCTACAATGTAAGCAGGGAATCAAATTTCTTGGCATTAAGCTGTCGACTGTAGCTAGAAGAATCGCTCGTTTTTGTTCAGGTATTAATTGGTGCGTAGAACGAGTTTTTAGTGCTTAACACATTATGCTAATAACCATTTAGATATTGGTTCACATTGCTGAAAACCGACTTCCTTATGATGAACGAACACTCGTATAAGATTGAAAGGAACGCTTTTTAAGAATGGAAGGAAGGATATTTCGCTTGTATTTGGATAAAGGGAGATAAGTAATAACAGCGAGTTTGAAAACAATGTGCAAATAAAACTCGTATGATCATATAAAGAAGAAATATTTTTAAAATGTATTGAATTCATTAAATTCTAATTGCAGGTTTGCGATGTAGATTAAAGCTTTTATCTCCATAAGTAACAAAACTTCACCTTAAAAAAACATGATATAACGCCCTTTATCCGAACAATATCGGTAACGTACCACTAACGATCATGAACTTACGATTTACCGTTACTTATTCTCTGCAACGATGGACTGGTGTAATTGAATGTCCTGAAGTTCCTGTCTGGAAGAAAATTCTAACGGCTGGATGCTCTGATCGGCAGTTTTCCGGTGTTTCTACAATCAACACCACGCGAATTCCGGAACAGTAACCTAACAAAAAGGCCACTGACCGCGTGCGATCCTTCCTTCCTCTTCCTTGTCCTATCCTCACCCCTTACACTTACTCTTACATGCGCTACATTACCACACATGCCAGGAGGCCGGCGAGTCAGGGAGCTTAGAGCTTGTCCCGGCTGGGGCGGTGCCCCTGGCGGGAGATAATCGGCTGGGGAAAGCCTCGAAAGTCGACGGTAGGGTCGGCGCCGGATTTCACTGTCCCGCTGGTGAAGATGTCCGCCACCTCCCATAATAAACACTACAGTGCCTTACACTTACAGTTAAAAATGACCTTAGCAGTTAACACCCCAGGAAACACTAATCAAAGTCCTGAGTTTCCTCATCTCTTCTACTCTCGCATGTCGAAAATGGGAAATTCTGGGAAGAGCGAAGGCGCGAGTGGCACGCTCTGCACAGCGTCGCAGGCGCCGCATTAAACCACCGACGCCCCCGCCGACGCAAACAGGCGCTGCTAAGAATACGCCGCACTTGCAGGTACGCACGCGCTCACTTGCACGACGAACCGCAGGCCTCCGAAAACCCCGTGACTCACGCCCAGGGGCAGCGTTCCCGGAGATACGCTGAGAACAAATTTGGTGGCTTGTCACTCCCTAGCAACGGTATAACAACGGCACCGTAGCAAAGTTATTGGTATTCTAATACCATCTGAAGAACAGTGCAATAACGAAAAATGTCTCACTAGCAACGGTTGTGAACATTAATGCCACCGTCACAGCGGTATAACAACCCTAGCATTAATACAAGAAGCGTTTTTGCTGCTGAAAAAGTCCTGTTTCTTACACTCTGAGGGAAATTTGGAGAAGCTTACCAGCTAGCAATGGCTGCGTAACTGCGCCATTGAATTGTGTGCCGTAGATACGGATGTTGGCGCTTTAATGCCATCACAGGAAATGTATTATGACGTCATTTTAGCAACGGTAGTGACACACTCATGCCACCTTCGCAACGGTCCAACAACCCTAAAAGTACAGGTTGTGTCGCTGATAACCCTGAGATTCTCGCATTGAGAGAAATCTGGAGGATCATTCCCGGAGGTAGGCAAAATACAAAGGGGTGTCAAAATACAAATACAAAGTGGTGTCAATGTCGCAGCGACTAAACAACACGAGTACACCTTAGCAACGATAGTGGCATGGAAAAACTTGTTGGAAGCGGAGCAACTGTATAATAATGAGCAGTAGGTCCGTGAAAACGATATAAGAACGCTAGTTGCACCGTTTCGATAAATGTGATGCAATGGCTTCAAGCATCGAGGCAGTATGCATAGCCAGTGGCTGCAGTTTTTGGAAACGTGCTGGTTCTTCCGTCTCCACCCCAAACATTCTACCCTACGCATTTCCATCTTGTCTCATTCCAAGGACGGATCTGGATCGGAACACAAAAAAGAGGATTTACCTAACCTCACCAATTCGCAAATAAAGTGAGCAGTGGGAGTATCACTAACTCAAAAGTCAACTAAAAATGTTCTTGATATATTTCCAAATATGTTGCATTCTACTTTATTTTCTCTTCACATTAATATGTTCTCGTTCAACGGCGAGATATGTTGCATTCTACTTTATTTTCTCTTCAAATTAATATGTTCTCGTTCAACGGCAAGATTTTAATACTTACGTATCAAACGTTCACCTCAATGGTTCATGTTTGCAGATTGTGCCTTTTCGTGACACATTAATACGTTTATCCATCCCTGAAAGATCATTTACCCATTAACAAGATTTAATAACGAAAGAGTAAGGTTTGTGAGTGACGTAGTTTGGCGTAACAATACTCTTACATGCAATGTGTACTAATGAACTGGAGGCGCACTATTAGAAAGACTGAAGAAGATGGATGGTGCTGGGATCTGACAAACAGCTGTCAGATGTAAAAGTCCTGAACTCAATGCCTACAAACAATATCAATCGATTTGTTGCTGCTTATAATAAAAAGAATACTGAGTTAGTTTCCGATATAGACAAGTTAGAACAACGAATCAGAGTAACGTCACAGCAGGTCTCCAACGCACCGCTACACTCCGCTTGAGAACGAAACCTGCACAATTCAATAATGAGATCCCCCTCGGATCGTGCAAGATCCAAGGCGTTCTGAACGACTTCGTCCAAATCGGAAGAAAGATATTCGTGAGCGATATGACTCTATTGCCGCAGAACGAATCGCCCCGAGATAACAGCAAGTGGATACTTAAGTCGGAATGCTTGTTAGCGCCTTTAAGGGAGCTGAAAACGGCCACCGGCGGAGGTGCGGCGGCGGGGGGGGGGAGGTGAGCGGTTCCGGGTACACTGGCCGTGACCCGCGAGTGCCACCCGCCCGCGCGGGTGGGGTGAGGTGGGGGAGGGGGGAGGCGGGGCGTGGGCGGGGAGCAGGCAGCTGGTGTGCCCCGCGGGCCGCCGCCGCCGCGGGAGCTCGCCCCGGGGGACGGCACGCGCCCGCCCAGCTGCCGCCGCCGCCGCCGCCGCCGCAGACGGACGCCGCAGCATCGGCCACCGCCGCCGTGTGCGCTTCGAACCAATATTGACTCCCGAACCGACGGCGGCGGCTGCGGCGAGGTTGGATGTGCTGGTGGATGCGGCGGCAGGCGATGGAGTTAGCGGGGGCGGGAGCATGTGTGTTGGTGGAGGCAACAGGGGCGGTGACGGATAGGTAGCGGACGTTGTGGCGGTGGCAGTGCCGGAGGCGGAAGCGACTAAGGCGATGACCGTAGCGGGTGGATATGGCGAAGACCGTACCGATGATAGGGCAATGGTCACATTTATGAAGACGATGACTGTAATTGCGTTGTAGGCGGTAGAGGTAGAAGTGAGAGTGGGGGCTGCGGAAACGATTGGAGGTGACGAGGGTTGTACGGACGACGTAGGAGGTGGATTGTTTGATGTTCTCGGGCATATCAAATGCTATGGTCATTTGTTCTATTGGTGGAGAAAATGATTTATACCGGGAGGTGATTCTTCCCCGCTGGATGGTGAGATCCGGCGCCGATCTACATGTCGGCTTGCGGGCAATGCCCCTCTCCAGGTATTTCTTCACAGCTTGGCATTTTCCCTGTCGGGACAAGACATCTGTGTGTGATTAAGAACGGAGTAAGGATAGGACAAAGAAAAGGAAGAAAGATCGTGCTCGGTCCGTGACCTGTTTGTTAGCGTACTGCTCCGGCATTCCTCTGGCGATGACCCGAGAAATCACGGAAAACTATGGATCAGAGCAGCCGGCTGGTAGAATTTATCCCAGACAGCGGTTGAATTCGAGCTAGTGGCCATCCGCCATCATTGGGTCTCGAATCCTAGGATTTCCCAATGAGACTTGCTGGTGTGACATCGGCAAAACTACTGAGCTGAACTCACCTGGTACGTGGGAGATGGAGGCGGGCGTGGATGGCGGAGGTGGCATGGGAGTAGAGGGCGGGGGTTGGCAGGTGCTGCGACGGCGGAGGGGCGGCGTCGGTGGCTGACAGAGTGGCGAAAGTCATGGAAAGGGAAGGGGCAGTGAAGGCGAAAAGGATGATGCCCGGCGCGGGGATAGCAACAGTGGCGGTGATCGCGAAGGTAGCATAAGCAGGAGCCCTAGTGGTGGCGGAGGTAGCATGGGCGATGACGGCGGAGGTAGGTACGAGGTAGAGGCGGCAGTGCCGGTGACGGAAACGATACGACGATGACCGTTCTGACGGTAGAATAATCGTCCCATTTATGAAGGTTCGTCGATGATTGTAGTTGCGTTGTAGGTGGTGGTTAAGTTGGCAATGATGGAGATGGCGTTGGTGAATCCTTTGAACAATTGTAGCGGAGGCGGAAATGGATGCGAAGGAGGTAGTACAAATAACGGCTGTGGTAGTGGAATGACGGTTAGGGAGCAGATGCGGAACGGCGGGGATGGCACTGGAGTTTGTAGGGATGACAATGGCGGCAGTCACATTGGTTACCGCAATGATGTCGAAGACGTTAGGCGTACCAGTAATGATGAAGTAGCAATGGCAACTGTGAATGCGACAGCTGTGATGGCGTGAAAAAGTAAATGTGGCTACTTAGAAGCCGGAAGGCTTAGCGACCATATAGTGCATGTTGCACTACAAACATTTCACGCGCCAGAAATAGCAGTAATTCCAGAAGTATCTGTATCTGAAAGGTACACTAAAATATGCACAAAATGTTATCTGAGGCGTCGTAAGGCTGTGGTTGTCAGCTATAATATCTGGAATTTGAGACACACTGATCGTGACATATGAGAATATTTAGTTGCCGTAGTAAACACATTAATAACGGTCGGATGTGATGGTGGCGGCGAACTTGGACGATTGATGAAGGAAGCTGCTCGAAAAGGACTACAGAGATGTGGCGATGGCAGTAGCAATAGGTGGTAGTGATAACCGACATCGGTGTGGCAATAAAACAGAACTAAAACAGTTGATATGGTGGTAGCTGTGATTTCGTATGTTGCTGTCTGCGGGTGTCTGTAGGAAGCGCGGCCACCAGGGATGCCTGTGGGGGTGTTGAAAGTAATGAAGGTGCACCTGGAAACCCCACGTAGCACCTGGTGGTGCTAGGCAACACCTGGGTGTAAATGGTGGGTTAGGGGCAATAGAAGCCATTATGGTGGGTTAGGTGCAGATTGCCGTGCTTGCAGGTTGAACAAGAAGCTTTAATAGTGTTAGTAGCTAATCGTGTTATTGTGTATAGAAAGAGTTTATCGATTCCAGATATATTAAATAAATTTTCATATGCGATTTACAAAATTGTTATTTTGGTAAGGAACATAAATCACAAAAATTTACTTGTAATGTCTTCGTACTATGTACTCAACTGGACTTACAAAATAAAGAATATAACAAATTCAAACTTAAAGCTACGTAATTTGTCTAAACACTAGTGATAAATTTATTCCCAAAATGCTGGGTAAATCAGAGTTTTGTCAATTATATTTGACACTCAAGCTCAGACGTGAATGGTGAAGGCAATGATATCCAGCTAAGATTATAGGGCTTCTAAATGAGAATTATGAAGTGTAGTCAAAATTTTGAAGTTGAGGCATGCAATTGTATTTGGAAAACAGTAAATACAATTCCCAACTTTTGAAAAATCATTTGTAGTCGAGAAAGCAAGAATCATTTACTGCCAATAGGCGACGACGATAAAGAAAGTTATAAAAAACAGAAAGGAAGTCAGAAAAAAATTAAATTATATAGTTTTTTAAAATAAAATTCAAAATAAAAGAGGAAAGAAAAAGGAAGAAGTTCAGATGGGCAAAGAGAATGACTGATGTTCTGGAAAGGCAGAAAAAAGAAAAAAAAGTGTATTATTACGTGATTCTTAGTTGATGAAATTTCGATTAACAGTAAAGTAATAATAATAATAATAATAATAATAATAATAATAATAATAATAATAATAATAATGATTTATTACTGCAAATGAGCGAACGCTCAGTGAATGTTAATCAAAAAAGTACGAATATAAAAATTTGGAATAAGCAATACATACAAATATTAGAAAAGAACAAATGAAAAAAAATCGCAACAATAATAGAGCAATGTAATAATGATACACTAATTATTATTATTATTATTATTATTATTATTACTTTCATGAGAGGGAACAGTTTTGTTACAGAGACTCGTGTTCTCGAATTCTCCACCCTTCGTCCGTCCGCCAAAAATATCCAGGAGCGAACCAAAAGATTAAAGCGGGAACGGCGCCTAGTGTGAGGGCGTCAACGCTTCGTCGCGACGCGTCGCCTGGTGTGCAGTGGCGCCGTCGGCGTCGGCTGCGCGTCCGCATCTGCTTCTGACCCACCACACTCCACCCCCCTCGCCGGCCGGTCCGTCGCAAGCTGTCCCCCTACGGGCCCTCTGGGGAGGTTAAAGTGGTTAACGTTAATTTGGGACGGGAAGCCGTGTTACTGATTTGGGGGTCTGTGCGCTGAACATCTGTCAGTCTCCGAGCAGTCTGTTGGGGTGCTCGGCGCGTCAAGTGGCACTTGCTGAGAATGGCGCTGAACGTGTTCAAGTGAAAATGAACTCGTGGCAATTCAAAGCCTCTTAGAGAAAATACTTTAAAGAAGTTGGTTCAGAATTGTGCACTGAGTCAGAGCAAATATGAAAAGGAGGAATTAAATATTTTCACATTCTTGAATTAAATAATGTGAAATTAAGTATTGTTAATCAAAAATAAATATTAGAAAATATAATGGACTATAGGCGCTGATTGTTTGGTGTTCTCGCAAAACAAGATCGTATTTCTGAATGCAGTACAGCCAATTTCATTTCATACTTTTTTATGTTAAATTATGTTAGTAAACTATTATAGTTGTATTCTATTATACATTATATTTTACGATATGCTCTTATGAAATATTTATTAAATCTAGTATAACTGTTATTAACATAATTACATAATGGTGTTAACTCTCAGAGAATGGACATTTTTTAGGAAACCTCAGATTTATCCAAAGCAGTCTCTGTAAAATAGGTAAAAAGACAAAGCAGGAGGGTACAAAAAACAAAAAATTGATCTTATTATTCGGCAAGATGCGTTTTGAATAAGATTATCAAAAGCATCATAAGTTATATTTTAACTTCGTAATCATTAACGAGTTTGCTCCCATGTATTTTATATATTTGGTTCTTAAAAAATACTTTTAAAGTAGTGTAATTTACATTTCAACTTCATTGCCAGAACCACTGCACATTGCAAGAATTAAGTAGGAACATGTTCTGTCATTGTGGGCTAAACATCTAATTAATTGTTAGAAACGGGATTTTACGGCGACGAAGATTTTAAGAATTGAGAATCTATCATAATTTCTGAAAAGGCGAGTAAGAATTTTACGGGTTAGGCAAAATTGAATATCGTGATAAATAATTCCGGAATTGACAAGAAAATACAGATGTCTCGGAATAAATATTACTATATTCTAGGGTGTGTAAAAAGTAAAAAATAATCACTTTTTGACAATGAGCATACAGTGGGAGTAGATACCTACGTGGTAATTTTCAAATGCTACGTCTTTTTTGACCAGTTCTTTTCAATTTAATTAATCTTTGACCAGTAGACGTTTAATACAATAACTTTAACTGTTTAAAGGGAAGAAGTAGTATTACATTTAGCATGCGCATTAAGTCCAATTGTAAAAGGGAAAATAGCGGAAAATGTAAATAATATGAACTAAGCAAAACACAATTTTAACGCATTGCTATTTACTAGTTTAAACAATGAAGCAGTGTAGTTAATACAGAAACAATCTTGTTTGCACAACAGTACTGTGTGGTAAACTCGCATAGTACAAATAATAACATTTTAAACAATTTTTATAAATATCCTGATAAATGATGTGGAAATACTTTTCTCTGACTAAATATTTACCCGGAAATATTCCCGAGAAACTGCCCCTCACTTTTTCGTAACTAAACCATGCCCTTGCAATGGTCGAACGCTTTCTTGCCCATTAACTTAAACGAAGTAAAACTATTCTCCTAATCCCACGGCCAATTCGATCGACCACGGAACGACGTAGAAGCGGAGAATTATTAAATAAGTACCTGCGTTTCCTCGATAAAATCTTATGTTGCTCGTATTTTACGAATAAACAATCAGGCATTATGTAATGGACTGAGTTGACCGTATTGGTGCACCTTTCCGCAATCTGTTTGTGGCTCGACCTTCGAGCAGTTCACGACAACCAAGCGGTCAAGTGGCTTATGAGACTGAAAGTGGCCCGTCAGCGGAACACATTGTTCGGAAACAGCCAGAAAAACGAAATCTTGATCTCGAACGCAGATAGCCTCCCGCGAAACCGTTATGACGTAGTGACCCTCGCCTCGGGGCTTTGGCGAGCATTACCACGGGGTTAAAGACTGCCTCCTTTGTGGTCGCCGGTTCGATGCACAAAGCAGACTTGTGGTCCCTGGTTCATATAGTGGAAACAAGTGAGGTGAAAATCCTTGTCGTTATTCAGTCGATTTTTGTATGTATTGTGTGTGGAAATAAATTGCTCTATTTCATGGTATGCCTTTCTAATTACATCATTGTCACTATTAAATAAAGCAAATCTAAGAAATGGACCAGAAATAAATGTAAACCTGATGATAACAAAGTATTTTTCTCCTAGGGCTTTTATACAGCTGTCAGCCGGTTACCCTTTGCGTCGTGATGGGACGCATATTCGACCATACACTAGACACCAACACGTGTGCGGGCTCCTCTGATCTGAGGTCAGCAGAACGTGAAGCTCTCCGCGAAAACACATACATGAGAGACAAGGGACACAACCATGCCCGAGACGGGAATCGAACCCGCGAACCTACCGACCGAAGCGCTCAGTCGGTACACGCTCTTAGTCACCCCGGCCATACAGGTCGGCACAAAGATATATTTACTTTATCCAAATTATATTTATTTTCTAAGTAAAGGATGTCATTTGAAATGCAAATCACTTCTCTTCTCTGATGTTTTAATACTAGGAGGATAGTGGGATGCACTAAATGAAACTTGATCACGAGCAATGACATTAACATATCTCCTCTCAAACACTATACTAAATCAAGAAAAGCTTCCAAAAAACCCAACACAAATGTGTCACCAGAGCAACCCTCCTAGCAGTAGGGAATTCAAATTAGAGACTGTGAAAGAAAAATATTCATTTTATATAAATCAATATTAACTATTATAGTAAAGAGACTAATACCTCCATTCGAGTTGTCAATTGATTGTTAGAATTTGTGAACACTGGCAAGGCAGTGAATGTCATGCATACATTGTAACAAGCATTGCAACAACAATTCAAGAAATACCACCAGAAACACGGAACCATTTAACACTGAACGACAAGGCAGAGTATGTCATATAATCTGTGAAACGTGAGCACCAGCTATGATCCGAAGAAGAGTTTTGCATTTATTGAGCTATTCATTGAAACATGATCCAAATAATGTAATGTATGTAATGATCCAAAGCACAGCTTTGCAACAACAACTCAAGAAACACCACCAGAAACACGAAACCGTTATGTCGCAAGAGCAACCCTCCACGAGCCGTGCATTCCCATGGGGGTTAAAGATTGCGGCAACGTCTCGGGTCTGTACGCGGTCCGTCGCGTTCCGGCTTTGAGGCGGCCCCGCTTCCCATGCCGGGCGTTTACGACGGAGCATAAACGCGAAACCCGTCGCTCTGAAAGAAGGCAATTTCTAATCTTCCCCGACGAAGGGTCGCGGGGTCGGGTCCTGATCTGGAACGAGAGAGCTCGCCCCGACCCGAGTGCAGATGCAACGGCCGCCCAGGTCGTCGCGTCGACTCGCGCACGCTGCACGTGCACCCTTGCAACCTGTCCCGGCGCGGCGCAGCACACAGTGATCTGCAAGGGCACAAACGCCCTTCCCCAAACAAATCTTTTAAAGTGACAGCAAATTTACAACATTACAAATTTACAACCAAATATTTCCATTTCATTCCACTGTTATTTTGTTTAAATGGTATGTTATTTGAAAAATTTATCCTGATAAATGTGACGGTGTGATGTCCGTACTTTAAAGTCAATGAATTATGCTCTTATACTCTACTAATACTCATCATGAAACTAAACTCAAATTGTTGAAGTTCAAGTTAAAATAAGCAAAATGGCAAAGTAGATTACATAGGTTTTAAAACATTTTTAATCAATGTAGTGGTTCTCATAAAGAAAATGGACACATACCCATTTAAAATACCCTCATTTAACCATTTTGTAAGTGCAGGCCAGATGAATTGATTTTAAAGGGAATATGTTATTAATATTCTAATGATCCGTACGGCTTAATTCAACTAAAAAATAAAACATCATTATTCCTGATTGATGATTAATTCAATGATTATTAAAATACCACTTAAAAGCCGCACAAAATTACATATAATTAATAAGAACCGAAAAGTTATTTGCTCCAAGAAGTTATCAACAATCAAACATTACACTATTGTAATTGCAAGTAGGCAAGAAGTTGTATTCGACCGCCATATTTAACTTTCCAGACGTCTTTTGCGCGCATGCCAGCCAGGTTCAGATCAGTGTGAGGAGCTCGCTGCACCGACCACTCGAGGACATGTCCGGCCGGCCGGCCGACCACTCGGGTTCTCATGCACGGCCGCGAGGTCACTGACACTGCATGAAGGTGACAAGTACTCGCGGTAACGGGCAGGGGGAAATGCCACCTGACGGGGTGAAATAGAAGAAATTACAACTTTAATAATAGCATTAATAAGAAGAAAAGAACAAGAATAGCGGAGCAAAGAGTCGAGCTCGGTAGTTGGTGTTATGAGGCCAGAGGAACTGTTTTAGTTCACCGGAAGGTGTATTTGAGTTCAAACTTGCGTATTTTGCCGTAGGTAATGGAGAAATTATCTAGGGATCAGAGCCAGTGGCTCCAAGAAATATCGGATTGGAAGTATCAAATAATAATAATAATAATAATAATAATAATAATAATAATAATAATAATAATAATAATAATAATAATAACTCCACCTAGGGAGTACACGACCTTGGAGTTGGTGGTGGAGCTTGAGTACCCCCATGAGCCTGAGAGCTATGTCAGTGGTAGCCTAGCTACTGGTAGGGTCTCCCTTGCTGAATAGGTTGAAGGTGAGGGGTCCGACGAAGAAGTACTCCATTTTGAGGAGAGTGGGAAGTAAGTAGAGAGGGAAGGGTCATGAACCTTTGGACTTCCTGTTGTCGGCCCATAGAGGGTACAGGAGAGAAACTGGGTTGGCACACCAGGCCACTGATTAGAGTGGAGGCCCGAACCTTGCATTAGCCAGCGAAGGAGGCTGCCTTCAGCAGTCAGTGAAAATCCCGTAGGGTTTAGTAATGCCGACTGGCGATCGGAGGGACCCCTTGCTGGGCCCTGCGGGGGGATGCCCCGAGGCCACTATGGGTCGCAGTAACGGATGGCAGGAAACAACCCGAGGGTTAAGTGTGATCTGTGAACTCGAACTTGCGTCCTGCGAATCTTCAATTCAAACCAATGAGCAAAATGGAAAGAACAAGCAATGTAATCAACCTTAACGTGCCTTGTTCTACCAATGTCCCATACCTGCTCAGGAACCGAGCTAATGTCACCTTGTCGACATCTGGCCATCCCACGGATGTTAGTCCCAGGGACCCAGAGCGGGCAGTAGCTCGAAGCCATCGTCAGAGATGGACCCGGGATGAACTAATGGAGGTGATGTGGTGCTTTTACTATGCAAAAGCGAAAAATGGGGCTCAGAAATAGAAGTTTTTAAGATATGGAGAGAGCGGAACCCAGATATGAGACCTACCCTAGACTCAAAGAAGCTTGCCAGTCAACGACGATACATACTCAGCAGTGGAAAATTCACAGCAGAACAACTTGCAGACATCCAGAGAAACGCAGAGTATGTTCATCAATCAAACAATCCACATGACGAACATTTAGAACCATCTAATATCCCTGAAAACGATGATCCACTTCAAGGTTCATCTCTTCCAAATGAAACATCCGTTCGTGGTGAAAATTCATCTGGCCATGAGTCACACGATAAGGACATGATGCGGGACCTCCTCCGACGCGAGATAGAACGAGTTCGTCTACTTCCATTCGAATCTCGTGCACCGTTGAGGAGAATTTACGAAAATGCTAAAGCTAAGAGAGTGATAGAAACAGCGAATTCTGTCTTAAATGAGGTTGTACAGACCTCCAGTAGAGATCTAGATATTACTGAAATCAATCACATCGTGTATGCAACTGGATATCTAGTATCTCAGATAATCTTGGGACCAGCCAAGAACACCGATGGCCGACAGCCAGACAGAGTAAAAAGCTCCGTACCTTCGTGGATGAAAAGAATTATGAAACGGATAGCCGACACACGGCGTGAACTATCACTCCTAGCCGAGGCATCATCTAAGTCAAACCACACGTATAAAGTTCAATAAAAAATACTCCATGTTGAACAAAAATACCTAATTGACAATGACACAACAAGGCTAATGGTAGCTGAAAAGCTAAAAGAAAAAATCCAAGCATGGGCTCAACGAATAAGACGGTACAAACGTAGAATCGATTTCCGTGTACAGAACCGGTTATTTGAAACAGACGCGAAGAGATTCTATCGCAGTCTGACTGAAAAACGGAATGGCAATGCTGCCCCTCCTTCAAAAGATGACGTCGAAACATTTTGGGCAGGAATCTGGGAGGAAACCAGATTCTACAACAAAGACGCATCGTGGCTCCAATCTGAAGTTGATGCTGCCAATGGACTCGTGGAAACAGTGGAACATGTTCAAGGATTCTCGAAAGAGGACCTATGCCAAACAATTAAGAATATGGGAAACTGGAAATCCCCTGGGGTTGATAAGATCCAGATTTATTGGATTAAGAAATTAACAGCACTACATTCTCATCTTGCAAAGGCTGTTAATAAAATTTTAGAAAACCCTAACGAACTCCCCGAATGGCTCACTCGCGGCATTACGTATTTGCTACCCAAAGGAGGAGACAGCTCTTTGGCGAAGAACTACAGGCCAATTACTTGCTTGCCAGTAATGTACAAACTTATAAGTGCAGCCATTGCTGACAAAATGTATAGGCACCTAGAGAAGAACCATCTGTTGCCAGTTGAACAGAAAGGATGTCGTAAAGGTTCCTATGGCTGTAAGGAAATCTTGCTTCTCAATAAAATAATTTTGAATGATGTAAAGAAACGAAAACGTAATTTAAGCATGGCTTGGATTGACTACCAGAAGGCCTTTGACAGTGTACCACATGATTGGATTTTGAAGACCCTGGAGATCTATCGATTTCATCCTAGACTTGTTGAGTTTTGCAAGGCTAGTATGAAGTCGTGGAGTACCAGGTTAGTAATCCACAGCGGAAAGGGAGTAGAAGAAACCAGAAGTATTCAGATTAACAGGGGAATTTTCAAGGAGATTCACTATCCCCTCTGCTGTTTTGCATTAGTTTGATTCCTCTATCAAGACAGCTGTCGCACACTGACTTTGGTTACAAGCTCCATGGTGATGAAATGCCTGTATCACATTTATTTTACATGGATGATCTTAAAGTTTTGCTAAGAATGATGCGATTCTCTCCCAAATGCTGTCTGTCATTAATGATTTTAGCAACGACATCTGCATGAAGTTTGGTCTTGACAAGTGTGCAAAAGCCAACTTAAAAGAGGCAAAATGACCACGTCCGAGAACATTGAAGTTGATAGGCACACTGTGATTCAAGATCTTGAGCCAGGTAAAACTTACAAATATCTGGGCATTGAAGAATGTGGGACAATCTCGAACGACACAATGAAGAGAGAATTCGCAGGGAGTATTATAGACGAGTGAGACTTGTCCTGCAGTCCGCTCTGAACTCAAGGAATAAAATATCAGCAATAGGTAGTTTGGCGGTGCCTGTAGCCGAATACAGTTTCGGACTAGTAGACTGGACTGAACAGGAAATTCGCATCATGGATCGAAAAACCAGAAAATTGCTTACAATGCATCGTGTTGCCCACCCCCGAGCTGATGTACATAGACTTTATGTGTCACGTAAGGAAGGAGGAAGAGGCCTGAGACAAATTGAAGCCTCCTGGCACAATGCAATAACCGGGATGGGAAAGTATGTAGTCAGCCATCAGATGACCCACTAATGAGGCAGGTCATGAAATCTGACCGAAGAATGGGAAACAGAGGCATTGTAAGTGTAGCAAGAAGCATTGCGAACAAGACTATGCAAGACAACCAGAATGACAGAGACACTGAACTTCTGATGCTACTTAACATGAAATTTGAGACACAGAAAATGTTAAAGAAATCGTGGAGAGACAAACCACTCCACGGACAATATCTAAAAAGAATGGACAAGGTGCAGATCAATAAAGATCAATCATTTATGTGGCTTAAAAGGGGAAGAATGAAGCCAGAATCGGAAGCACTAGTAATAGCTGCCCAAGATCAGGCCTTGAGAACACGACATTATGATAAAGCGGTTCTCAAAATTTCCCAAGATGATAAATGCCGCATTTGTCAGGAACACGTAGAAACCATCGATCATATTGTCTCAGCTTGTCCAATCCTAGCAAAGACCGAATACTTGAAAAGACACGACAGGGTGTGTAGCTACCTCCACTGGCAGATCTGTACCGCCCTCGAAGTTCCAAACACATGCCCCAAATGGTACGAACACTCACCGAAACCGGTGACGTCTGTTGGATTGTGTACGATATTGTACGACCAACAAATTCAAACTGATCGCACGATAGCAGCAAACAAACCGGATATAGTCATCCGGGATTTGGTGAACAAATCGTGTTTACTTGTGGATGTTGCTGTACCTTGCGATCAAAACGTCGTTACCAAGGAGGCAGAGAAACGTCTTAAATACAAGAGTTTGGAAATCGAGATCAGCCGAATGTGGGGCGTAAAAGCACAGGTCGTACCGATAGTTATCGGAGCTCTGGGATTTGTTCCGCAAAATTTGTGTAAGAACTTGTCTAAACTCCCAGGTAATCCAAAAGACTGGGAAGTGCAAGAAATTGCTTTATTTGGAACAGCCCACATTTTGCGCAAAGTATTGTAGAGGCACCGACAGTCCCTAGATCTGCTCCTTAGGTAGCTGGTTGCAACCTGGAGTAGATTTTATATTCAGCCGACACATAACATCTTAAGTCGTGATTTAGAGGATAATAATAATAATAATAATAATAATAATAATAATAATAATAATAAGCATCTTGGATTCAATCTGAAGTTGATGCTGCCGATGAACTTGTGGAAACAGTAGAAGATGTTCACAAATTCTCGGAAAAGGACCTCTTCCAAGCAATTAAGAACATGGGAAACTGAAAATCCCCCAGGATTGATAGGATCCAGATCTATTGGATTAAACAATTAACAGCAATACATTCTCATCTAGCAAAGTCTGTTAATAAAAATTTAGAAAACCCAAAGGAACTTCCGGAATGGCTCACACGCGGCATCACATATTTGATACCCAAGGCGGGTTCTTTGGCAAAGAACTACAGGTTAATCACTTGTCTACCACAATGCATAAAATTATAACTGCAGCCATAGCTGAAAAAATGCACAGGTGAACAAAAAGGATGTCGTAAAGGTTCCTATGGCTGTAAGGAAATCTTGCTACTAAATAAGGTCATCTTGACTGATGTAAAGAAACAAAAACGTAATTTATGCATGGCTTGGATTGATTTCCAGAAAGCCTTTGACAGTGTACCGCACGTTTTGTTTTAACCCTGAAGATCTATCGATTTCATCCTAGACTTATTGAATTTTGCAAGGCGAGTATAAAGTCGTGGAGTACCATGCTATTAATATACAGCGGAAAGGAAGTAGTAGAAAGAAGAAGTATCCAGATTAACAGGGGTATTATTCAAGGATATTCGCTATCCCCTTTGCTGTTTTGCATTAGCTCGATTATACTTTCTATAGACAGTTGTCGCACAGTGACTTTGGTTACATGCTCCGTGGCGATTCTCTCCCAAATGCTGTCTGTCGTGAATGACTAAAGCAATGGCATCTGCATGAAGTTTGGTCTTGACACGTGAGCAAAAATCAATTTAAACAGAGGAGAAAGTGATAATGTCAGAGAGCAATGAAGCTGATATACACACTGTGATTTAAGTTCTTGAGCCAGGTATTACTTACAAATATCTGGGCATTGAAGAATTTGAGAACATCTTGAACGACATAATTAAAGAGAGAATTCGTAGGAAGTACAACAGAAGAGTGAGACTAGTCCTGCAGTCCACTCTGAACTCTAGGAATAAAATATCAGCAATAGGTAGTTTGGCGGTGCCTGTATTCGAGCACAGTTTAGGACTAGTGGACTGAACTGAGCAAGAAATTCGAATCATGTATCGAAAAACCATAAAACTGCCTAAAAATGCAGTATGTCGCCCACCCTCGATCTGATGTACATAGACTTCATGTGTATGTAACGGAAGGAGGAAGAGGTCTCAGCCACATTGAAGCCTCCTGGCCACATTGAAGCCTCCATCATAGATTTTCTACACGTACCACGGCTGAATTAGTGCGAGAATCAGGATTCCCATTCGTAACTAAAATGCCAAGGACAGAACGTGCGATTACTTTATCGATACATTTAGACATTTCTACAATTTTTCATTGGGTTTCTCATTTTTATCTTCCTTCAATCTTTCTCATTTTACTTTCTTTCTCTAGGCCTTTTGAGGGGGTTCAAGCCTTTTTTCATGGCCTCCAGGATCCACCAATGTATAATACAACAGCGGAATATCTACATTGGGATCGCGACAGATTTAAATCTAAGAAAGATAAGTATTTGAGAAAAAAAGAATAAAAATTACAAAACTTGTGTCACTCATGAAAAGATAAGTTTTTCTCTGGAGACGAAATCGACTTGTACAGGAATTAGAAAAAAAAACTCGATTACGTTTAAGAAAATAAGATTTTTTGTGAGAATGTGAAAAATTGGCACAAGAAGGAAAGAAATTAGGATCATCATTCTAGCAAACACATTTTACAAGAAAATAAAAAAATTCTTGTCATATGTAAAAGAAAAATATCTACAAAATATATGTAAAATAAAATCATAAGATAAAGAAAACGACAGTATACAAAAAATGCAGAGGTGATAGATCTGATGATAGACAATTGAGGCTAAAAGCATTTTCTTTTCAGTTCAATGAAAAGTAATCAAACAAAAAGAAGTAAATGAACACCAGTATGGACGAGGGGGTCGAGGGACACCAGTATAGATTAATTATTGATGAATTAATATACAATAATATATCAAAGACTTATAAAAGTCTGATAATCAACTAATATAACGAATTTCGATCGTTTCTGACTTCTGCGCATATCAGATTAATGTTTATTGGGACATTAGGGAATCGTATGTGACTGATACTTTGAAAAAAATACGAATGATTTTTTTATTATATAGGATAACAAATTAAATATATGAAATTTGTGATTAGTTACTAAGAAATTGTCGGATCACGAACAACTGCTTATAGTAAGCAATATTAAAAATACGTTGAAACTATTTTCCATTAAAAATCAAATTAGGATTTCTGATATCATCTAGCCAATCTTCAATAAAATGTTTTGAAACTATTTCATTGATGCACGCACTGAAGTCCAAATCGTACCAAAGTACACAACTTTATTAAAGGGACTGCAACTGTGCAAAAGGAACGAAAATGGGCATGCAGTCCACGTAACAGATTCAGATTCGGCCCCGATCGCTAGGTTTTCCATTAAACCGACAAGAACCCCGCAAAGAAAAGGGACATAAAACAGCCCCAGTCAAGTTTCAGACATTCAAATGAATATTTAAACCCAACGAACGACAATGTTGCATGTAAAAGGAAAGAACGGTGGGAAATGGCAACGCAACATTGATCACGTTGAGCTGTTTGTGTACCTGACAACGCGCCGCGGACTCTAGAAGGTGCCCGCGCGCGGCAGATACCCTTCGTCTGCTTCCAACTCCATTCAGTCGCGCGTTTTTTCTTGCTCCGACCTGTACACAGGTCTGTCGCCGCCGGTCGTAACCCGTAAAACTCACACACGCCGCGGCCGCCGCTAACGTCTATGTTAATCCGGGGCGGTATCCTTATTTAGGCTACGCGGTCGCCTCGTACGGTATGATTCCGAGCCCTCCATCACGGCACAGTCGTACGCTGCTGAGTGGAGCAGATGCCGCGATAGCCAGAACCCTGCAATTACTTCGGGAAACAGCCCCGATTCCGATAAGGAGCCGACAGCAAAGCGCCACGTCCCGTCGTGGCGGTGCATCTGCGTTGTCACTGTTCACCCACCGGAAATGATTTAGGCTTGCGGGAATCGATCTGCGATATGGGGGTGAAATCGCGCCGGCGCTCTCGACGCCATGCATCACGGGACGTCTGCACTTCGGAAGTACCACTCGGATTAATGTAGCTCGAGGTTGTTTGAAGATTTAAGGCGCGTCGATTCCATCTAGGGTGCATTCGGCATAAAGTTCACGACCCGGATACTCTGGTCTGATCCGCGGGGTCTTAGGTTGAAAATTATCGCGCAAAATGGTCTTTGGAACGTTTATTGGAGTACGGTTTGAGGGTTTTGGTTGGGAATGGAAACAGATCTTTGCTTGCATTCAAGAGAGTGAAGGCTCTGATTTCTTCCGAAGAGCTGGACAAATTTGTGAGATTTCCGCTCATAGTAACAAAAACAAAGTGCAATATTTTAAAAAAGAATTATTTCCTTCACTGTTTTCGTAAGTTAACTTCAAATCATAACGCAACCATTTCCACCGGTTTCCCACGCATGTGAAGGGATTTTAGGCGAACCAGTAATCAAACCAGTGAATATTATCATGCTCGTGAAGATTCCAACACACACACGCACTAATACCGCCCCCGAAGACCACGAATAACGAAGGCTTTTTTGTGGATGTTAATATTCAACTCATATGGTAAAGTAAGTATTTCTAAGAAAATTAAAATTTTGCACATTAATATTTCACAAGTAATTAATTACGTCATTCAGAATCGTTTACTTGAATATTATAAAGAATTTTCAAAACTCAAAGTATGGCTCACTATATTTTTGAGTATCGAAAATTAACGTCGAATGTTTACCAAAGCGGTTTTCCCCAAAGACTGGAAGAAGAATTAAAAATATAGTATTACCAAAACCGGACTTGTGTACAGTTCCTCAAACAGCAAGGTTAGAAATATTCGACCAAGATTCCTTTTCATACATTTGATAAGTAAACTACGAGTTTGGTTAAATTCATTTCAAAGGTCTGTACTTTTTAAAAATTGTTTATATTAGTTCATTAAAAAATATGATTCGTCTGTATATTTGATCACTGTTACTGTAAATAGAACGTCATTATATTAATTTCATTTCATTACTCGCAGCTCTAAAGAAATAACTCATCATATTAACATATTGAAAAACATGTTGGTTAAGAGTATTTCCAGAAAGTTCCCAACACCAGAACTTGTGGTTCAAGAGCTTTAGATGAGCTTTAGATTGTTGGGAGGATACGTATGTGAAAAGTTTGCCGGCAGAAGATAACAAATACTCTGACAAACCGTGAAGTATTTATTCTATCCATTTGAACGCTCAAACTTAACTCGTCTTGAACCTGCAATGTAGAACGATTAACATATCAATCAACGTTTCAAACCACGAAACAGGAACTTCAAAAGGCCTCTAACAACAGCAAAACCTTGTTAGTCTATTGTGTCAAGACCTACGCCTCTGAGCAGTTTTCCTCCTGAATAATGGCTCAGCGAACCGTAAAGAAGAACAAGTATGTTTTGTATTGTTTCCCCTTGGCATGAGAAATTTGTAGGAATAACATTGTCCTTTAGAATATAAATTTTAATTTTTTCGGAGAATAACATTAAGAATTAAAACAAACGGAGGTGTCTGAAAAGTAAGGACTTTTACATTTGTAATTTTGTATTTTTTAATTTTCTGTAAATATACGTCATTTTAAGGTATATTTACTAACACACATGTGTATCTCGTATTATAAATCAGATATTAAAAACAAAATTAACTCTTCAATATGTGATACTACACTATCATTTTTAATGATCACGTGAAACCTGCTGTAGTAATAACGAGCATCGCGTTGCTTCACTTCCATGATTCGAGCCGACTGTTACATTAAATGGCAGGGGGTTCGCAAACCGACCAGTCAGTCCTCTATAAAAAGCCAGTCTTTTCAAACTCTTGAAAATGACTGCTCGCACTTTGCGCAAGCGTTGAGCGTTGGGTCAGTCGCTCCCGATTACGGCAGTTAATGCATGTCGTCCGCTTTCTCAACCCGCAGGTGCGCGTTTTCTGTCAAAGGTCAACGCTCCTACCAGTCCGGGATGTTTGCATTGAAAACCTCCCTTTCCCGTCCGCCTCATTTTTTCTTAACTCTTTTATTGTGAGACCCGACGAATAACTCAAACGCTTTTTGTACCGCCCGCACGCTGCCCGGACGTGAAGTCACGATAGACTCATCCCGTTTCGAAATCGATTGTGAAAACAACTTACAAGCAATTGGCGGCGTGCGCGAAGTAGACAACCGTTAAGGGAGACCAATTTGGTCTAATCACTTTCTTTTACGTTAGCGGCGGTGGAATGTTCGGCCCTCCCTGTTGCACTGTGCGCGTCCATTTGCACTGGTCTGCAAGGTTGCCCCCGGAGTGGATTGGATTTGGAATGAAATACCAGGACGTAGTTCAAACATTCTCTTGGCCGATTGGGGCCTTTTGAAAAAGTGGCTGTGTGGACAGCTTTCGGGGCAGGTGCGAGCACGTGGCTATCTAATTGCCTCGAGTAGTCTCAAATCTGTGCCGCCTGATCAAAGATGGGATGAAAAGTTTTCAATCCGCAGCTGTATGTATTGAGAGGCGGCTTAAGTACGTGACTTGCGTCTTAAACATGGGAACCCTGACATAATTTTTATAAACGATTACAAAAGGCCTCGAATTTTGAGGAGTTTGACATGCATAAAAGTAATAATATAATGAAAATTTAGATAATAGTTTACTTTTAAATTCTGATAACAATAATTCTTACAATCGTTCAATGGAATGGAACTTGAGGACTCAAATAAATAGAAGAGATGGCGTAAATGTTCTCAAATGTTCTCTCTGTGGTCCAAACTCCTCTCACTTTCAAGCCCTGTCATTTTGGAAACATATTTTAAACATTTATTTTAACTAATTGTGTACCGATATTTTAACATTTAATAAAATAAATTTAAATAACTAAAAATGAAATTAATGATGTTTAGAAATAGTTTGGTCAGCAATTTGCCATATGTGTGTAGAAAATACACACCCCCACGCACACAATGCAATTTATATTTGAATATGAAACTTTCCGGATACTCAGGATTGCTACCGACTGCACCACCAGGTAGCTTGACAGCAACTGCTGTTAAATCACTTGCTTGGTCGGTCGTTCGCCTACGTTTTACATGTTTCCTCCGAAACGCTTAGCCAATGTGAAGCACCTGAACTGGGTACGAA
This sequence comes from Acheta domesticus, assembly GCA_031308135.1. Classification (NCBI taxonomy): domain Eukaryota; kingdom Metazoa; phylum Arthropoda; class Insecta; order Orthoptera; family Gryllidae; genus Acheta; species Acheta domesticus. Next base: position 84,932,238 of record JAHLJT010008756.1, on the reverse strand, counting down.
GGACTACCTTCACAATAAGTTTGGTTAAATTCCACATTCCCCATTCATGATTGCCATCCTTGTCCATCTAATAAATCTCACCTAACAATCGTTGAGAACTTAAGATAGGAGGATAAAACCACCTGTTGCCAAAGACTTTATTATTCTCAATAAACATTACGATGTAATTCGTCGACAGCACCTTAGAAGTTATGCAGATTTAAATAACATAATTATTCTGTCTTTTCTAGCAATTTCTTTGGTATTTTCGTAACTATATATTCGCTTGTTAAGCTTCTCTAGAAAGCAAACTGCTTTCTATTTACATTCGTAAGGGTTTTCTTATATCTCTGAGGAATTCAATTAGAATCCTCAAGCTTATGGCTCCAGAACAGACATTTAAATGGATTTACTAAACTGCTAAGATGCTTATTTGCAGAGTCAGATGGATCAGTCGACTTAGTATTTATAACAATGCAACAAGGTATCCCTTTCCGCATTTTCAAGAAGATCATCTCCTCTTTTGCAGTAAAGTAATTTGTCTACGTGTTCAGTTTTTCTTTCTCCTTTACCACAGTACACGGTTATTTTCACTTGTGGAAGTATTTTTATTCTCCAGAAGTTGCAGAAAAATATTGTAAATCTGTTTTCTTAATTCAACATAAGTACGTTATTGTCTTCATCACTTTTCTATTACACTGCTAAGAAGTTTCATTCTTTCATTTTCACGTAAAATAAATTTTAATTATCTTCAACAGTTTATCTCAAGGTACAAAACATGCAGCTTACAGGAAAAAACTTAGCTCCCATAATCTCTTATGTTTTTTTAGAGTCTTAGAGTCTTAATAATTCTATTATTTTCTAACGTTCCTTTTAGAATTTTATGAGAATGAAAGTAATAAAATCAAACATTACAAAAGAACGTTCTATTGTATATTCTGTCTGTCTGTACTTGACGCAATAGCTCGTTATCCGACCAGGGCCTACAAGCCGCGTCCTGACCTTGCAGCCTTGGGTTACGGGGTACCTGTGGTTAGCACGAAGACATCCCTACGGTTGAGAAGACATGCTGGTCTTCTCAACCTGACAAGTGAGTTTTCTCATCGTCACACAACAGCATATACTGGGACATTGCAAGGAAAATGCACACTATAATCTTGCTCGACCGGAGATCGAATCTGGGATTACTTCATGGAAAGGGAGCACGCTGACCGATGAGATAAACCGCTAGAGCTGATTATATATTATGAAGGGAAATTAAATTAATTCATTTTACTAGGCAAAGAGCATCTATAAAGTTAGCGAAGATATCAAAAGTGTTTTGATTTCAAAGGAAGTTATACTGCTATTTGTTTTATTGGAATGGATAAGCTCAATGAAATCTAAATAATTGGAGATTTATAGGAATTTGCTTACGAGCTATTATATTTGAAGTAAAAATAAATTGGTTATCATGCTAGACATTCATCTACAGTTTGACTAAGTATTGTACGAGAACAATTGTGAAGTGTGTTATCTGTCGATGATGTAATTGCAAATAAATCGAAGACTGACATTAAGATTCATGCACTTACATGTACAGATTCATGTAGTACATGCACCGGCAATTTTTACGTCAGGTGGCTAAACAAAATAAATTAGTCATCTGACAATGATTCACCATGACATCAGGCGAATTTGAATGGCAAAAAAATGCATTTTTATAGTCTTCCCATTCTAACTTTCTTGAAAAAGTACCTCCTCTCCGTTGCGGCTAACTAAGCTTTTTCCTCCGTTCTCGAATGCACCTTTGCCCCTCCATTCTGTCAAGAAAGAGAAGATAACTACGTCCATTTACTTTCTGTACACTTCTCACATTAGTTACTATTGATAATTGGGTGTCATGCTCATTTCTGGGCGTGGGCGAGGGAGGAGGCCCACGCCTTAATGCCCTTACCTTTCTTGGGCATGTGATCACAGCGGGGATTTCCCTTCGCCAGCCTGTTTGACGTACTGTAAGAGCGATAACGACAGATGAATGAGGTTGAGAGATCAATGCTGGCCGTTGGAATGATGGTTTTGTTGGGATACATGGTGAGGGGAGAATTCAACCACGTTACAATCACATGGTGAAAACGGCCTTGCAGCGAACACCAACGCAAAACATGAGGCTCGGCATATTTGGACGCTGCCCAGTGCCACAAACGAAGACTTCATGCCACTCTGATGTTTGTTCGTATTTATTTCCATGGCTTGCGAGGATCTTATGATGAAAGAGGTTGAGAGATGAATGATTACCGTTAGGGTGTTGGTTCAATTGAAGCACAGGATGTAATGAAAAACTAAAATTTTCTATTCCAGTCATATGGTGATTGTAACATAGTTGAATGGAGAAAACAGCCATACTTTAGAGGGGACTATAACCCAAAACCTCCATATATTTCAGCGCAGCTCGGACATCGACATTACGTTACCCTGTACTAAGTACATTCATACCCATTTACTTTCAGAGCTGCGAACATCCTGTGTTCATATATATCTCGAGGTACGAACTCTCGGGCCATCAACAGCACAAACTTTCGAGAGATGCACGTGTGTTGTCTCACACATGGCAGACAGAGCGCAGCTCCGGCCCGCCCGCGCTGCTGGGCACCCCTGCTGGGCTAATTGGGCGCCGCCCTGCCCACCGGATGGGCAGCTCCTCCCGGCAATCGCTGCTTGAGAAGCTTGTAATAAGTCGCGTTCGTTAATGCCGTAGTAATTGCCGCATTGAGAGCTTTTTATTGTGAGAGCGTTATGCAGCACTCCGTTGCTTCACCTGACAGCGTCTTCCGATTCCCGTCCGCCGCCGCAGCCACAGCCACTGCGTCTTGTCAGTAATCCTTCAGTGGTTGCACCAATATCTTCCGTAGGATCACACACATTTTTTATCTATTGTTGACGTTGAGTAAATAAATAAACAAATATGTAGATACGTTTGAGAATGGAATTCCTTAGCATCGCTTCAATCTTCAATGTCATCATCATGATCATCATCATCATTATGGAACATTTCAATGCCTGCTTTAAACTTCAAAGTCTGCACTCGCTGCTCAGCAAAACCAATTTTGCCCAGAGGTGGCGGCAGTGATAAAGGTTTGGGAAATTCTCACAAGGAAAAAAAATTGACACTAAATCCATTTGAAAAGAAAAATAGTTCGCAACATATTTGTATTTTTTTAAATATTTTTTACTTAGTGTTGTTAAAGCATTTTTTTATTCAATACTCACTCGTGAGGTATTTAATGCCAGGATTTTGAAATAACAACTGTATCTGGCGCAGAGTAAGATATTTAAACATGTTTAAATGTTGAAGATTCGAGAAGGATCACCAAGAAGTTTCTCCAAAACCGAAGTAATAATTTAATTTTGATAAAAAGAAGTGATACCACTGAAATTATATGTCTCAGCTTACTCTGCTGTCATTAACTTTGAGATCTCTTTTCCTCATACTTGTTCTCAACTGTGTATTCTCCCCGTCCAGTTGTCGTGCTCTCTCTTTCGCTTTCTCCTCCACTCTCACTCTCGTTCTCAGCCTTCTTTCCGTCTACGTCTTTGCATCCGTCCATCGATTGTACCCAAAATTACTTATTAACTTGATGACTTAAGTTTTTATACAACTGATATACTTTGCTTCCTAAAGCGGTTCGGAGCAGTTTCTGTAAAACTATTCACATAACCAACTCCCAAAATTTTTCATTAAAGTCATTTCAATATAAAAAAAGAAAGATAGAAATTGCGAAACAAAAATGCGACTGAAGAGCATACATTTTGTTTATAACATTTGTAGGTTCATTTTTTGATTCGAGAAATGAGAGCACGGTGGCAGATACATTAATTTAAGGGCGAATTAAGTCCCTGATGAACGACGTCTTGAGTCACCATTTTCACGGAACCACTCAAACTCATTTCCGCACCGCCCACGTGTTTGCACTTGCGCCAAAATAATTTAGCCACTCCTTACCACAAAATACCCCGTTGTTACACTTTGTTACACTGTTACTCCAATCTCGCTCGGGTGTTGCAAACAAAAAGACCCATTTACTCCCCCACCCCCGCCAGAATAACCACACCGGCGGCGGGGCGACGTGACTGAGGCGGCCATAACTACGCGATTCTGGAAGACTTCCACGCTAAATAGTGCGTGAAAATCCGAAGGTTTCGCCGTTACTTCAGATGAATGGTTTTATAACACTCATAAGCCGACATTACACTTTCGCCCCCCTTCGATTCCGTGGTTCACACCTTAGTTCTGGGGCGTGCAAGGCCGCGGGCTTTCTTCACACGATATTATCCTTGCAATTCACTACAGCAGAAGGTTGCGTGGTACACGGTATCCGGGATGTGGAGGTTTCTTTTTCATTAAAATAACAATTGAGAGCCCCTCGCCCGGTTTTGCTCCTCTTTTTTGCGCGAAGTGCTCGCCATGAGTAAGTGGACCACTGGGCAGGAGGTGGCACATCGTCGGGCATTTATGCACTGGCCGTTCGTCTAATACGTATGGGAGCGACCACTCGCGAAACATGGCGGCTCGCGGGGGAGATGACGGTCTCATATGTCTCCCTCCCATTTTTTTCTTCGTTTCGTCCCTGAGTGCAGTTGCGTCGCCTTACTCATAAACGTCTCTGGCCCACACGCGCCTCGTATTTCAAGGAGTAAGTAAGAAAATTGCTTTTTCTTAGGCTTCGGGATGTGTTCATCGACGGTTGCGTTCTGTTGTTGGCTTGCTCAACTTGGCATTTTGTTCAAGGTTTGTGGAAATAATCCTATATCCGTGTTCTCAGAACAGTGTAGTATATTAAATGTGGCGAGCAAAAGTTAGTTTCACTTCTTAGAGAATATGTAGAAGAGTAGAGAACTGTAGAGAATATGTGGCAATGAATGAGGTAGAAATGGGCATCAATTCAATATTTTCCTGCAAACAAATTCGTCCTACTTCTCTACCTTTTGTCTAACGTAAAACCCTTCTTCATTTTTTCGTTGAAAAGTTTTCCTTGTTATAAGAAAAAGTAGCGAAAGTAAAGAATTAAATATTTTTAAAGTAAATAAATTGCCAACGTTAGTGTGTGGTCCAGGTGTCTTAATGGTATCTGGAAAATGCGCTTTAGTAAATACTGAGATATACCTTCTAATTTTAATAATTAATTAATTTTGATACTATTTACAAAATACCTTGTTTTTGCCATGTTTTCCAAAATGAGCCACATTCTTACGTCAATCATGGAATACTATCTTTGTTGATTTCATGGAGCTATGAGGTTAATTGGTTGTCTTAACATATGTGTATTCTTTGGAGTTTAAACGTCCTGTATGCATACAATTCCATCATAACTACACACTTAATGCCGCATTTCCTATACAAAATCCGTTGGGTTTTCTCGCTTATCAGCCCGGAAGTTTGGCAAAATGCCTTTTTATAATTGTTACGATTTTATGACTTTTACAATAGGAATCACTTAACTGTTATGAAGTTGCTTTAATAGAATTTCATTTTGGCTTTTTTTGCCTATTTTAGCTTCTGGTGCCTATTTCCGATCTTTTGCCTTATTTATGCCTTTTTCTTCCTTATTTGTGGCCTTTTCTGCCTTTTTCATTATTTTTCCCCTCCTGGTACCAATCTCTATCAAGTTGGAAACATACTACCTGCTGTGTTGGACAACATGAAGGCACGGTTGTGTATGGTCTTTCTGTAGACGCGGAGACTCTAATATCAGGTTGTGTTAAAAATATGAAAGGGAAAGGAAGATGACACCAGTGAAGATTTTTGATATTTTTTATCAATACTTATAGATTTCTGTTTGCTCACGAGAAATCTCATCCTATGTTTGTGTATGACCTCGGATCCCCTTTGGAAAATAGAACTGTCAGTAGATAATTATACCCTTCGCAGTTCCTTCTTCTTCTCTCTTCCCTTCTGACGATTACACAAGTGCGAAGAACGAAATCTACAATTCCGTTTTCACTGCTACCATTTCAAGATACAAAAGGGAGTCCACAATAGCATTTCGCAGAGACAGGGTCCCGAGTAAAATAAATTCGTAGTCGTTACTCGAATGATCAAGATAACAAAGAAAATGTAGTTTCCAAGTTAGTGCTAATGCGAATTTTAGAGTTAAAATAAAAATGTGAATCATTTAATTATTACATTTTTACACTAATTACATTTAAATTGTGATTTTTTAAATGTCTCCTTGTTTTTCCCCCTACTTTAGCCAGAATAAATACGTTTTTTGCATGTCTATTTTAATAAATAAAGGCCTTTTTGCCTGCCTTTGTATTTTAGGTCAAATAAACTTCCGGCCACTACTTATCACAATACACATTAAGATATGTAAATAATTCCAGTGGCTTTGTGGCAGAGTCTTTAAAGTATAATGCCACCTTTTCCGAAGTTGAAGAAATGTAGCCCAAAGCGATCTTTCATATTGGGAAATTTGAGCAAATTACAGAACGAAATTAATAAAAAGCTTTTGAACATATTCAATTTAGTGGTATTTTCTATTTAGTTTACTTACAAACATTCTTTCGAGCAACTTATGAAAACAGATTCTCGAAGTAATAAGCAAATAAAATAATTAATTTCACAGGAATGAATCAGTATATTGATAATATTAAATGCTAAAAGAACTTATGAATATGTATCTGAGATTGCAAAAATATAACTAATAATCATATTATATTCCCGAACAATGCGATTATTGCGATGTGGCAAGATGATTCAAAATTACCTTTTACTACCACTAGGGCTTTTGTTAGCCCTGCAAAACTGCATTTGGAAATCATCAATCACCGTCGTTTTGAAATTATCAAAGAAGGTTTATACGAAGAGTTGGAGGCTTATCAACTATTACCTTGAGAATTGTCTACAAAAAATACAGAAATTTCATTTTCACACCATGAATTAATCGCCAAGTACACGAATATGCGTAACGCTCAGTCAGTGTTACAACACCTAAATACATCCCTCTAACACAATCAATGGCTAATTTACAACCCTACAAGCAAACATTTAAGAATAAAACTCATAAACACACGCATAAAAATAAATTCACACGGGAAAGAGTAACCTAACATCAATCATTTCCTAAAACCCGCATTTCCTTTCCCTCAATTAAAACTAATTAAATAGAATCAAATATGTAAACTTCATTTCTAAACGCATAAGCAGGGCCGGGCTGACCGGTGACCCGCATTTCATATATTACTTCTAATGTTATCTTTTGTTTACTTTTTATTTTCATACGCACAAGAAAAACCTTCGGTCTGAATTTTTTAAAGTCACAGAACTAATCACGTCACTCTCGACTTTTCCAGAGTCTCATCGCTTTGTATCGGGAAAGACTTTACCTTCGTGGCGCCGATCTGTCGGCTTATGGCTGTATGTATTGAATTTTTTCTTGTCAAGTCAATTTTTCACGGGACGCGTCAATTTTCTTCGCTGGGGAGAATATATGTAAGATTCCGCAAGAATAAGATATGATATAGGAGTTACCGTAACGTGAAGCACCTCTGCCAATGCTCTCTGATGTTTAAAGGCAAATTTTAATCACGCCTCATAAGGTAACTCACATAATTCTTTGACTTCATGCTATGAGGAATACTTTAGACATTTTGTAAAACTAATTCTTTTGAAATGAATTCCAATGCAATAGGCGACGAATAGCGCGATCCTTCCTTATAGGAACTGGCGTTATGCCTGTTTTCGACCGCTCAATCCTTGTGAAGTAGAAAGACTCCTGTAGTACTGCAAAAACATCGATGGTGGCTCAGATGTAAAAAAAACTGTAGCGCAATCGTAATCAATTCAAATGAAGTAATGTTTTTATCCACCTCGGTTATCTAAAGTGAAACATTTACAAGTATTATTAGAATAGTGCTCGAAAAATCCAAGGCCTCATATTCACAACTATCAACATCAGTGACACCCGTCCCAAATGAATACACAAATGCAATATAATTTTAAACAAAAATGTAGTGGTTGAAATTTGTACAAAGTAGATATAATATTGCATGGTTTTTGTATCGTAATATCATCACGTACTTCTTTCAAACTATCAATGAGCTGCCCAAATAGACGAGCAGCTTTTGATGCTACTTGTCGTTTTTAAACACATTCCCATGGTCTCATGTGTCCATCTAGTAATTGCTACACCAATCGATTAAATCGATTAAATCGCAGGCGATTCCAGCGGCGGGGAAGAGATTCAGGCGGAGGGAGAGCGGCGTGACAGAGGCAGAAGCTTCGTGGCATCGGGACTCGTGCAGAACGGGCGCTCGCCGGGAATGGCCTTTGTCGTCTTCTTTTCCTCCGCGACCACCGCCGTGGGAGTCACAAGAGACGGTGGCGGCGGCGGCGACGACGTCGGTGGCGACGCGAGGTGGTCGACAGGTGGTACTTAGTGGGTAGTGGGTAGCCGTCCGGTGGCGGGCGGTGACGGTAGGCAGAGGCGCTGCACAATGCAAACGAAGTGGGCGGGGAGCATGTTGATGCAACGGAGACACCCATGGTGATCCCGGATGAGTAACGGTGGCAATAGAAGGGACAAACCGGTAAAAAGCCTTCACTGACAGTGGAGGTACGCTGCGCTATAGGAGGTCCTAACTAACGCAAAATTCAAAGGGTTGCCCAATTTGTAATGAATGAAAGTATGTTATTTCAAAATAACACAAAACAATCCGCCAGCCCGGTGGCCGAGATCGCTGAAGCAGTAGTGCCGTAGCGATCTCGGACCGAAGGGTTGCGGATTCGTATCTCGCCCCGGGCATGGTTGTATGTGTTCGTCCTTTCACCCTCAATCATCACCATATCGCTTCATCCTCACAGATACCATAACTTTAAAATCCAATGGTGGTAGCTAATGATCTAGAAATTGATGCGACCTTAAATGAAAAAACAACAGAATCCATACATCCCATTAAAAGAAAGAAGTTTTAGAATAAGGTCAAGAGAACTCTAGAAATACTTATAAGAATGATTCATTATAATATATATATATATATATATATATATATATATATATATATATAGAGAGAGAGAGAGAGAGAGAGAGAGAGGGAGGTAATTTAATACGGAAGACAATGATTCTGTTTTCAGAACTGTATTTAATGAATTTTTATCTAATTAGCCTAAAATCACATTCATTAGCAGATGACGTTCAGGCTAAAAGATATGCTCATCTGGCAGAGAAACAAAGTCCATTTATCTTTATATTTAAAACACCAAGGGCTTTCGTTCAGAAAGGAGTTGGAGCAAATTTCGATATTTTTGTTTGAAATGAAAGGCCCTAGATGGCCCTCTTGCTCTTATTAAGAATTTATAGAATAAATAGTAAATTTTACTAACATCCTATATTCATAGAACAAACACTTATCTCTCGTCATTTGTTCATTACCTTATTGTGTGAGTTGTAATTGACCTGTCGAGAGCCAACTACATTTCGAATAAACGTGTATTGCTAGCGAAACAAAAACGATTTTTTTTAAGTTCCAATAGTATTTTTTAAATGCAAAGATTAGTCAGTGTTTATCAACGTAATATCCATCAACAATAACACACGTGTTATTTTACAAAAACAATCAGCGTTAAGAATTATATGCACTGCATTACGCTTTTAAGTTAAGGTGGACAGCAGTATGTCTTTGCCATAGTTCCCTATAACAAACATGTACAGATATTGATAATTATAAAGTGTTTCTATTTCATTTCCGGAAATATGTTCAATTTTACGTTCACCGTACATAGTGATTGTGTCATTTCAGAATTTGTAAACTTTCCTCATTTCGCATCGAGGCTTTCACGGCTAGAGTCAATAACAGAGAGAGTTTCCGGGCTGGAAGGCGCTGGTCCAGTTGGCATTAAATTGCCAAACGTTTCATCCACGGCTGCGGTGGATATCTTCAGTGGCGGCACGGTCTCGGACGCAGTATCCGGGCCGTCTGCGTCGGCTCGCTGCTGGCGACTGGCGATCTTTTGTCATTTTAACGCCAACTAGACCACGGCTACCAGCCCGGAAACGCTCACTGTTATTGGTTCCAGCCGTGAAAACCTACGATGCTAAATGAGGAAAGTTTACAAATTCTGGAATGATACAATCCCTATTCACTGTGAACTTAAAGTTGAACATGTTTCCGGAAATGAATTTCCTCTCTGTTATTTCCCTTCATTAGTTCAGAATAAAGAACGACACGAAACAATATTTTTTTGGAGTTTTCGATTTTCCTTCCAGTGAATATGTAGAATTTTTCTAAATCTTCAAGAGCTCTTCCTTTATTTCAATGTGATTGCAAAGGGTTCAGATAGTTGTTTGTTATTACTATAGATCATCATTTATCAAGAACTTTCAGTAGGTCGTACGTACTTTGTTAATTTACGCGTCTGTATTAAATGGCTGTATCAACAGCAACACTGGGGGTAAACCTAACAAAGAGAAATGTGTTGGCGAGTCACTTACGTTAGAATGCATAATTGTCGTGTTAAAAACTGGGAAGGTACAGTAATTCCTACACACTACTCGTGAACATTAGCGGTAGATTTTATTAGAAAATTGAGTTATAGTTCTCACAACGCTAACCAGCGAAACAGACTCTGCAACCGTAAGACATAACGATGTTGGTGAAGGAATAACAATACTGCGTTGACGAAAGATATGTGGCCAAAACACAACAGAGGTGGGCGCAAGGACACAATGTGCCTCGGTAGAAGTGAGCACAGACGATAATATTGTGTGTGCGCATTCAATGGACGCAGTGGCCATTTACGGCAACGGACACAGGTCTCTCCCAGAGAATAAATTGCAACGAGTGGGTATTTGGCACTGGCAAAGAGGCAGGTAGCTAAATGCCACCCATGACACCGAAGATAAGCAATCGAGAAGGTGAAGAGATGACGGAGGAAATTTGCATCTCTGAAGCTAACAACAGATGGGTCAGGGAAAACCGTTAAGGAAGTTTTGACATTTGACAGCAGGCATGTTCTGAACAACAAAATTGGGAAAACAACGCATATGAAACAAATAGCTTGAGTTAAGTAGTCAGTTTTGCTTTATAATATTCTTGAACGTCGGTAAAGAAATGCGTAAGTATAATAAATAAAAGAAGAAGCCACAGAAATATAAGAAGAGCTAATATTCACATGCGTCCTGTCAAAACTTGAGAAAACTATCTATCTACACCTCCACAATCACGGTTTTAAAACTAATATTGATCACGCAATCAGAATATGGCGATCAAACACCTCAGAAGCATACATAGAATGAAAACAGGCGAAGCAGGTAAGGACGAAACACGAAGACGGAGGACGAGAGACGAGTTAGAATAATATTGAGGATGAAACCGGAGTGGATGAAGACAGACAACGATGAATAAGAGCAAGTTGCGAGTCCACAGCGGGTAAGCTGGAGAAACGGTGAACGAGAAGGACAACAGTGTATGAGCTAGAGAGACGGAGAATGAGCAAAGGAGACGGCGGGTAATATACGAGAGTGAGATAATAAGCGTAAGGACCAGAGATAGCGCAAGTAGGGACCTACATGTTTTCAGTTGAACTGTATTCACTCTATTACTTGTTCCCTGGTGGAGTTTTGTAACAAAGAGAATTTTATTCAGAATATTTTTAATTAAAATATAAAATTTGTAAAATTTGGGTGACTTGAGGAAAAAGTCGTATGAATTGTTCCATAAAAAAAGAACATTCACTTTCCACGGACCATTCAACCTAACCTTCATCCCTTTCCCCTCCAACGTATCATTCATGAGAGTCTCGAATTCGGGTCAGACGAATATGGTCACCTTAGTGTAGGCGCATGCGACAAACAGCGAAAGAACACCCAGAGAAGACAGACGACGCGAGAGAGACGCTGACATCGAAGCGGTGGGAGTCAGCGGGAAAAGCGATCTGCGTGAGCGAGTATTTAGTGTGTCCGGGTGCGCTGAGTACTACGGACGTTAGTCCGGTTAGTGTAGTGCACACTATGACCCGGGAGGTGGCGGTAATCCTCCTTGGATCATGAGGCCATTATCCACTTCGGGACCAGATGTCAACTTCGGGGACCGGAAATGGTGGCTCAGGGCATCTACTGATGTCACTGCAGTGCCTCTGACCGAGAGGCTCTGAGGTTCGAGTCCCGACTGCGATAGGATTTCCCACTACTAGGTTGTTAGCTAGGTCGAATTCATCCGCCCTCTGGAGGAGAATTCTAACTGCCGGCTGCTCTGATCGGTAGTTTCCCGTAGTTTCTGCGATCAACTTCCAGGCGAATGCTGACGCATTAGCCTAATAAACGTACCGCGCGCGACCTGTTAATTCATCTTCCTTATACTCACCCCGTAGTTACACGCACTGACACTCACACGCAATATACTACCACACTTGTAGGGAGATCAGTCGGGAGCTTAGAGCTTGTCCCGGCTGAGGCAGTGCCATGCTGGTTGGGAAAAATCCCCGCAGGTCTGCCTTGGTTCTCGCCAACCAGCAGGGGAAGCTCACTACCACCTCCCGAAGCAAAAACATGCACCACTGACGAGACTAATGACCTTATCAGTTGACACGCTCAGAATCACTAATCAATTAATCGACTTACGGGTCCCTCCAGATATCTCCCCAGTGGTGCACACATCAGACAGGACAAGCTCTAGGCTCCGGAGTGGCTTTCCGAAATGTGTGGGATTGTGATGCGTGTAAAAGAATATAGGAACGGCTCAGGATAAGGAAAGAAAAATCGCACGCGGTCCCTGGCTCGTTTGTTAAGATAGAGCTCTGGAATTCGCCTAGAATTGACGGAAGAAAGAACGGAAAACACCCGAAGAGAGCAGCCGGTCGCATTGGAGTTTCCTCCAGAGAATGACTGAATTCGACCCACGTACAGAAGTGTGCAAATTATTAGACTAAATATTTTTTCGGTAAATTCAAGTTAAACTGGACTCATTCATTGGAATTATTTTTGATATTTAGTGAACATTCCTTTTTTATTTAAGAGTTATGTTTCTCTTTATATAACTCGGAAGAATGTTATCATAGTGCTAAATTAAATGATGCTAGGTTGAAGATTGTTTCAGTTTGATCAATTGACAGTAATGGAGGATTACGGTGGTTTGAATCGGTCTTTGGGATACCTGGATTTAATACGTGGGGATGCAGCATTGCGACCTAGGCTGAAGATTAAGGAGCATGGGGAAGTGTGAAGGTTTTGGTAAAAAGTTTGGGCTATTTGTGTTATGTGGTCGCTTAATGAGGGCACTTTTAATTCTCTGCGAATCTGGGTGTTAGGAATGAACCAGGAGCACATCTCTGCTGGCGTCCAAATCCACCAGCAGCATCGCGCCTCGAACACTCTCAGTCCTGCCGGCGAAAGCCGCGTCAGTGAGAGTCCCCTAGAAACAGAGTAGCGCAACCGCAGCCATTTAATATCCTTTCACCCAATAGCCCCGGCAGGTAGCATTCAGAAGCTGAAGTAAAATTATAACAAATGGTGACGTTATGGAGATGCTTAAAATTATTAATATTGATTTCGGATAGATTCATGGTTCTCAACATACAGAATACGACACAGTTTCCATTTTTCTGTCAACTGGACATAAAATGGCGGGATCGATGGAACAATGGAATGCGCTACTCTCTGTATCTAGGGACTGTACAGTGGGAGCGAGCGGGGCGCGGCGAGCGGGCGTCGCGACGCGTCGGCCGAGGGGCGCCGTGCGAGGGCGTGGCGCGTCGCGGCCACAGAATAGATACTACACAGAAGGGAAAGTAAAGAGCTGCTCCACTGGTCTTCAGTGAGCAACCAGGCAGCGCAGACCGCCATCTTGAAACTGTGCAAAGGAACCCTAAGCGTCAACTCAGATCCAATTTTTTTTTTAATGAAAATTGTCATTTAGAATGAGGTTTTACTCTTCTTTAATATTCTTAAAGTAATATTTCGGCTATACTATTAGGAAACCGAAGAATTGTGAAAATAAAAAAAAATGTACTTGGGAGAAATAGATGGGAGCTGGCTAGAGTATGTGGCAACTCAGATAAGCTAGCATAGGCCACAGAAAATAGAAAACTAATAAGAAAAAGTGTGGGCTACTCTGCGGCACTGCTACTTATGTATTTATAATTTTTTATCTTTTATCTCTATTTTTTAGTAATATTTTCTTACGTGCGATAGTAATATGTGCCAATACTAAGCAAATGTCACGTCAGCTTACATATGTTTTTGCTAATTATACAGATAACCATAAATAACGAGTAAAACGTAAATAAACCACCGTCCACCACACAGCAAATGCCGGGCCATTTAGCAGTTTACACACCTTCAATATGGCAACCATGAGCATCATATCGGCGCACGGATTGTGCATAGCTTTCCTTTCTGTGTTGCGGCGTCGCGACGCGTCGGTCGGCCGAGGGGCGCCGTGCGAGGGCGTGGCGCGTCGCGGCGTCGGGTCGCGTCGCGTCGGGGCGTCGCGCGGGAGCGCAAGGTGGACGCGTCCGCGGCGGCGCAGGGGCGGCGCAGGCGGCCCGCCCGCTGACTCACAGCCCGTGGGCGGCCGCGGAGGCTGCGGCAAACGACGCAACGCGACGCCGAGCGAAGCGCGGCGACGCCACGCCACGCCACACCGCAACGTACCGCACCGCAGAGGCAGGCGGCGCGGCGGCGCCCGTGCTCTCCGTGTCCGCGCCCAGGCAGTAAAGTGAGGGCGCGCCCGCCGCCGTCGCCGCCGCCCCCGCCCGTGCCGGCGACGGCGTCATCGTCGTGATCGTCGTCGTTTTCTCCGTCATTATTTACGTTGTCGTTGCTGTTGTCTACGTTGTTGTCATCATTATCATCATTATTGTCGCTGTCGTCGACGTCGTCGTTGTCATCGTCATCGATGACGTCATTGTCGTTGACTAGGTTTCGTCGTTGTCGTCGGCGGCGTCTTCGTTGTCGTCTTCGTTGACGTCGTTATCGTTGTCGTTGTCGTCGTGACGTCATTAACGTCCACTTGTGCTATTGCCGCTGATGTCGTACCCGCCATAGACAACAGTAGCGCCGCCACTTCCATCTCTGTTGTCTTTACCGCCACCGCTTCCCGTTAAACCTTTGCCACACCTACGGCTCCTCTGTCACTGCCACCCCGCCATCTCCTGCGCCTTGGTTTTAGTTTCCTTCTCCATAACTGCTTCCTTTCCTTCTCCGTGACTGTTACGCTTTTTTTTGTTACACCTACGTCCCCGCCTTCATTATCGCATCGATCTCACCTTCGCCTTCGGTTTCCTCTCCGGCTCCACCTCCATCTTCAGCTACGCTTCGTCACGTCTATGTCTCTGCCTTCGCCTACATCCCCGCATCGCATATGTTTTCGCTTCAGGTTCCTTCGTCATCGTCTCCACCTACTCCTTCGTCACACCTACGTCTCCATCTTCACCATTATCACCACCCACTCTCTCATCTTTGAATCCTCTTCGGCAACATCTTCAAATCCGTTTTGACGTTCGTGTGCCTGCGCCTTCGCATTGACCTCCGTATTTCCTACGAATCCGCCTCAGTTTTCTTCTCCATCCACCTCCAGCAACGTCGGCGTCTCACCAACATTTTCGATTTCGCTGCCACATTGAGTCCGGTTCCAACTTTCGCCGCCTCCTTCAGCTATTCCCGCTATCTTCGCGTTAGCCGCTTGCTACGATTTTCTGCGTTTGAGTAAGGTTCCTTCTGCTACACCGCCTCCAGGTACGCCTTCGCGACACCAGCGTCACCATCTTCACTTTCATCCCCGCCTTCACTTTCGTCCTCGCCTTCACTTTCGTCTCCGCGACTGCGGCAGTGGTCCCCACAAGCAGTTCTAGTCATTTTAAAAGTATCAGCCGCCATTGTTAGCATCAAGTAACTGGGAGTTTGCACCGAAGAGAGGAAAATTAACGAGTACATCCGTAAATATAATTGCAGTGTTTTGTTGTTTTCTTTTCATCGCTGTCATCGACACCTTTCTTTCCAAATGAAATAATTAAGTGAAAGACACGAATGGAAACTTGCAGCGCATGATCTGTATCGGCAATGTCCGCTTCCCTACAACAGCCGCCAGACACGCAGGTTTTTAGAGTCCGGTGTTTGAATTGGCAGAGTTTAGAAAAGAGGTTGAAATCCAATGTTTCAGAGACAAAAAACCAGGTGGGATTCGCACAGCATCTGGAAGTTAATTGAGCACGAAAGATTAACGACAAATCGCAAGAGGGCTCGCTGTAGCAAGAGCGACATTGCATCGTGGTATGTTTCCCCGACGACTCGACCAATTTGGCCTTCCTCCTTGAAATCTACCAGTATTGTCAGCATTCAGTTTTCCTACGCTATGTAATGGCAACACAGTCCTGTCCGGACGAAATGCTTTCAATAAATTGATTACAACTAACGCAATGAAAAACGTTTTAAAACCTTTTGCTTATACTGCGATTTTTCTAACTGTGACCCTCAAGGCCACTCAAATACCATCTTCGCAATGGAATATGTCACGGTATTTCGCATCTTTCTCAGTCGTTCCGCTAGATTTCGCATGATCGCGACCGTATCAAACAGTGCTTGCGATCATGCGACTTCTACCGGCAAGACCGAGAAAGACGCGAAATGCCGTGACATATTCCATCGCGAAAATGGAATTTAAGTGGCCTTGAGGGGCACAATTGGAGAAATCGCAGCACTTTGAGTACTGCACTTCGAGTCTCTACGCATGCGCAACTCGACATGCGCGCATGCGTAACATTCTACGCATGCGCAGAATCTCAAACGGGGTATGCATTAACATGCTTCAAGCTGTGCAATAATCACAGGTGTAAGATATATAGGTGTGTTTTGGGGCAAATTTTCTGCCTTTGGGGCAAAAATCCGCCTAGCCTAGCCGCCTTTGGGGCAACTTTTTTGAAGCCAGTTTGAGGCTTGTTCCTCGCTTGTCTGTACGGTGCGCACGATCGGTTTGGGTCACGGTGTAAGATGTACATCTTAAAGATGACATCTTAAACTGTAACTATTTAACAGTTTTACAAAACATTTCCAACGCATTTTCATATCTAATCGTTCTAGACTTTACCAATTCCACCGCGAAACGACAAATCACTAACTTGAAATTAGAAATCAGCTGGCCATTGAGCTGTCGAATGGATCACGACCAATTACGACCGTGCCAACTGAGACCCAAAGATTGCAGCGCTTGTATACGAGTACTGTGAGATCTAGCCTCACATAAGCTTCAGTTTTAGACTGGGAGTAAACACATCTATATAGTATCTTGTATCTTACACCGTGACAATAAATCTTTAATGAACAATTGTCGGTAGACAAGCGTTTCGAGTAATTCTTTCGATCAATTTTAAGAAATTTTTAAAATTCACGTTTTTCATCATGAAATTGGTGAATTAGAGCAAGTGATAAGACACCCGGGCTAACTATCTTTCAATTAAATGACAAAATTTGATAGAGGACAAAGCTCAAACTTCTAAAAGAAAACATTTTAACAGTAATGTGTGTTAAATATAAAATTGTTCTGAGATTCTACACGCGCCTTTCGGGTCATTCCAGCCCGATTTGCGGCACCCCAGCGCATGAGAAGCTGCGATTCATTAATATTTACGCGCGTGTCGTTCCGAAGGCGTCCGCTGGGAGCGCACGCGTCACCAATCTTGCAACGCGTTTTAAGAGAAACGCAGCGCTCACGGACATTTGGGGTAGCAAGGACATCGGACGGAAGGCGACTAGGTTCGAATATTGAAAAAGTTAAATTTGTTTTTTGGAATCATCCTACAACTACATTATTGAGAACAGAAATTTTTCTTAATCAAATCTGTTCTTCAAAATTAGATCATTAAATAATGCCATGTGGTAACTTGTTTTTTTACATAATGTCTGTTTTTCATTAGAATATAAGGAATTTCGAAATTTGTGAAACTATAATTTTTTTCAAGCCTTACACTTTCAGAATAGAAGCTAGAGCTAGTATATTTCCTTTTATAATTTATTCCTCAAATATTACATCTTGAAATCTCTTCATGAAATCTTTACACAAGAGACTTATTTCTTAATGTTATTGTCGCTGTAGGCGCTGCCTGCTCCCACTCTGTACCAAGAGTTCTCATCTTTTCAAAAACCTTCCATCATTTCTCTTTATTCTAGGTTCGTAATTTCCAGTTATTTTTTGGCAATCAGAACTTTTCCATTCGTTGAATATGTTCTTTACACTTTCTCCTGAATTCATTTATTACTGCGCTCGATATTATATACGTTCAGTTCTGCTATTATTTTCTCATTTCTTATTTTTTATAATATGTAATAACATTTAACTCTCCTGAGGAAACACATTTTTGCACTTCGTATTGTACTTTCTTTCGCAAGGGGACACAACTCTCGTTTCCATACATTAGGAATGGTGTCGCCATTTACGCTGGATTTCGATGGATTCTTTCTAGTTTTGCCGCTGACAGTTCTATTCATAGGCTCTCATATACATTCAAACCGTTTCTTTAAATTATTTGTTTTAATTGTTTCTTTTTTTCGAAATAACAGCAGTTCACGTGATTTTTTGTCAGAAGTTTCTGCAATCAGAAAGCAAATAAATGCGCGGTAAATGCTGACTATTCGGGATGGAAGCGTTGCCGGCGCGAACCTAAGAGGCGGCGATTCATTAATATTTACGCGCGTGTCGTTCCGACGGCGTCCGCTGGGAGCGCGCGTGTCGCAGACGATCACGCGACGCGTCTTAAGAGAGACACCGCGCGCGCGGACATTTGCGGCAGCAGCGACGCGGGACGAGAAGAGGGACGCAAGGCGAGGGTGGGATGTGCCCGTATTCGTCCTGCGCGCGATGTAGAAGCAAACTTTGTGTGCTAATGTGATGGTAAAAAGATGTTGCTTCAGAAGAAGAGAATCTCGGAGACCCTGGCTTTTTCGAATTCTATTATTTAGAGAATTAAGTTGTGGATTCGTGGCAATCGGTAGACGTTGAGAAATGAATTTAAAGAAATACTTTTTTCCTTACCTCGGTTATAATTTTACGGTTGTTGTAAGTAATTACGTTTTTGTAAGTTTTATGGCAAATTTGTGTAGAACACTTTCGCAAAAGAGAGAAGATTGATAAAATATAGGGTACAAATTATTATCAATTTTCGTGTCTATATTTTGTTATTGTGTTTTTATTGTGTTGTGTTATTGTGTTTAAAAAAATACATCATAAAACGCAATACGTACCTACCTTAGTTTTAAATAAAATGTGCTAGCATATACTTTGTATATTTTGGATAGGGTTTCCAAACGTCCTTCATTTGGGAGGGCAGATCCCCATTGATTTCAATTCTCTCGTCCTCGTTTGTATTTTAAATGTTTGTTTTCCTAAATTTTCAACATCCGTTTTCATTTATTTTATCACATGACTAACATCTACTACGTTATGCCGTTTATTTAATTCAGGATAAAAAAATGAATATCCTTTTTCTGAACGCTGCCACACGCATGCATGATAGTATCTCTGTCTAGCGACTAAAATAAAAGAGAAACGTTCAGACCATCTTCATCTGCATTTTGAGAACGAATCTTTTAACTTGAAACGCAAATGGAGAGAAGAAAGAAATAGAGCTGATGTTAGTCGAAATTAAATATTTATAAAAATAAATGAGTTGATGCGTTTTTTGTTGTTTTTTTTACTTATCGACGGTCCTCCCTTTTACATGAGTATTGTTGGCAACCTTCATTTTGAGTATTATTGTGTGTGGGTACTGTGTTTGTGTATATTTATTTGTACTCTATCAACATGCTTTCCAGATTTAAAGCAGGATGAAGGTTGCATTAAGTCTCACTTTTTTGTCACACTCCACCTTAGAATAATTCTCACCTCTCAACATGAAGACTAAGTAAACGAAAATAATAAATACCTAACAAAAATGAAAATATTTTGTTCGTATGCGACTTGTCTTGAGGTGACCATTACGTTTAAAGAAATTTCACGTAACGCTTTGTCGTGTCATTTTTATCGTTAAAATTCCTCGAAATACAGTTAAGTCGAACACGCAAAGTAAATTTTAAAAAAAATGGAGATCCTGCAATCATTCAATGAGACAGGATAATCTTTCAAAAGAATATTGTTGAAAATGTTACGTCAGTTCGGCACTTTTCAAAACTTACCACACTCCTGGATAGGAGTCAAAATGCAGAAATGGAAGTTTAAAGCTAACCCATTATGTTCAATGTACACTCGATGATGAACATTTAATTCCGTCGGATTGATTATAAAACTGGAAACTTGTTTTCTGCTCAGAATTATTTTCAGCTCTTTGTTATCTATAGAAATACAAAAGTCGTGGCATTGGATTTTTTTAAATTACTGTACGTGCAGTTGATATTGGTTTGATATTTTTTTTTCGAAAATGGCATTTTAATTAAAAATGTTATACACAGGGACCCGAATACCGAAATAATAGCGGTAAAGGTATTTATACCGGTATAGAAATACCTTTTACCTCTATTATACCTTTATTCAAAATACCTTAAAAAATACCGGTATAAGACGTCAAATACCGGTATTTTTAGAGGTATTTTACCTTTATTCGACGTCTATACCGGTAAAAATACCTCTAAATAGAGGTATTTTACCGGTATTTTCTCATGAAAATACCGGTATTTTCATGACAAATACCGGTATTTCAGTAGAATCATACAGGTTTCGAAGGGAAAACAATCTGACGTGTGGGCGCGCGAACGCGCGTGTGGTAGCGCGAACGCGCGTGTGGGAGCGCGAACGCGCTTGTGGAGTCGTACGAGCGTGTAAGGGAACGAACGCGCGTGTCCTGGGCGCAAACGCGCGGTGGGGTCGCGCGCGCGTGTGGGCGCGCGAACGCGCGTGTGGGAGCGCGAACGCGCGTGTGGGAGCGCGAACGCGCGTGTGGGCGCGCGAACGCGCGTGTGGGTGTGCGAACGCGCGTGTGGGAGCGCGAACGCGCGTGTGGGAGCGCGAACGCGCCTGTGGAGGTCGTGTGAGCGTGTAAGGGAAACGAATGCGCGTGTCGGGGCGCAAACAGCGCGTGGGGTCGCGCGCGCGTGTGGGCGCACGAACGCGCGTGTGGGAGTGCGAACGCGCTTGTGGAGTCGTGCGAGCGTGTAAGGGAACGAACGCGCGTGTCGGGACGCAAACGCGCGTGGGGTCGCGCGCGCGTGTGAGCGCGCGAACGCACGTGTGGGAGCGCGATGGCGCGTGTGGGAGCGCGAACGCGCTTGTGGAGTCGTGCAAGCGTGTAAGGGAACAAACGCGCGTGTCGGGGCGCAAACGCGTGTGGGAGCGCGAACGCGCGTGTGGGAGCGCGAACGCGCGTGTGGAGCGCGAACGCGCGTGTGGGAGCGCGATCGCGCGTGTGGGAGCGCGAACGCGCGTGTGGGAGCGCGAACGCGCATGTGGGACGCGAACGCGCGTGGGTTGGGCGCGAACGCGCGCGTGTGGGAGCCCGAACGGGCCACTGATCGGACATTATCTTTTGTTCCTAATCCTTTCGCCTTAAATACACACTCTTCACGATCTACACTATTAGACCTCAGGAGACTAGTCAGAGTGTGTTCCTATTAACGATTGAATGATTATAAGTGATTCCGAGCGCGGCAATTGCTAACCCCGTAAGTGCAGGGCGTTTTCTACGAGAGGTGGCAGTGATCTTCCTCATTGCATGGCAAGATCAGGCGCCGACGTACCGTCGATTAGCGGGATTTCCCTCAACCAGGTATCTCCCACCAGCGCCCCTCCCCAGCCGGCAAAAGCTCCCGCGCGGTCTTCCGGCATGTATGGCAGTGTAATGCATGTTAGTGTAAGTGTAAGTGAAGGGGTGAGGATAGGACAAGAGGAAGGAAAGATCGCGCGCGGTCTGTGGCCCGTCTATTAGGGTACTGCTCCGGCATTCCTCTGATATTGTTCGGAGAAAACCAAGGAAAACTACCGATCAGAGCAGCCGGCCGCTAGAATTCTCCTCGGCCCGCGCGCGATCTTTCCTTCCTCTTCCTTGTCCTATCCTCACCCTCAAAACTCATAAATATGAAATTTAAGTGCTGTGAAGTATGGCAAGTAGTTTTTAAAACAATTGCAACGTTGCCGCCTCTCGAAGTGCAGACATCGCCGCGCGTGGTCGGGCCTGCGGCCTCTGCCAGGATATGACCTTCGACATCAGTGTGAAAGAACGAAGGCGATAGAAATCTGACATCGGTTGATAAGACTTCACGCAACGTTCCTTGGCGCATTCCGATTCTCGGAATCAGTTTCCCTTTGTAAGAAGTGCGAGGGCTGCGCCGTTGCGTAGCAGTTTCCGGAGGTCAGCGTTTCGACCCACGAGCGTCTCCGGTTCGGCAGAGGATAACGCACTCGACCTATATACTCCAGGCTATTAATTTATTTTCGTAGTGAGTAGAATTGAAATATGAGAGAAGGATGTTTGACCGTAGGCCCCAACAAACGCTTTGCCGAATGTGTACTGTGTGTGTGTGTGAGAGAGAGAGAGAGAGAGAGAGAGAGAGAGAAAGAAATCGAAAGAGAACGAAAGAGAGAAAGAGAAGAAAGAGCGAGTGTATATAGCGCGTGGGTGCATAGAGCGTGAGTGTATAGCGCATAAGTGTGTAGCGCGCGTGTGATAGGTGCAAGCGTGTGTTAGGCGCTCGCGTTTATTCGGCTCGCGCGTTTGTTCGGCGCGCGCGTTTGTTCGGCTCGCGTATTTGTTCGGCTCGCGCGTTTGTTCGGCGCGCGCGTTTGTTCGGCGCGCGCGTTTGTTCGGCGCGCGCGTTTGTTCGGCGCGCGCGTATGTTCGGCGCGCGCGTATGTTCGGCGCGCGCGTATGTTCGGCGCGCGCGTGTGTTCGGATCGCGCGTTTGTTCGGCGCACGCGTTTGTTCGGCGCGCGCGTTTGTTCGGATCGCGCCTTTGTTCGGCGCGCGCGTTTGTTCGGATCGCGCGTTTGTTCGGCGCGCGCGTTTGTTTGGCGCGCTTGGTTTGTTCGGTGCGCGCGTTTGTTCAGCGCGCGCGTTTGTTCAGCGCGCGCGTTTGTTCACCGCGCGCGTTTGTTCGGCGCGCGTGTTTGATGCCCGCACGTGTTGGCGCGCGCATGTGTTTTGGGGCGCGTGTGTGGGCGCGCGCGTGTGGTTAGCTCGCGCGTGGGTTTGCCGCGAGCGCGTGTGGCACGCGTTTTGTGGCGCGCGCGCGTTTGTGGCGCGTGTGTGGCGCACGCGGCACTATTTCCATTGAAAATACCGGTATAATACCGGTATAACCTTTATGGACGTCCATACCGGTATAGACGTCCTATAAAGGTATTTTACCGGTATAAAAGAATAAAGGTATTTATACCGGTATGAAAAAATAACCGGTATTTTAACCGGTATTTTTACCGGTATTCAATACCTTTTCGGTCCCTGTTATACACCATGAGTATGTTACGTAGAAAACTAGTTATGAAATGTTCTTAACCGTGATTATCAAATATACGATTACCTTTTATGCAAAATAATACGTGGTAGATGATGCGGAAGTATAACAGACGCTATCTGAAGATTTGCATTTGAAGGAAGATAGTGTTCTAAGAATTTGCAGTGAGGTTACTTGCGGAAGTGGATGTCTGATAAGACACTCGAATTATATTTCATCCAGTTTATCTCACAGATACTACAATCTTTCTGGAACTGAGCAAAGATGAAACACTTCTTCGTAACGTCTTTTAAAGATCAATCGAAAATGAATTTGAGGGTAGAGTAATGCGGCTTTCACCTCTTTCTAGAAATATATTGCATGAAGTTCGTATATCCACTCTGTCAATGTTCAATTAAATGTTGTGCGTGTAGGCCTAGGAGAATTAGAAATGACAACGATTACCTCCTCCAATCGCTGTTAGTTATTATTAATAAGTCAGCAAAATGTATCTTTCTTTCGTATGTATTAACAGTCGGTAAGTAAAGTTTAAATTATAAAAAATAATAGGCTATATTTTAAAAAAGAAAAAAACATTCAAAATTTAAATTTGCTGAAACACCCAGTCGAATCGTGCAAACTTGTCTAAGTTACATCTTCATTTTTCATTTTGTATATTCTACCATTCTCATGAATTTCTAGATATTGTTAATATTTCTTTTTGATCTGAACCTAAGGCAAGGGTGGCAGAATGAAATAACGCAAACCAAAAGAATAAATTTCAAACTCTGTGGTTTAAAGAACAAACAGTGAACATCGACTACATTTCAATTCTCACTTCGAAGCCAGCCTGTGCTTTAAGATAAGAGGCACTTTTCGAAATTAGTTCCTCTTGTCTCTTTATCATTGATAATAAATGTTAATTGCTATGTATCTACATCAGCTAATCATATAACACAGTAAGAAGAAAATCAACAATGAATCAATAAAGAAATATGCATCGAACAGGGGTTGGGCAATTATTGTTCAAATAATTTTTTCTGGAACTTCAAAAATCATTGAATGAATAGATTAAAAATATATTGGGAACAAAAGAAAAATTTATTTATTAAGTAAGAATGTTAAATTAGTAGTAAATAACATATAAATCAATAAATATTTAAATAAACAGCCAAGCCAAGTTGTGCAAGAGGTCCAGTCCAGAGCGCGGCGTGGCGCGTAATCACATGCGACAGTTCCTTCCGACACCGCGCGATTCATCGAATGAATGGATTAAATATACGTATATATTGGGAATAAAAACAAAATTTCTGTGTTAAATTAATAGTTCACTGTCAGAAGCAAAGAGAAAAGAAAATGATAATGAAAGGAAATGGGATTACTTGCATTTTATAGTGGAGAGGATAATGGAAAAAAGAGCAAAATCAGATATATCTATTGCAGTACATAAAAAATATAGAAAAAAGATTACCAAATTGGAGCCAGTTAACGAGATAATTGCTTAACTAGAAATAAAGTTTGTAGGTCGCATCATATCCATTATTGGAGTATATGCTCCATATGATGACACTGAAGTTAAAGATGAATTCTTTGAGAAATTGACGGAAGTTATAGAGACAATAAGGAAATATAATATCAAAATGCTGTTGAGAGATTTTAATGCGCGTGTTTACAACGAAAGTGATAGAAAATTGGTGGGTAGATATGGGGAAAAAGTTGTTAATGAAAATGGTAAAAGTTTGAAAGAAGTGTGTAAACAGTTCTCAATGAGAATTACAAATGAATTCTTTAATCATACATTGGGAATAAAAGTAAAATGTACTTATTAAGTAGGAATGTTAAATTAAAAGTAAATAACAAATAAATCAATAAATATTTAAATAAACAGCGAAAGCCAAGTTGTGCAAGAGGTCCAGTCTAGAGCGCGGTGTGGCGCGTAATCACATGCGACAGTTCCTTTCGACACCGCGCGATCACCCAGGAGATTGCGAGCGGCCGCAACGGGAAGTCCGCGAAAGAAAAAAGCGTCCATGCTAATGGCGACAAGGCATATGCGCGCCCGCGGAGCAAAGAATTTGCATGGCTGGCTGAGTTACCGCGACGCGATGTTCGCGGTCGGTGTAGGCCGCACACGATCTGATAACACTCCGGCCGCACGATCACTTTGCCCGCGCCATTGACCAGGCAAGTCTTCGGGATGGTAAGGATAACTTATCGATTCATGCGAAATACCCTTATTAGTTTTTCTATGTATTGATATCTACATTTTCGAACGTAAATTCGAACGTAATTTCAAAATATATTAATTATATTATATATTATTAATTATATTAATTATATATTATATTAATAATTATATTAATTATATATTATATTAATAATTATATTAATTATATATTATATTAATAATTATATTAATTATATATTATATTAATAATTATATTAATATTATAATTTTGTTCTTAAAAATGCACTTAATGAAATTTCGTGGCAGTATCTCAGATATAATCACTGTCTCTATGTCAGTATTAGAGAAACCCCAATGATGATTCATTTTGTATGAATTACGTTTAGCTATTACGCTCTTTTAAGCTTTATTTTTACTTTCTCGTATATATTACGCAAAACAGAGAAAGTTATGTAATGCTGCGGCGAAAAACAGCTGTTTTTCGACATAAAAATTCGTTTTAACGTAGGTCCCTGATAATAAAAAATGGATAATTTTTGTTTTATATGTAATACATTACTTTCTCTAACACATCGTGTTGTCAGAATCTTTGTGGGTCCTTGATACCGAATAACTGGATTAAGGAAAACGTCTGTCTGTCTGTCCTACTCTCGGTCTCTGAGCAAAGCTAGTGGCTAAACCGAAGGCAAGATTTTCTTCAAAATTGATATTCTCTAACGATCCGGCTGATGTTGAGATCCCTTGAATTTGAAATGCATCATTTGATGTTGGGGTACTTTACTTGAAGCCTCAAAAACGTTTACACAATTTTTGTAAGGAACTTCTTTAATTGCATGGCTGGCTGGCTTTACTCCGATGGAAGCAAGTACGCTTTCACAAAAGATTCCGGTCTAAATCTTCGACAACTGCAAAAGTTACACATTTTTCGGGGTCTTCCTGCAACTACGATACTTAAGATAGAGAATTTTCTTCTGAATGAAATATGTTCTTCAAAGTTAGGTCTTTAACAGTTCGTGTACAATTTTTTTAAAAATATAAGTAGTTTTCCCCTTATTTTGGGTGAAATAAAGGCAATAAAAATTTTCCTATAACTATTTTATTTAATATTTTCTCTGATAGTCCAAAATACGCAGATAAAAACGCAAGTTTGATTTTCTTTGAACTCTCTGAATTTACATAAAATTTGAAAAGTTACAAATAATGCGACAAATAAGTGCTGTAAAAGCACCACTAGTTTCATGAAATATTATTATAATCATGATTACGGTCTGGATGTACACGATCTCTTCAGGTCAACAATATTTCTCAAAAAATAACTTTCTCCAAAATAATTTACAGTAATTAGAAAAGAATACCTTAAAAATTGAATATATCTTTGTCTTAATTGAAATGTTTAACGAATATACAGAATGTATACATCATTAATATTTTTTTAATGGCTGAGATGCAAGTATCGTAACGTGTGCTTTCCTGTTGATATGCGACTGGTATGTAATAATTACTTATCATATCTAATAAAAATCATTATTTGGTTTCGCCTATTTTCGAAGTGGAAACATGCGCCTCAATGTTTGGTAAAAATATGTTTTAAGTTTCAATATTGTATCTAGTTTTTTTTTAAATTTTCTTCGTGAATTAAAAACCATCAACGAATAAGGCATCTTTACTTTTTAGGTTCATTTAAACGAATGGAGCGACCTCGACCCGGTGCTTTGACGTGCCATTTACTCACCATTGTAAGCTTCGTCATGTTTCTGTTATTTATTCGGAGCGTAGGCTGCGGTGAGTTTTACATTAATCGTTAGGCATTTGTCCCTCCTGTATCTGATGAGATCCTACGCTTCCAACGTCGAATCCATTTGCCCACGTCCAAGTAGATGTACTGCGTTTCATGTAGGAGGCATAAATAAACTTATTCATATTCCTGCGTGATATTTGCATTTTCCTTGCACAGGAAATTGATTATTTCGACTTATTCTGAAGATAGGAATTTTCTAATATCACAAGTCTTCTGCTACAATATTTATTAATATTACTTTGAATATTAATCAGTATTTCGTTTGCATAGTCAGTTGGCAGAAGAAAAGTGAAAATTGTGAAAGTACGAGCAGTATTCTTCGATTCCTAAGAGGTTTTCTTATGAACAGAAAGTAAATGTGAAAGATTTAGAAGCAACGAAAGCATTAAAGCACCAAAATATACGGTTTAATCTCGGGTTGCCAACCGTCCTCCTGTTGGGAGGACTGTCCTCCATTCGGGAGGACAGTCCTCCATTCACGTCAATTGTGCTCTCGTTCACCGTCATATTTTAAATGTCCTCCTTATACTAAATTTAAAACATTTGTTGTAATTTATTTTGTCACTTGACTAACATCTGCTACGTTGTAGCGTTTATTGTTTAATTTAGAATAGAAAAACATGAGTATCATTTTTTCTGAACGCTGTCATACGCATGCATGATAGTCTCGGTCTAGTGACGAAAATAAAAAGGAGACGCTCAGACCATCAACATCTGCATTTTGTAAACGAATCTTTTTACTTGAATTACAAATGGAGAGAAGAAAGAAATACACATGATTTTTGTATAAATCAAATATTTATAAAAGATATGTGTTGACGCTTCTTTTCTTTTGCTTATCGAATGTCCTCCCTTTTACATGAACATTCTTGGCAACTCTAGTTCAATTGTAAAACATTCTCGTTGTCAGAACACGAGAATAACAATTTCTCCATTTCAGGATTCACCTGGCAACTATGAAGGATATACTGAAAATTGCAAAGATTAGTGTTTCAAATCATTAACACGTAAGAATACAATATTCCTAGATAAACAGGTCTATAAAATATACACGGAATACAAATTCTTTTTATATAAATCTTTGAAGAGATAAGATAAAACTTACAGAACTTAAAAAATGGTATAATGAAACACATAATTAATATTTTAAATACGTAAATAGATGTAAATTCCAGAGTAACTTAAACACTACGCAGATATTATAAGTAAATACTTATAATATCTTTCGCAAATTTAAAATCTGTTATTCGTACTGCGTACCACACCCTTGGAAAATCCTTTCAATTCTACATATCTAAGAAGTACTATGAAAGTAAAAAATGGAATTTGCAGAAGAAAGCAATGTGAGACTACTTGGTAACATGTTCGGAGTACAAAGTAGCACGCTATCTCCGATCTTCACACCACCCCAAGAAGTAGACTACCGAGGGGCGCCCATAAGCTCGTATTAGCAACAGTAACATATTGCGTTTCTCGCAGCGGGACTCGGCAACACGCAGCAATGCTACACTATCTCCAGGCGTTTATCATTATAGAAAAATATTTATAACTCCCCCTCCTCCCGGATTACGCATGGAGCAGATAAAATTGAGCACTTAGTCTTGATTAAGTGTTACGGTGGCGTAATCTTTCCGCATAAACGGGACCAGGTGCCACCTGTAAGCTCGAAGGAAATCCTAATGCCTTTTGTGATGCCAGTGACAAAGGTAATTTTACTTCGCGCCAACGATGGGTATCGCGCTCCTTTCCAGATTACACCTTGGAGAACATGTCCTCACAGTCGGTATCGCGGTGCTGCCAGATCAAGTGGAGCAGGGGTTTACAAACTGCGCACCCTTCCTCCAGGAGGTTGAACCTGCATGAAATTGTATTTTTGATTGCAAAATTCTTACAAATTAAAGAAATAGCGAAATAATTTTATTTTAATATTAGATTCATTTACATTTGTTTATGGTTATAAAACAATTTCATATTAAATATTGCCTCTGTTCCATATTTCTTATTGTAATATCCTATGCATAAAGGAACCGTACGATCAGTGAATTAGTGAGTCTGCCCTTTTACAAAAAAATGTATTTACTGAACTTATAAAATCAATAAAATAAAATAAATAAAAATAATGAAAAATACCCATCTGAATAGCAAACAGATAAGTGACTCACGAACAACAAAAGCGTAAATGTTA
Organism: Acheta domesticus; assembly: GCA_031308135.1. Taxonomy (NCBI): domain Eukaryota; kingdom Metazoa; phylum Arthropoda; class Insecta; order Orthoptera; family Gryllidae; genus Acheta; species Acheta domesticus. Next base: position 84,902,704 of record JAHLJT010008756.1, on the reverse strand, counting down.
TTTGACAAAAATCATGAAGAGCAATATCACAGAGTCATTATTGTTGTTTTATTATTATTACTTATTATTCTGTTTTTAATCATAATTCTACAAATTTATTGTGGTCATCCAAAAACCATTGCTGAAATAGGTCAAAACTGTATTTTCACTTCCTCACCTCCTTCCATGAGCACATTCAAATTATTCGAACAGCGCGCAGTGTAACGCATGGGCAATTTGGCACCCCTGCGGCGGAGGATGAATGTGCGACGAGCCCCGATCCGGAGACGCTGTTCGCATTTGCATTTCGGGCAATTTGTCAGCGCTCGGGAGCACGGGCGTTAGCGCGCGCGTCGAGTGTCGCGTCCTCGCGGGCCGGGGCGGGGTGGGGTAGGATGAGAGGAAGCTGAGAGAGACAGATAGGGTGGCAATGGGCGGAAGAGGCGTGGTGGAGCGGGGCAAGGTTGGGTGGGGCCAAGGCGGGGAGGGGCGTGGAGAGGAAGGGTGGGTTGCTGTGGGGAGGGGTGGGGGTGAGATTAGAGGAGGCGGAGAGTCGGCAGGGGTGCGAATAGGCGGAGTGACGCAGGATGGGATGGGAAGGGAAGAGGCATGGTGGAATTGCTTGGGATTGGGTTTTGTAGGGGGTACCGGATGGGAGAGGCGGGGGGTTGTTGCGGGGAGGGGCAAGAGATGGGATGAGAAGAAGCGGGGACAGCCGGGTGGAATTAGGTTGAACTCGGAGAGAAGGGAGGGGAAGAGGCTTGGTGGGGCGGGGTGGGGTAGGGTTGGGTAGGGCGCGAAGAGGAGGGTGGGTGGTTGTGGGGAGCGGTGGGGTGAGATTGGATGAGAAGAAGCGGGGACGGCTGGGTGGGAGTTGGACTGGGCCGGGCGGGTTTGGACGAGAAGGGATAAGGCGAGGTGGAACGGGATGTAGTGGGGCGGAGAGGTGCGGGGAGGGGTGCAATTAGACAAGACAGGTAGGGAAGTTTTCGGTGTGGTGTGGCGGGGCGTGCCGATGAGTGATGCGATAAGACAAGATGGAGCGTGGTCTAACGGGGTAGAGTGGGGTGGGGCTGGATAACGGGCAGGGCGAAGCGAGGTAGGGGAGCGAAGCATATAGGATCGAGGCGGAATATGGTGGGATGGAGTGGAGAGAGGCGGGGTTAGGTGAAGAGAGGTGATATGTAGAGGAGCGAGACGGGGCGGGTGGAACGAACCGAGAAAGGAGGGGCGGGTGGGATGGAGTGGGGCAAGTTGCAGGCGGAGCTGAGGCGGGACGGGGCGGGGCGTTCAGAGAGGTGCGGGAAGGGACTCAAAGAGGCGGGGACGGGGCGGGTGGAACGAACCGAGAAAGGAGGGGCGGGGTGGGATGGAGTGGGGCAAGTTGCAGGCGGGGCTGAGGCGGGACGGGGCGGGGCGTTCAGAGAGGTGCGAGAAAGGATTCAAAGAGGTGAGGACGGGTAGAGACGGGCGGGGAAGTGGGAGGCGGGGCGAGGAGAACAGGCCGGCGGCCGGTACCAATTATGAGGGCGAGGGTTTAAGCGCGGGCGATGCGCGATTTACGCGCACTTGTTAGCATAAGCGTCGCCGCCGCGTCGTCACAATGGCCCTGCACAACGCGCGAGCCCACGCGGCAACAGACCGAGCAGGCGGCGCAGATGGGAATTGGAAAGTCAGATTTTGCAGGTTGAGGGCACTGTGGGGTTAATGCTGCGGTGTTAGTTTCAGAATAAATTATTGCCTCCTTATTCATAAAGCACTGATAAAATACGCTTTATAAAAATGGATAAGATATAAAGATAAATCTTCTTTAGGGGGACTTTTGCAGTAACTGGTTACAATGCCACTGCAGTATTCGCGGTGATATGGACGATATTATGAACACGGGCTCCGTCGACCTAACATTGGGGACCACCCATAGCGTAACGGTGATCGCGCGGCTTTCAAGCTCTGAGTACATGGTCGTGGAAGTTACTGTTGACAAAGAGGGTTCGAAGCAAGTTTTCCTCCCTCCCGTTTTTCCGTCCATTCATTGATTGAACCAATTCTGTATAAAAATTAATATATATATATATATTAATATTATATAATAATTAATATATAATAAATATATATAATAATTAATGTATATGTGTGTATGTATGTATTCTGTACTATTCTTCATAATAATACATTTAATAAGCAAAGAAAAGATTTGTTATAAGTCACGATCGGCTTAAAACCACGTGAGAATGCTACTGTAGAAGTAAATTATTTTCCAAGGGTTTATCAATCAGATTAACAAAAACCATTCAAAGTATCGCAGATCTACATGTATCTACATGTAGATCACAAGGAAATTTAATGTATCTACATGTATGCAACCCGCAACACACGCGACGCTGCACCGTCGAGCATAAAGCCCGTTTTATAGTGTCTTTATTGTTGTTGTTATTATTATTATTATTATTATTATTATTATTATTATTATTATTACGCACAGAAAATAGATGGAAAAGGGACGTTTGTTTCTATACGGAATTGTTCGGTATCGAAATTGGATGAACGAGATTCAGCGTTTTACAGGTCATTTCGTTTTCTGCTCGTAATCGTGATGAAAATATTTCTTCTACACGTAAAACGCGCTAAAAATGAAACAACTAAACATCGCATCTGTGGTAATGATATTTTTGATGCCTTCTGTTCAATTGAGTCTGCCAAAACGTCTCTTATCCACTTTGTGAAACTTACGGCAAATCACAAATTTGTTGTTAAAGTTTCTTTCTCACCTCGAATTACGATATGTTACTAATTATATCATAATTAATAATGTACTTATCTTAATTCGAGGTGAGAAATAAACGTGATTTGCCTTAAGTTTTACAAAGTGGACAGACGTCTGCGAATTGGCAAACTCAATTACGTACACCTGCTTAGGGTTATAGGAGATCAGGACTCCTTTCTACACTGGCCTTTTGGCACTACTAGACTTTTGGCCTCCCATCCAGGGCTCTCAACAAAATTAATGGGTCAGAATATTTCAGTATGTGTGCTTTTCTGAAAGTGGGAGAAGACAGCGTGGGAAAAGCCATGCTTGATGTATGTGTGGTTACAAATTAGTTGAAGTTATTTTAGGACTGAGCACAGAAAGAGGTGACATTAGAACTCAGTACATGCTTTATTGCTCACCATACTAATCACTTCATGTTATGGTTGAACAGGTTAGAACGTTCTCAAACCGCACAAAACGAATAAATCCTACCACACACATAGCAAACGAATAACATTTCCGGAAAGTGATGCCAGGAACGCAGTGTTTAAAATGGATGGAATCTCTACCGAAAAAAGGAATGCAGATTTATAGGTTCAAATTACATTCCACTTGGTCCTTCATTTTTCTGTTGGGATGAAAAATGATGAAATAATTACCGAGTAAAACTGGCTTTAGATGCAAACGATGTGTTCTAAGTCCTTCAAATTAACTTTGTGACCCTTAAGGTACAGCGATTGTGGTTGTTATGGCGAAATCTAGACCACATTTTGGGAGTTGTATAACAAATATATAGGGTACCACCACTTTCTGGTAAAGTATAAAAGAAGATTGACAGCGAGTTCCTGTATGAAACTATCTTTACTTTTAAAGTAAATATTTAAAATGTGCATAATAATCGTAAGGAAAAAATAATACTGATGAAATCTCATTTCTCAGATTCTACTACTCTACGACCTATATCGTTATTTCCCTCTCCAATCGCACACGCAAGCGAAAGATCGAGTCTTGTGTGCAAAACAGGAGAGCACGGACGTCGTGATGGAGAGTAGTACGGAGAACCCTGAAAATTATCACAAGTCGCGAAAATGTATTTACCTTACTGTGTGTGTACTTGGCGCGACAACCCGTAAACGGGCTCAGGCCTACCGAGGACGTCCCTGCCACGCGGCCATGGGTTAAGGGGGTACATGTGGTTAGCGTGTAGACATCCCCACGCCGTATTCCGTCTTCTCAACCTGAGAAGTGAATTTTCTCATCGTCACACAGCATATACTGGGACATTGCGAGGCAAACGCACGCTATAATCTCGCCTCGACGGGTAATCGAACCCGTGGCCGCGTAATGGAAAACGGACACACTGACCAAGATCTAGCCGCGAAGCTTTTACCTCAGTACATACAATTAATACTAGTGCGTAATAATTTTTACTCATTTAGAGGAGGCCTGGCCAAGTCTCGGACTCGCCAAGCGGCCACACAGCTCGGAGGTAGAGGCTGCGCTCGCAGACACAACCGTGCGCCCCTTCCCCGAATGTAGAGGAGAATATCTAGGGGAATTCGGATAGGGGGAAAGGATTCCAGCGATCTATTTTCTACAGAAGAAAGTACGAAAAATCGATCAATGCATTTCCGTTCTCCAATAAGTAAACTCAGCCAAACACTCAATAAAACAATCTAATAGAAAAAGAATAACGAAAATGCTTGTTTCTATTTAAAAGTATATCAATTCCTTCAGTAGCATGAAAAAGTATACATAATCTACTTTGTATGTGTTTTTCATTTGACTAGATGAAATTATAACTATATATTAAAACGTAATTATAAAATATATTACTACATTTGATAATTTCTGCAAAAACCTGGATAGTTGCTGCAAGAATAAGATTTCAGTGAATCATCAGATATGTTCTGTGGCTTTTTTATCACGGTTAACTACGGAAAACAACTGTTCACAATTACACGTAGGAAAAAAAATTAGAGAAACAGTAACTAATAATACAGCAGTGACGGGTAACGACGCTCGTTCGCATCCACCCCCACACGCCAGTGCGTCGCGCGCCCGCGGGCCGCAGTCACCGCAAAAGGCCACCTGCCGTCCGCGCACGAGTTTTAATTAATTCCTAGATGGCGTCCGCCCGACCGTGTCAATTATCGGGAAACATACTGCGACGGGGCGGAGGCGGCCGCTCCGAATCCGACCCACTCGCTGGGCCCCCGCACGTGGACGCGGCGGCGGTGGTGGCTGTGGTGGCGGTGGCGGCGCGGTGGCGGCGGTGGCGGTGGCGGCGGAGAAGGCGACGGCGGCGGTGGAGGCGGTCACCCCGGACAGAGGGAGGGGGCGGTGGGTCACGGCCATGACATCCGCATGGACGGGAATTGGGCAGTGGACGTAACCTAGAGATACAGAAGGTTAAAAATAGGACTTGTAACGTTTCCACTCCCTGGAGCACGAGTCACTTGCTGAGTTCTTAGTAGACGTCCGCAGAGGCCCAGGAGCGCTTCGAGAAATTTCCGTGGCAACCGCCGCGGAGCCATGAGAAATGCAGAGATTAAAGAAACGATCTCCGTTGTTATGGCCAACGCTGCGACCGCAGGGTTCTCTTTATACTTGCGGTTAATGTTTAATTCCTCGCCTTTACTACAAAAAAAGAGATAGTATTCTGCGCCGGATAGTATTCTGCGCGAATTTCGTGTGCCGTAAAACAGTGAATTTTCGGCAAAGAATAAAGAAAAAACTCTTTTTGCCGGACACTGGTAATGAAAAAGTGGATAAACCGTGTTCCTAAATATAGTGAATTGCTTCCTCTAACACGTTATGTAGTGCGAATCAATATTTTGTAGGTACTTGATGTCGAAAAATCGATTGATGGGAAAACGTCTGTCTGTCAACACTAGCGCCAAAACCGTTCAGTCGATTTTCTCCAAAAATGATATTCCTTGATCGATTTAATGAACTCGAGGCCCTCTGACCGAGAGAGGTGGCTTAGGGCATCACCTAACGTCACTGCAGTGCCTCTAACCAGGAAGTCCTGGGGTTCGAGTTCCGCCGGTGGCAGGATTTTCGATACTAGTCCTAGCTAGGACAAGTTCTGTCGCTGTCTGGAGAAGAATTCCGGCTGCTCTGGTCTGTATTTTTCCGTGGTTTCTCCGATTAACACCAGGCGAATGCCGGAGCAGTACCTTACCAAACGGGCCATGGACCTCGCGCGGTCTTTCCTTCCCAATCCTTGTCCTATCCTACACCTTACACACGCTTACACTTACACTTACACGCACTAAACTACCACACATTCCGAGAGAACGGTCGGGAGCTTTGAGTTTGTCGGGAAGCGGTGCCCCACTGGTGGCAGGTACCTGTTTAGGGGAAAACTCCGCTAGTCGACAATAGGTCTGCGTCGGATCTTTCCATCTAACGGGCAAAGATCACCGGCACCTCCTGAGTAAAACATACATTACACTTAGGGAACTAACCACCTTAAACGTTGTCGCGCTCGGAATCACTAGTAATCAACCAATCGTCGAGGCCCTCTAAGTTTAAAACGAATATTTTTATTTTGGAGGGTTCTTCATATTAAGTCTCCAAAAGCTTTTCAAAAAAACTTTGCCCTCGGAAGGACCTTACAAAGGACGTTTGAAATATGGTGTAGATCTTATTTACATTCAAATTCCTGAGTTTTCGAAAATTGAAAAAGTTCAAATTTTGTCCTTTATAAAACGTGTTGTCGAAAGTCAGGTTCAGAAATAACATTACGTACAATTCGAAAATGTAGGTAGTTTTCGTGTAATTTTGCATGAAATTTAAGCAATTTTAAAATTTTTTCAAAAACGGCTCCAATTTTTTCTTTAAATTTTCTCGTATTCAGCAAAGAACGATAAAAACTCGTTTCCCGCGAACTCTCTGTATTTTAGAAAAGTGCAAAAAGTAAACATTCCAAAGTTACACATCTTAAGAATGAGTTTTTTTTATCTTAAGTAGAATATGTTATAAAAGCAGATCTTTAAAAAAGGTTGTGTACATTTTTTGACAAACAACGAGCAATTTTTGCGCAAATCCTGCTTGAAGTTAATGCAAATAGAAAAAGCATTTTCTCAAAAACCGATCCAATTTTTTTCTTCGAATTATTTCCGTGAATAAAACAAGGGACACTTAAAAGAATAGCGCGGGTCTCCTTTTCGTGTAACTCTGAATTTTTTAGGAAAACAAGTTAGAAATAATGCGAAAAAATATGTGCTGTTGTTGCACCACTAGCTAACTGCTTAATATTCTTGCTTTATCTTCATCATCTTTTAAAAATGTGAATTTGTTACTATTTTGTCTGTTTTCGTTTACCTCCCACTTAAAGGGTCTTCAAGCATGTATGACGTTCGCACTAGTATCCAGAAAGCAAAATTATTTAATTTTAATCATCCAATCGTACTTCAGGTATTTGCAGGTGTTGAAGACATTAGTAAAACACTTTCAAATAGTTATCCGATGTCACACACTTCTTAAAAGTCAGCTTATTTGATATTTTGGGACACTTTAAATAATATTAACAGGAAAACCTGAAATGATACTACATCAATTTTCTAAAAGTATATTTGGCATCTGTTTTGAACAGTGTGTAAAGAAAGCAGTTAGAAACAAAAAGATATAATGACGAACATGTTAGAAGAGAAGTTCTGTGAGAGTATGTCATTTACTGTTGCAAACAGACACACTCGACAAAACAGGCAAACAAAGCAGCGTTCAATGGAGAACTTTGGATTTAATTTGTGCGCTCTAAAAGTACTGGCTTTAATTAAAATCAAAACAGATGCAATGATAATTCCTTACATCATAAATCATTTAATAACGAAGTATTTCCTGTGAGAATTGCTACATAACTGCACCAAAGCTAGCAGAAACTAACACAGGCGTTTCACTCCACGTCAGCTACTGGCTGTCCGATTACTAAAGTAGAACAAGGAGAGAACAAACCATTAATTAATTTCCAAGAGCGATCAAAAGGTGTGTTCCGTTTCCCAAATCATGCAATTACACTCCCTCGTTCCACCTTCATGCGGCCGTATTTTTTTCAGCAAAATCCTGCCTTGTCAGTGAATTAAATTATGTTCGTGCCACGAATTTGTTTCATTAAATTACGCTCCTTCAATTCCACTTACAGGAGCGCGTTCGATTCGGATCAAAGTAATGTGTTAGCGAAGCAGCGAGCTTGAAACGCAATCTAAACGCCGCAAATTCTAGTTACAGAAATCGCCGTGCCCGGCTGTCGGTGAGTAATGTAATAAGGCGTTGTATCGCCGAATCCATCAAGCTCCCGTAGTGGCACGAGGAACTCGTTTCCCCAAGCTACTACGTCTCGTTCTCTTTCTCTGCTGAAGCCGCCTTCGCTCTGGCTGTGTCCAATATTGCGCCTCTGGTTTGGATTTATATACTTACTCAATATTCAAACCTCCTAGAAATCCAAAGAACTAATGAATTCTGGTTCCAATAAACGAGAATTCACAGATGGCTATTCGGATGTTTAAGTATCAGCAACCAAAGAACTCAAATCAAGGTGAACAAACCTCGCGATATTGTTCTCATTTGGTTATTTGGTCATCGCCACTGCAGAAACTTGTTAGAGCTATCTGGTAGCATGTGTTGACAACGTTCATAGCCAAATTGTTGTTATGTTAATCTATTTACCAGAGCGTTCCTCAGTGTCAATCGTTGGTTGTACTATGAAAAATATTTTCAAAAAGGAGTAGCAAAAGCGTTAGACTTTAGCGGCACATGCTCCGTCAACTTGGGTGCGAACCACCCGGTGTTTGCTTTACTTCCTTCGACTTAACCACAGGCACACAGCAGCTAAGCACGACTTTAGAAAAGGTTCGAAGGGTCACAGGTTGTGAGTTCACTTTAGACAGGAGCAAACAATGCTTTAGTGAAGAGTTATGAGCAAAACCTGGCAAACTTTTCGTGCATGCCATTGTATTATTGCAATCTTTCACCAACGCCATGAAAGTAAAGATAAACTTGAAACTACTCACTATTAAGTTAAGTTGTTAAGTAAATGCACTAAAATCCTGGGTAATTTCGGTAATTCGGGTTAATTTGACGCAAGAACATTAAACCGGACGAGAAAGCTAAACCGGAGAGGTTCAAAAGAAGTTCCTGGAATAACGGCGATTCTTCACTTGATTATTTATGCAAATTATAAGAGCATAATTATCAAATATATATAACGGAATGTCAAAAATATACAACATACTTTATAAAATGTTCTATGATTATATCATTATCCATTTACACATAGAAATGTGATCAATTGCGTATATAGAATGAAGATATTTTGTAGAACGGAAAAGTGGTGTGTCATGCACTTCCGATAAGATTATATTTTTAAATATGCACCCGAAAACATTATCATTGTTATAATTTAATTATACTTGTATGTTTTATTTATTTACAAGAAAATATAGCACACTATGTAAATAACAAAGTTTAATGATACAGGGAGGTCAGAAATATGGTGAGACCCTATGGCTTTAGGCCGCGCAAGCCTATGAAGAAAACCTCCAATAGCTAAGAAGAAAAATCTCCAACTGCAAAGAAGAAATATACACTAGGACATCATCCTAAGATCTAACTACAAAAAGTTTTTGAAAACAATAATAATCCTATATGGACCTATGTCATCCAAATTTGGAGCACCGCAAGCAAGAGAAACCTCAAAGCAAGCACCCAAAGCAAGATAAAAGCTAAGAATGATCGAACCTGCACCCTGGTTTATCTCAATCGCAGTGCTACACAATGATCTAAAATGCCAACTCTCTTGGAAATAATAGAAACAAGCATTTCAAACTATCTTCAACATACGAAAAACTTCCCAAATCCATCAGACTACGCCCCGCCAACAAATCCTAAATAAAAGCGAATAAACCAACCCTATAACCAGAATTTCACCCTTGCAACACTATTTTCGGAAATGAGTTTTTCAATTACTAGCAAACCTCTACTTGATTCCTCAAAATCTAATTCACTAAATTTTGTTCTTTACGACAGTCGGAAGAATACGGCGAAACGTACCATAGAAATATCTTCATCAACAACTGCTAAATTTGTTGTAATATATTTAATAATTATTTTAAATGAAGTTTGTCTTAAATTTACTTTGATGAGAATAAAAATAATTCTAGGTCGACTGAACCCAACTATCCATATCTCGCCGATTTTCTTAAGCTATCAACGCTCTTACCACTGTTATATCAGCATCACTCAGTTCGTTCCCTCACTCACTAGTCGTTCTTTCAGCTAAGCCCTTATGCCCCCGATTCCTTGAATTCCTCCTCCACTTCAATGGCTACCACCTGCGCTGACCGGTATCCGTATTGCTCCACTCACGCTTACGCTCAACCCGACTCCTCCACCCCCGCAGAGCGAACGCGCAGTAGCCTTTACGGCAGCCTTTCGAAAACCTCCTCCACCGCACCGCACCACCGAGCCGTTGCGGCAACCAGCTCGAGCGACCAGAGCCAGATCGCCGGAACTTTCCAAGTGTCAATATTGAAAGTTTTATGTGCGAGTGCATTTTTCGTGAGCTGTTAACGGTGGGGCAGTTAGCACCTAATGTTGTGGATAGCCGGCGGAGCGCCGCGCGCAGATCGCTGATAACAGGTGCGCGCGTGAGCAGCGCCCCCTCCCGCCCCCACCACGCCACGAAGCCGTCCTGCCGTTCCCGTAGGCGCCACGGCCTGTCGAAGGTTCGCGGCGTTTCGCAAGGTCCAATTCTGGGGTCTTTACGTAAAACGTATCAGTTCACCCGGCAACTCGCAAAATAGGCGTCGGGCCGGTGGCCGGCGACGTGATACATGGGGGGGGATAAAAGGAGATAAACTCGGGACACTTAACAATGGTAGTGTCCAATTTTGCCCGTCATGTGTTTAAACACATTCCGAAGGCATCCACCGACTCCCAGTTTCTCCCAACTAATTTTACTGCGACTCTTCTTTTTAGCTTAAAGGCTGCCTGATCATATTTCCTCCGCTCCCTGACCCATTCGTTGCAATGTCCTTTGTACGGGAAGGACACTCTTTTGTTCGAGTGAGGGAGCGATGCTATTTAGTCTGGTGTGATTGATCGCTTGTTGTTTCCGGGCTCGACAACTGCTTTTTCAATTAGTCCTATTAATGAAGTGAAGGGAGGTAGGGGTGTTTCTCCCCCACTAGATTATGAGATCCTCCGCCGAACTACACGTCCGCTTACTGGCAGTTACGCTGACCAGGAATCTCCAAAGTGAGGCATCGCCACAGGCGGGACAAATTCTAAGCACCCGATATAGGCAGTTTAATGATGTACGTATGTGCGCATGTATGTATGTGAAAGAGAAGAAGAGGGGGCAAGAATAAGGAAGGAAAATTGCACGCGGTGCAACACTCATTTGCTAGGGCAGTGCTCAGGGATTCGCCTGGTGTTGTTCTGTGAGACAACAGACAATTAACTCCCTATCAGAGCAGCCTGCCGCTAGATTCTTCATGAAGCGACTGAATTCGACCTAACTCTCTAGTTAAACTGCTATTTTCGTAACTTTGTCCCTGACAGAAATCACCTGTTCACGGTTTCATCCAATCGGGAGCTTGAACGTCACCATAGTGACGTCACTGTCGCGAAATATAAGCTCCTGATTGGATGGCAGCAAAACAGCTGAGGGGGCAAAGTTAAAAAAAATCGCAGTATAGTGACGAACCCTACTGTCCGTCTAAACTCCACCGTCGGGATCTCCCGTTTCCTAGGATCTCCTGTTTAGAGACGCTGCTTTAGCAACAGTTGTTGCCTTCAGTTAAGTCAACCGGTTTCTTTGGTCTGGAGAGGGCTGTACTCGGACACGGTGACGCGCACAGATCTTCAGGATGCCAGCAACCACGAAAGACGAAAATCAGTACCCGGCGGATGTCGTCTGTGCAAACGTGCAAAGTTGTCACAACCTGGCCACAGATGCTTGTGTTTGATCGGATTGGTAAATTCGGAAACAGTAAAATTTTGAACGTATCTCGGGAGTGTGAGAACCCTTAAGACTAGTTCAACTGCAGAAGCATTTTAGTGGTCTCTTCATCACTTAAATCAACTGAGGAAAATGATGGAGTTTTGAAGAAATATTTATTAATTATGGGCTCATGAATTTGTGCAAGACAGAAATTCTCTTTGGAACAAAAGCATTCTACAATGCGCGAGAGTTAAATTAAGAGGCAGCTACATTCCTTGATTTCCGCATTTCACCGTTTACACAGATTTTTTCACACTTTATGAATATTCGTATTGTGACTTGTAAGGAGAGATCCTGAGGCATACCTCGTCAATTACACTGAATTTTGGATATGTTTTATACGAAAAATAAGACATTTCTATTTTGTTTTCAGTGAAAAATAATATGAACGATACAATTACTTTCCAAAAGCTTGTGCGCGTAGAAGAGATTTTAATGATTCACAGAAAAAAGGTATTTTCGAGCAACTAACATTTTGACCGTCCAATAAAAAGTCTCATTAATGCATCTTCTGTTCCATATTAGTGTTTTATACAATTAAGTAAAAAATTAATATGTCAACAAACCGTGAAGAGAATCAAGTGTGGTGTATCCGATTGAAATCAATTTTGCAGTTACTTTTCCCTTCCAACTTTATTATATCAGAAGTATAATAAAAAGAAAGATAATTTATCTTTACTGATGAGAGAAATAAAAAAAACTTTTTAAAGCTCAAAAAAATTATAAAATATTACAGTGATCAACTCAGTTATTTGGATAATATTAGATGGTGAACCCAAAAAAATCGCATTATATCTCAACAACTATTAAAACTGTTTTATTATGCTTTGGAATTGGCGTTTTTCAGAAATGAAACGTGATTATAAGAGGTCCGTCTGGCAATTGTGCCAATTTGTAATTTATGTTAATTAAACGACCGTTTCAAAGTCACATTCAATTTTCTGAAATGTAACCGTAACACATGGCTTGTGATTACAGTCCAATTATGAAGATAATAACGACATATCCTGGTGTTGCAAATGTCCAGTGTATAACAACATACAACGCAATTTCTACTTAAGTTCAGAGCCGTTTGCTTGGGGACACGTGTAATATCTATTTAAGAGCTCTTGCATGAAACGTAAGCGTAGAAAGTGCAAAGTCATAATGCAATCGAAATAGCCAATTTCTCTCTGTAAAAATTAAAGAAACAACATACATCAAGTAACCTTTTAATAAAGCAAAGTAAATTGGATATAAAATCTACTCAATTTAGCGAAGGGAAATTATTATTTGTGTACTGTGGAGATAATATTTCTTGGTATTAGACGATGCTGCTAAACTGCTACAACTATATTTGGCACAAATTGAAAACTATACGCAGTGATTTACATAAACTCTAAGTTGATTTCAAATAATTAAACTTTTACTGCGAAATCAACATCCACTCCTTGACACATCTTCTCGTTTTTCTCTCAACAAAACTTCTCAAACAGTTCATTTGTTTTCCTGCAAAACATTTTCTTGTATTACTTGTTTTATACATGTATCTGTCCATACTTTTTATTTAAAATAATTTTATCTATTATTCTTATCCTTAAATACCCACATTGTGTTGTTAATAAACATACTTGCGTTGTTTAAACCAAAACTCATTTCATTACGCGTGCGTCAAGGTCATACAATTTCTATTTTACAACAATCATACTCACAAATATATCAACACCAACGATGTGCGTCCCCAAATGTGGAGTTCACATCTACACATACATTTCCACGTAGAATTAAATCGCGATTTCCCAAAGACCGATTCAGACCTCCATAGATACTCATTTCCCCTACACTTACAAACTACAACACACAACCAACAGACTTCTTATCTTTTCCACACCTTCACAATATTAAAAAAATATAAACATTTTTGTCAATAATCTAACTTATAATACTCATTCTGCCCTCACAATAAGGGATAATTAACGTGCGTGTGATCAATTCTAACAAGCCAATTAATTTTAATTTTTAAAACCCCTGAAAGACTTGAACAGTCGAACAGGCAGAAAATAAAATTAAAACAACAACAAAAAACATGTACTCCGCATAAGCTCCTGTCCGTCATAACTGAATGTCACTAGGGATACACAATATAAATTTTAATATATAACAATTACAATCGTAACTTATTTAATGTACAACACATTGCAGTATTTTGGAATATAGTGAGATCGAAACAGAATAGTTTTGAGAATACTGTGTGATTTTCAATAAACAAGGAATTGAAGTTTTGCTATTCCTTATTCAAATTACTAATTTCCTATTCCTAATTTCAAAACGAAGACTGGCGACAGTTTTAACAACGGACGTTGTGATCTGCTGTACTAAAGAAACGAACTTCCTTGCATTCTATTCGCACTCACATTTTTCTTAAGAGCCTTTATAGAAATACAATGCTTTAGCAATGTCTACCAAGTCATTTTGAAGCGAGTTGACACCAGTGAGTGCTTTTTAACGCACATAAAGGAAGAGCGTTTTCAACAACAAAACCAACTTTGTTGAATTTCTCTTTCCTATTACCCAGTGCCTTGTCTTCTGAAAAGCGTTCTACTCGATGGAACAAAGAGAATTGAGCCTATATGCGTCTATGAACGTACAATACTCCTTGTACGTCGCGTAAAAGAACTTTCGGGCTCTCGAAAAGCACAACTGTTCGTTGAAAACGAGTTAGGGTTTAGTGAAGTACTGATGCAACGGTCTAACAGAAAGACTGCACAACTATTCATTGAAACATGCTCCAGCTAACAGCTGAAATGGTCAGTTCGACAAAATACATCTGAAGAAAATGCTCTGTTATTTTAAATAATCCCGTCTTCGTACATAGCGAAAGCGTGCGTGTTCAATTTTTACAAGTACTAATTTGAAACCTAGTAAAGCACGTTAAAATGTTTTCCGTATTTACAGAACAGAATTAAGAGAAGTTCAATAGAAGTTCTTCATTTTGTTAACATAGTAGGTACACAAAATTTCGTCATACAGGATATTAAAACAATTTCATTCCTGTCTTGCAAATCTCAAAACAAAATTATTCTCAAAGGAAAGGAGGCATTGAAAAAACGTATGTATTTTTCGTAAGCCTACTGCCCATCTTCAACGTTTGTTTATTTTTCCTTCAAAATAACTTTCTCGCTGACTATGTATAAGCAACAAGTTACAAAAATTTTCAAATTTTGTTTGCGAAAATCATTTATTCCTTTTTTTACATTATACCTAAAATAATTTTGATTCTGCGATTAGGATGGTATCAGTACTAATATTTGGTAAGAATAATCTAAACTCTCACCAGGTGCCGTTGTCTCTAATGTTTTTGTCCATTTCTATAAAGAATTTTTACATCAATTGCCCATCGCTGCTGACGCGCGAGTGAAGGTAGTAATTTAAGTCCCAACAAGGGAAAATTAGAGTCTAGGAATTTGAGAGTCTTCGAATTAAAAAGGAAAAAATGGAAAATCATCATCGGCAATGATAGCCTGTAAATTCAGCATCGGCAATTAAGAGCCTGTAATTACGGAATGACTTAAGCAGTGACTTAAGTTTCATTTCCAAGAAGACCATTACGTATGTTTTAAAATTAACACGTTGGCAGGAAAAGGTATACAAATGTGAGATTCAATATTTTAAAATAAATTAGGTTTTGACAGATTTTAATGAATACTTTTTTGTATTAGACAACTATTTTGTAGACTGTACAAGTAAAATAATACAAGAAAAATAATATATCTCTGAAATAAACAATTCTGAAAAGACATGTTTGGTAGTAACATTTGATAAAAATGAGTAGGGCAACTTGTTTTCTGCATAGAACTTGGGCAAAAGTAAAACGTTTAAAATAACAATGGATGCAAATGCATCTTCTCTGAGAGGACTCATGATTCTTAACACGGCTCTCAATACAGACTAGGCAGCGTTGCAGTACTGAATTTAAATTGTTTATTTCCTGGGATTAACTCTCGGACAAATTCCGTATTAATTTTTCGGCACCCATTTTTAAAGACCTAGCTACTTCAAATCAACTGAAAGTATGATGGCCGTTTATTCGAATATAGTGTATAAATCCGAAATAAATTATATCCAAAGTAAAATAGATGAATTCGAATATAAAAAATGAGATAGTAATAAAAAATGTAAAGCCAGCAAAGTGTTAAATGAACACACACTCCTATATTCCAATTAGCGAATGATTCTAAACCCTACATTGCACTGACTAGACACCACAGCCGAGCTCAATTGGACGGTGTTATGCATCAAACACTAACCGCCTTTTGAAAAAATTAGATATGGACGCCATCAGTTGCATTGGACCCTGTTCTAAGTGTACGCAAAATTTTGGCTCCAAATCTGTAAAAATGACCTTATAATTAATGAAAAATGTAAACGCCATCAGTCACATCAGGGATTTTATATTTCGCAACAACCGGCTGTAAACTTAGATCTTCAAATCTGCTGTTCTTAATTTCACATTAAGCAGGTAAGCGCCAGATATTCCACTCAGGTTTGTGTGGTTTGACTCTTCAATGAATGAAATAATTAAATTACAGTTTTTAGAGCTGAAAACTTAATAAAATCTTTGAACACGATTTACTTGTATGATGTCGCCGGAGTCGGTTGATGCGTAACACCGTCCGATTTCAATTTTTATTCCAGGAACTCGCAGGTGGTTAATTTCGTATTTACTTTCCTGCTCGCCACCAACGAGGTGGCTACCACCTGCCACTTCGAATGAGTTGAAATGAAAATCGGGCGCGGGGCACCGCGCGGGCGCCGGGGCCGCCACGTCACTCAGGCAACGCAAACAATGGCGGCCGTAGGCGCACCCAGCGCACAAATTGGAGCAGCGGCGGCGGCGGCGGCGGAGGCGGCGGCCGCGGACTGTCGCGGGTGATTTACGAGCCCGGACGGCTCTCGGGCGGAGGAGACGGCGGCGGAGATGATGGCGGCGGCGGCGGTGATGGTGGTAGTGACCGCGGTGATGACGGTAGTAGTGAGGGCTGCAGTGATGGCGATGGTGACGGCGTAGAATGATAATAATAACATAAATAATAACAATAATAATAGTAGCAATAATAATAATAATAATAATAATGATAGTAATAGACGATCCGGTTAGCCGAAATCGCTAAGCCAGTAGTGCCGAGGATCTCGGACGGAAAGATCGTTGGTTCGAGTCCCATCTCGGGCATGGTTGTGTGTTTGTATGTATGTGATTGTCCATTTCATCATCAGCAGCATCTTCTTCTTATACTTCATCCCCCAGGGCCAACAAACCTGGAGTGTAAAAATGGATTCGGCATAAAAGTGCTAATCCACTCCCCCAAAAAAAGGTCACGGGCACTTGCTGCCGGGAAAATAGGACTGAGTCTCGGTGGGTACAAGTGGCGGGTTCGTGTGGTTCTAGGATGGCCAATTCGCGACAAAAAGAAATAATAATAATAATAATAATAATAATAATAATAATAATAATAATAATAATAATAATAATTTATTTCCGGCGAGATTCAGACCTGCTCTGCAGTCTAGTTAAATAACTTTACTGTTAGGTACATAATTGCAATTGAGGCGTGGGAGTTGATATTTCACGTTACATAGGAAGGAAAGATGTAATGATGACATTAACTACAAGAAACAGACTCCACAGAAATGTAAAGTGCATTTTCACTGTCATTTTTTCGTTATCTCCGAAATTAATTTCATAGAAAAACACATCTTACGCCCGAAAGCCTCAAGCCTCAAAAGGGGGCAGAGTTTACATTTAAATCTGGGATACAGGGCTAGGGACCATCTCGGCATACGTCTAAATCGATTGAGTAAATCCAGGAGAATCTCAATCACGATGGCTTAAGGGTCCAATCACAAGTAAAACGCATGAATGGAAGAAAATGGAAAGACATAACGACGCTGGTGGCTGCGGTGGTGAGGGCGGTAGAGAACGATGGCGGTGGAGACGATGGCGGTGCCGGCGGAAGAAACAGCAGGGATGAGGGCGGCAGTGAAGGCAATGGCGATGGCGAAAGTGGCGGTGACGGCGGTTGTAAGGACGGTGGTAGCTGGCAATGATGGCGGTGGTGAGGCAACGGCGGCGTTGATGATGGCAGTGAGGGTGATGGTAACGGCAGTGGTGAAGGAGGCGGTGAGAGAAAACCATTTGGGGTGGATGAAGGCACAGTTGGTGACACGAGTGGGAAAGGTAGTGAAGGTGGTGATAGCTGACGGAGTTGACAGACTGAGGTATATGACAATAGAAGAGATGGGTATGTTGGCTTGGACCGTTTTATCAGGAAGATGATGAGATGAAAATTCGACATTTCGACCTTTGTTTTGTTTTATTGAATGTAATTACTAATTTTGTATTTATTATTTCCGGGTGATGTTTATTTTCAGACGTTCGCGAAGAAATGTTTCTCAAATCATACTCAGGATCAGGTGTCATTGATGGACCTGAGGGTCTTGTATTTAGCCTGAGGGGCAAACATTTATAAAACATCTGATGGAAGAAGCAGCAATATGGGATACATCACACTGCAAGAATCAGGAAGAAAATGTATTACAAATGCTATAGGGCCTACTACCTTAAGTTTTCTCTTTTTGATGTTTTTGGTGCGAATTGAGGGATAGCTTGATGAGAGCTTTACCACCTTTCTCCCGAGAAAAAGAAAGATCAGTCCGTTTCTCCTTAAATGAGCAGTGCTCCTCAGTAACCATACATTTTTTTCTAGATGCTAAATCTACTAATCTACTTAACTATGCATTGTCATAAATACTAAATAATTACACTTCATTACGGCATCGAAAATGCCGATATCACGCTCTTCACACACACACACACATACATTCTCCCTCAGTGAAGATAAGATTGTTGCCCTTCTGGACTGTAAACTACAAACGAGTGCGCAGGCTAAAACAAGAGGGGAGGTCAACTTCATTTCAGGGCCTCCTTTTCCATTAAACATTTTTTACTTCCATCTCACATATTTTACTAGTAAATATAAAATACTACAAGAAGAATGCAATTAAAAGTTTAATCACACAATTAATTAACACAATTGACTTTAAGTTAATCTATTTACAGCATTGGCAGATGGTTTGGAGAGCCCCTTCCTCAAATCAAATAAATTTATAAAATTGCCAGGTTAAAATCAGGTTAAAATCTTTAAAGAAAAAAAAATTTACTAACTGATGCTAGCTTTTAAAATTTTCATGAAGCCATTGCCGCCTGTCTCCACCTTCTACGCACGGCTACGATGAAACATCATGAAACAGAAAACCTGCGCAAACAATTGTCATTAATGTAGTACCACACTGTCCCTGCAGTGAAGATTCCCATCACGACGCATCGCCAGACGTTCTCAAACGATCTCTGAATAAACGTGGACTGTCAAAAGAGCAGCTTTAATTTCAGAAATCTAATTCCATTTTGTTTTTCACACCGGCGGGTACCAGAAAATGTACCGACGAACCGCGAGTTGTACACATATTTCCTCATTTAAATTCTCAATCGATACGAACCGATATTCAAAAGCGAGATTTGATAATGTCGACACATCCATACTTCGTTCACAAACATCTTCGAATCAAGAATCTCATTATTTTTCACATTAATATATACGAATGGGCAGGCGTTGTTGCGAACATGGCGGTAAGTGGTTGTGATGGGTGTGTGGCGGTGGCGGCGTCTTGGCTGGAGCCTGGGTCGCCTCATGCATCACGTTTCAAGACAATGGGGCACGCGCTGCTGGCCTGTCGATTGCCCGAGAGGTGGGCGATGGGCACTGGACGCCGTGCCCTCCTGCCCCTCCCCGCCCAGCTCCTCCCAACAAATACCTTCCCTCCCCTCGTCGACCTATGTCTTCCTCCATTGCACCTCACGGATTGCCCTGAGAAAGCCGTTCTAATATTGCCTGATACCGTTCTACCCGATCCAGGCCCGACCAATTCAATCCCGATACGACCCCACCCGACCTGGCCCGACCCGACCCGATTCACTCCCGACCTATACCGACCCGACCAATCCCGACCCGATCCGACTCGATCCGATCCGACCGGACCCGACCCGATCAATTCAGGACCCGTCGACCAACCCGATTCGACCCGACCAATCCCGACCCGACCAATCCCGACCTCACCAATCCCGACCGACCAATCCCGACCCGACCAATCCCGACCCGACCAATCCCGACCCGTACCGACCCGAACCGTAAAGACCCGACCCGATCCGTTTCGATCTCAGACAACCCGACAGGGCTAGGCCGTACCCAATCGCATAAGTTTCGCCCGAATTCGACCCGATTCAATGCGACACGCTGCGATCTGGCCGAACCGCACAGCACCCATACATGACTCCACACCATACGTCTTCTCACCACACCTCGATCTCCCAATCGAGGTTCGCTCCAACCTGCAGCACACCATGCAAGCGCTTCTGCTTTTGGAGTAAGAGTGTCAGACACCGTTGAGCCGGCGCGGTACCCAAGTACAAGTGTCAACTCTCCTTTGTTTAACAATGGGGTTGTCAGAAGAAGTTCGTCGATAGCTACCCTAAAATATTTTTGATTTATATTTCGCGTGGAAATAAATATCCAGTGGCTCTTATGCACCAGAAGTATTTTAGAGAAAAATAATGAAATCAGGAATTGGCTAATCCTTCATAGTCCGTCTTAAAACTGAGACGAATGGATCTAAATATGATTAATCCATCGAAAATATGTGGTGGATAAAGAGGTTAGCGCCAACTTTCTCTCGAGATTCTTCAGCCTCAAATTGCACCATTTGCAAGTTTTTCTCTGAACACATTTTTAATCTACACTGTACAGAAAAAATTTAACGCTTTTAATGGACTCACAGAATTTTACTGTCTCTAAAATAACGAACAAGACTTTTACACACACCACAAGTGGAAAATGTAAATCTCATTCAGTAAAAATAATTAAGAAAATATATTTAATTTAGAGTTACAAATCAGAATTTCAAATGAATGCCTGACTGAAATAATGAAGATGATTTCCAATATTTAAACATTATGTTATGAGATTTAAGTAATGAAAATGAAAAATTAACTCGATTTGTGAAAACTGTTTTGCTTTTTATTCTCGTTCGAGGGAAAGCCTGTCTGTAAGCTCTTGAGAAAAAGATTCAGAAGGTGCTTTTTCCTGTGAGTATGACGTCAACATTCTTGACTCGTAAACCCAAAGGTCTAAAAATTGTGATGTCTAATTTCTTTACGACCTTTGGAGCCACTTTCGCGACCCGTTGCAAAGAGCTGCTTCCCCCTCCCTCCCACTTCGTGAGAGTCACTTGAGCCGAGAGACGTCGGAGTGGCAACGGTCGCCATCCAACACTTCGTGCGAACATAATTTCCGCCAGTGACATCAGCTATCTGCTTCATCTGGGGCACTTCCTAGGGCGGTGAGTGGGTGACTACCCGCCCTCTCGTTAGCCGACCCCGCCATCATTCACTTGCTAAGCAGGAACGCGTGACGGCCTCCTGTGGTTAGCGCCTCCCAGGTGGGAAGGAACGGGGGAAATTGGAAGTGAAATTGGGGTTGCAACATCAATGTAGCAACGGTGTTTAGGAATTTATCAAGTATTGCTAGTAATGTTTAGGATTAAGAAGGGATGATGGAAATATGATGATAGAAGTGCGTTTAGAAATAGCTCACTTTGTAAGTGTGAAAAATCGGATATCGAATCGCGGAGTGGATTTTAGAATCAGAGAGAGAAATCTAAGTCTATCCAGGGTACTTAGGATGCGAACAACTCCCGCTACAGCACGACTTCAGCAATTTAATCTAAAGTCTCTACGAGAATAGTCTGTATTTAACTCATATATACAGAGACAAACTGAATGTTTCACGGTTGATGGTAGATGCAAAAAAATATAATTTTATTATTCACGTAAAATATTTCTCATGATTACGAGGTTCATTTTCACATCCATAGCCAAAATATTTAAAATATTTACATCAAGATTTCACTTGGAAAAGGATGCATTCATATGCAAGGGTATTTGCCTTTTCATATTAAGATTTCATTGGAGTTGAGGCATTTCACTCATGTATTATCTATCCGTTTGGCATTCTACAGTCTCCATCTCTGACGCCACCTCCGTCGCTGCCTCCATCACCACCTTTGCCATCACCTCCGTCTCTGCCGCTGTCTCCGAATCCGAACTCCGCTGCGGCCGCTTCGTTTTCATGCCTTCTCACTTCCACCTCCACCCATCCGCCGCCCTTCCCTCTGCATTCGCCATCGCCACCGCCTCATCTCTACCACTGCTTCCCTTCCGCCTGTCTCCACTCCCATCTCCGCCACCGCTTCCGTCTCTACATCCACCTCCACTTTCTTTTCATCTCCTCTTCGCCACCGCCTTCATTCTGCCTTCGCTTCCCCTACACCTCCGCCGCTGTTTCCGCCTTTACTATTCGCTTCCTCCCCCCCTCTGCCTCCCCACCACCACCACCTCCGCCTCGGCTTCCGCCTCTACATCAGTCTCCACTTTCCCTCTACCACCACTGCGGCCTTCAATCCACCTTCGCCTCCCTCTACACTCGACTCTACCTCCGCCTCCACCTCTGCCACCGCCTCCGCCTCCTTTCCGCCTCCACCGCCTCCCTTCCGCCTCCCTTTCGCCTCCCTTTCGCCTCCCTTTCGCCTCCCTTTCGCCTCCCTTTCGCCTCCCTTTCGCCTCCCTTTCGCCTCCCTTTCGCCTCCCTTTCGCCTCCCTTCCGCCTCATTTCGCCTCTCTTTCGCCTCCCTTCCGCCTCCCTTCCGCCTCCCACCGCCTCCCTTCCCCCTCCCTTCCGTCTCCCTTCCGCCTCCTTTCCGCCCTACCTTTCGCCACCCTTCCGCCTACCTTCCGCCTACCTTCCGCCTCCGTTCCGCCTCCCTTCCGCCTCCCCTTCTGCCTCCCTTCTGCCTCCCTTCCGCCTCCCTTCCGCCTCCCTTCCGCCTCCCTTCCGCCTCCCTTCCGCCTCCCTTCCGCCTCCCTTCCGCCTCCCTTCCGCCTCCCTTCCGCCTCCCTTCCGCCTCCCTTCCGCCTCCACCTCTGCCACCGCCTCAACCACCGTCTCCTTTCCGCCTCCACCTCTGCCATTACCTCTCCTCCGCGCCCGCCGCCGCCGGCGCCGCCACTGTGTCGGGCACTCTGAACAATGAGGACCGCAGCGGCGGCGGCGGCGACGACGAGGCGCCCACCGCGCGCGCAGTGACCCGCGACGGCCCGCACGACGCACGTCCCCTCTGCCCTCCCCGCCCCCGGCACCATCCCCGCTCCTACTACACACGTCGCCAAATACACACAAACACCGCTATACCGTCATCTATTCCGCTTGAATTGTCATTTATTATTAGCTTAGCGTGGAGCCCCCGGCGGGTATTTTCGTAGGAAAATATTCATTTATGTCATGTTTGTTCATGAAAAATATAATGTTTAAACAAAATTGTTATATGGCTCGTCCATCCCAAGAGATAAAAAGCTACATGAAAATGTATCAATGCACTATTTTAAATTTTGTAATGTTTCATTAAAGAATTTGGTTGAATTATATTCAATTTGATAAATGAAGTCAATGATTCGTGGTTTGCCAAAAAGGTTGTATACTAATTTATTCACTGTGTTTCAATAACTAGGTAATATAATTCATTGTTTAGAAGCACTGTACCTGACCCTCCCCCTCCGCATACGTTTTTTAGAATTCTCTTAGAATGTTCAGAAAAAGATTTGAAACATTTTGTTAGTTCCCCACTGGTATTCCGTGATGCTTAGAATAACACCTGCTGGTCTGCAATGGGGACCAGAAGTGGCTAACAGTGAGCCACACATGGGCACACAAATACACGTACATGACTGTCCGCAGTATTTACAGTAATGTGTGAATGAAAATTTGTATGTATGTCACTCTTCCTCCCCCTCCATACCCTCATGGTATATTTACGTACACTCACTGATTACCATCCTCTAAGCAATGAAGAGTTCACTCTGTATGTTTTCGGACAAAGTCCAAATCGTTTTTCTTACAGGATGTTAAATCCCCCAGAAATATCGAAACGTCAAGGAAGAAGAAAGTTGCATTTTACCAATTTCTGAGTTTCAATATTACTAATATTTGAGCCGGTCGATATGTGCGACGCGATGCCGTTTAGAGAGCGACTTTCTCAGCACATTAAGCTTGATATAGAAACTTATTATCTAACCGTCGTTCCTAAGGCAAAACAACTGACGCTCTCAATGAATTGCAAAAAACATTATAAATAATGGAATTGTCTCTCCTCTGAATACTCCTCAGACTATCTCTCAGGTGTCATCAATTTCTTCACAGAGAATGTATTATAATTTTATCGTTTTTCTCCGGTTGCAATCGTTATCCTCCTTCCGCTACTTAATCTAAAACATATAACAATACTACCTTCCGCCTCCCTTCCGCTTCCCTTTCGCCTCCCTTTCGCCTTTATCCATTTGATAAAAAAAGGTTGTCATTCATTTAAGTGACAAGAAACGGGTTGCTGTATAAGTCAATCCTACAAGTGACTTAGAATGACAGGAAACATCGTATTGGATTTCAAGTGACGTGTAATGTGTACAGTGTCGCGCGCAGGATAGACGAATCCAACTACACGTCACACAGACCAGTTTTGAACGATAAATTCTGCTTATGCACCCTTCAATTTTACTCTTTTACTCATACTTTCTTTTTCGCCAGGTGCAGTTGAAAAATTAAAGGGAAAGAAGTCCGTAAAATTAATTGTGGTGGATGATGATGTATGGCCCACAAAATAATTACACCAGTATAGAATGATAAAATTTTTTATTCTTAGTGTTTTTATGCATTTTGAAAATGAAAAAATGCTCCAATTTCCACTACACTACTCCTACATATCACGCTATGTCGTTACTTCCTGAATATGTCAACGCTCTCAACCACCCCTGAACGCTGGTGGTTCGATGACCCGCGACAGTGCCCCAATCTCCAATGCCCCGTCTCCCAATCCTTCTAATCTCCGTAGAGCCCTTTATCTCCCTCTAATTCATTGTTACTTCCCGAGCTCCGCGCCCAAGGGCAATACGTGAAATCCAGTTGATCCGATTACTAGCCCTAGCAGAAAAGATACAATTACATCAATAGCTAAAACTATAGCTTCAAGACGGTTTTTATAGCTTACACAGAATTAAATTAAACTTTCTTTTCATTTGCTATAAAATATTTCTTTACTATTGTGGAAGGTTCCGTATATAACCTATATTTTCTAAATATGTGGTTATTATAAACAGATTCGGTAAAACAATACAAACTACGGTTTGTGATGGCTTCGGTTGATTAATAATCATGAAGTTACAGCAATTGCTCTATCGGTGAGGTAGAAAAAAAGGGTGATACCACATTAGTACACGGGAGATACACATGACTTAGCAAATAAAGTGGTGAGAGAGAACGAGGCGGCGAAGTGGCAATCGATGGCGTGATGCAGAGAGAACTGCTACCGGCCCCAGAGCACTGCCGACGGCCGTAATGTAGCGGCCACGCGGGTTCTGGCGATGAAGGGACCAGGTGGAAGAGCGGGACAGAGAGAGGATGAGGGTGTAACACAGGACGATGAAGAGGAAGGCTGAGAAGAGGGCATCAGTAGGGGCGGCGATTGCAGTATCCATGGAAATAGCGGATTGTTGGATTTTATGATTCCGATCGCGTCAACTGATGTCATTAGTCTTGTAGGTGTAATGCATACTTTTATCGCGGGAGATGGCTGTGATCTTCCCGCTCTGGATGGCGAGATCTGGCGCCGACCTACATCGGCTTGTGAAGATTTTCCCTAACCAGGTATCTCCTACCAGCGCGGTACGGAACCGCTCCAGCCGGGACACTTCAAAGCTCCCGACTGGTCTCCCGCCATGTGTTACCATACCATGCTCGCCAAGTGTAGTGCATGTGAGTGTGGGTGTATAAGTAGGGGATGAGGAAACGACAAGGAGGAGGAAGGAAAGATTCCGCGCGGTCCGTGGCCCGATTGTTGGAGTAATGCTCCGGCGTTTGTCTGGTGTTGACCGGAGAAACCACGGAAAACTACCGATCAGCGCAGACAGCCCCTAGAATTCTCCTCCAAACACTCTTTCCGTCCTAGCTTGCAAGCTAGTGCCGAAAATCCTGCCACCATTGGGAGTGGAACCCCCCCACCCACTTAGTCAGAGACACTGCAGTGACATCAGTTGATGCTCTGAGTCCACCTCATGGAGATAACACACACACATGCACATATATCTATATCAACATATAGATAGATAGATATACACACGCACTTTTGGAAATAGTAGAGTAAGAGATATAATGAATGGTGTATAATTAGTACAGAATGGCACAGACTTTCCCATATTAGTTTCCTATTTCCTCTGGTCTCGGATAGCTATTTGGACTTCACACAAACTCTTACCAGCCGCCATCTATCGCCAACCAAAGTACATTTTTTCACATTTTCTTGATTTTTCGGTGTCCTGATAGTAGAACGGAAATATTATTTGAAGAATATTAAAGAACAGCTAAACCTTGTTCTAAATGGGAATTTTCTTTGAAAAAATTGCAGCAGTTTTTAAGAAAATGGGTTTGGCTCTACTGTAAATTCGAAATTTGAAGCTCTTTTTCAAGAAAACTTTTGAGTTTTCGAAAGACTTCATTAGAAGTCAATTGAAACACTATTACTCACAAACACAATAGTGTTTACAAATTGCTGGAAATGTGCATATTAAAGGTGTGAAAGATCTTTAAAAAAATACAATTGTGTAATTATTGAAAAAACAAAAAAATACCCCAAAATGAAATTTACGGCATATTCAAGAGTGCAATTAGCACTATTCGTTTGAAAAGTTTGAAGAAGAAAATTGGTGTTCTTTATGAGGAAATAGAGTTTGAGCGCTTCTGAAAATGCAAATTTTAACTTATTTTCACAGAAAATGGTTGAGTTTTTGAGGAACGTTTTCTGACATTATTTAAAGCACATGTACTCATAAATATAATAATGTAAACAAATCGCCGCTAGTAAAAATATTAACGACGTGAGAGACAAGTCAAAAAAATACATTTTTGTAATATTTGAAGAAAGGTGAGAAAGTGAAAACAAAAGAATACAGCAATATGGCGTTTATAACATCTCACAGAGTGCATTTAGCACTATCCCTACCAAAATTTGAAAGAAATAATTTGATGACTTTTTGAGAAAATCTCATTTTTGTTATTTTTAAAATTACACATATTGTACGCAATATTGCGCGAAAACTACTAAAATTTAAAAAAAAAGTTTCTGGAAAACTACAAACATTTTCACAATTACACTGACCTAAATGAAAGAAAGCACTATGGAGAACAAGTTGTATTTGAAGGAAAAATCTCTGTTTTTCATTTTGTAGTTTTAGAAAGACGCCAAACTTTTGCAATTTTCGAAAATTCAGAGGTTAGCCGTGAAATTCAGACCTATACCACCATAATAAGTGTATTTTACTCTATTCTAACAAAATATAAAGAAAAAAATTTGGATCCGTTTTTGAGAGAATTTGGATAATGCCTGGGGGGTTTCATGTAAAATACCCCCAAATTTTGAAGAAAGTTTTTCAAAACTGCGGCGTTTAAAGTGCAGCCACATCGACCGGGGAATATCCATTTTGGAAGAAATGGTACCGTAGGTTTTAGGTGTTGTTGACAGACTGACTGACGAACGGACGGACGGACGTTTTGAAAAGAAACCACTTTTTCGGAATCAGGGGACCAGAAAACGTGTATTTCCATTGAAATCTCGAAACTGATTTACCGCAGCATTACATAACTTTCCCTATACTACGTATATTACTCCGTAAATACGTATGTCTACGGGAAAGTAAAAATTTGAGTGCAAGTGACGTGGAAGCAGAGGCCTCAGAGGCGAGGGTACTGCGGATGGCGGCAATTGTTGTAATGGCCGCGGTGATGGCGATGTAAAGAACATGCGGCGATGGCGGTGGCTGCTGTGGTGGAGATCGCGGTTTAATTGACTACGGCGGTGTCAGCTAACAGCGGCCGTGAGGGCAGATACGGGCCCGGAGGCAGTTGTGGCGTTGGTGATGGCGGCGGCGACGGCGGTAGTGGTGGTGGTGGTGGTGGTGGGGGCGGTAGCGGCTGAGGCGGCGGTAGCGGCTGTGGCGGCGTTGTCGACGGTGGCGGCGGTGTCGATGGTGGCGGCGCGAAGACAGCGACGGCGGTGAGGACACAGGCGGCACGTGAGGACGGTAACGGCGGTGAGGACGGTGGCGGTGGTGAAGACGGTGGTGGCGGTGGTGGCGGTGGTGGCGGTGGTGGCGGGGGCGGCGGGGGGACAGGGGGCGAGGGTGACGGCGGTGGCGCCGGTGGTGGCGGGGGCGGTGGGGACGGCGGGGATGGCAGGGGGCGAGGGTGGCGGCGGGGGTGGCGGGGGCGGCGACGGTGACGGCGACGTTGGCAGCGATGTTGGTGGCAGAGGCGGCGGTATTGGCGAGGGCGGCGGGACGACGGTGCGGCGGAGGTTGCGGGGATGGCGGCCGAAGCGGCGGTGGGGGTGGCGGGGGCCGGGGGAGGCGGGGCTGGCGCGGGCGGTGGCCGCAGCAGCAGCGGTAGCGCGCGCAATATTAGGGTCACGCCGCGCGACTTTCTCTCCGGCATAAATTAAAGAGTTATTAAAAATCCGTGGTGGGGGAAGCGGGCGGGGCCGGCGGGTGACTTTCACGTGGAAACAACGGCCTGCTCTGGCGTGATAAATCGGTTGGTTGGCGCGCGCACAGCAGGGTGGAGACGGTGCTACAATGGCTGTAGTAGTGAGGATAGTAGTAAAGGTAATGGATATCTTCTTCTCGGATCTAACTGGATGTTGGCGATTGACATCCTATATTTGCCTTTCATGAACAAAAGTTAAATTAATGATAGTTAAATGATTTTATAGTTGTTTTCGCGTATGCCTTCCACTTTACAACGATAGGGACGTGCTTTCATTTTCATCTTACACGGAGTTTAAACATTCACCCCTTTTCCACTGGAATTACTGCTACTTCCGTCTTCACTAACGAGAGCGGTAATAGTTGTACGGATGATAACTGTGACTGTATTAGTGGCAACACTCAAGACGTTTTGGAGGCATGTTAACGAGTTGAGGGAATAAGAATGAAAACGCGCCGCAAACGAGAGAATAGAATGAAATGTTTTTAACCGTAACGCTCGGACCTTCGAATTTAACGTACATTATCTCATTACTCAGAGCAAATAATTTTAAATTCATAGTCCGTACGGTGTAGCCGTATGATGTATTACAATAAATGTCACGCATGACTTTAAAATACTAATGCTACCTGCTTCTGTGAATATAACTTTGTTTCGTATTTTAATTGCCCGTTCATTCGAGAATAAAAGCAGCAATAAGGCGATGAATTTTCCCAAAATTCTCAAATCCTAAAAAAGCAACTGAAACTTCTACCATCAGCGTAATTCAATAAGGCAGTAGTAGAGAATAATGACATAATTTGACATAGCGCCAATTTGAACGTACTTTGCATCCCGTAAAAGAAGCTTCATGGCAAGTGTCGTCAATTCATTTAATCTTCTCTTACCGGAAAAATATTAACATGGGAGAAACGCAACTCGTACATTCAGATGACCTAGATTCAATTCCTACGTAAAATCGGAACCCTGGCTAGCAAAAAGCGTACTTAACGTCGAGTGGAACCAAAGAATTCAAGGCTCTGCCCAACCGGATACACTCTCCAAGACATCGTGCAACGAACACGCGGCAGCGATGGCGACGGTGGCGGCAGCAACTACAGTTGCGGGGGCGGAGAACCTGGGCGTGACTCGCCAGATCACGCCGTCGCCGCCGCCGACGAAGAAGCAGGACAGTTAGAGGCGGCAGGTGCCTTGCTTAAAGGAAGTATTCTGAATTCGCGGAGCTTTTGAGTGAATGTCTTCGTTAATGTCATCGTTATATATTTTCATTCAATCTTTATATTTGCAATTTGTTTAATGCAAGCCTATTATGCAAATTAGTGTGTAGAAGAAACAACGGTGACTCTTCTTAGAAACTAAATCTACAATTTAAATCTAATGGATCGAACCTATCCAGGATTTTCATTTCTACAAAACGTTTACTATACTTTTACTGAGCATACACAATAAAAGTTGTTCGAAATGCGCATTTCGAGGTAGTTTAGTTGGCATTTGTTGATATAAATTGTTTTGATTTTTACTGTTTTTCCTATTGTTAGTATCACTAAGACATCGAGAAAATAACTCAGGTGCGAAGCATTTCCAAATTTCTGAGTGCAAAATTTGCATATTTTTTTGTTAATGTTTCGTCCCTACCTTAAGGGACAATTTATGGAGAGTGATCAGTGTCAATGAATTTGTAATTCTGAAAATCTCTGAAAAGCAAACATACAGACAGAAGGACATAATTTGATTAAACAAAGCATCTCCATTATCTTTCCTCGACATTATATCCGGATTAAGGGATAGAATTTTGTAGATGAAGCCTCATTCAAATTGAACATCTTTAAAACTAACCAAAAATGGTCCATCAAAATATGGAATTCTATACTTCGCGATTCTCAAATTGTGTGTCGATGAGCTATATCATAGCGAGATATTACATCGTATGTGAGACAAAGTAATTTGGATCATTTGTAATAGACGTAACCTTGTAAGCTACGTTGTGTACATTGCGATGCGACATAATCAACTGTTTGTTCAGATGATATCTGTTGATCATGATGCCTCTCATTTCATGTTCATCTGTGGCTTATGCCTAAAGCGATGTTATTATTTTAGATTTTGTTATATCGCTTGCTTACCGGCATATTGAAACTATGTTTTAATATAGACTTCTATGCGATAAATGAAATTTTGGAAGCACTTTTAGATCATGGGGTATTGTAATTTCCATATCGATTTATGTCTCTCTTAAATACCTATCAGTCATCAGTATGTCAGTTCAGTTACCGAGCAAGCTGATATGTAAGATTGTACACGTCAGAGAAAAGGCAACGAAGAATACTTTTCGGGTTATTCATTGCTTCAAAACAGAGATACATTCTTCACATTAGTTTTCCAAAAATCTCATTTGTTGGTCAGCGATGGGGGAGACAGGCAAGTGTTTATTGTTTGGTCGAATGTTTTAGGACCGGAGCGTTATATTGATTTAAATAATGTTTGAACTGTTTTTGTTAAACTTGTTGAAATAATATAGTTCCGGTATTCATTTTGCAGCTTTACTGATTTAATATTATATTAAATCACTGCTGAATTGCCAATATTTCGCAATAATACGACTGATTATTCGAGGAAATGAACAAGAAATCTAAAAAGACGTACTGAAATTCCGACCGTTCCTAAGACGCGCAGAGAATTCGCCAAACACTAACGACAAAAATATTTACGTAAGAATTTGTCATAAACCAATAATGTTAATAATTATTATGTAAACGAATTAATATGGCAGAACTGTACCATTTCACTATTCAATTGAGAAAGGAAGTTCGTCTTTCCTCCAGCAAAAACTATATTTTCGAGACTGAAGAAACCATTTGCTATTAGAATGAAACATATTATTTTCTACAATACTTTGCGAGAGAAAAAAAACAGTGGAGCTACAACAAAGCATATCTTCTCCCACAAGCTCACTCCTCACTATCCAGGGCAAACAATAAATAAAATATTTACAGCCATTTTTGAAAAATCTTGTTTTTACAATTGCATTTATTTGAAGCAAAGTATGCAAACACTCATATCTTGAAAAAGAAAATTGAAAATGATTTCACTTAAAGATCTAATTTTCAAGAACAAACTTCATTAAGGAAAAACCTCTATCTTCAATATTGTAGTTGAAGTAAAACAGCGAAAAAATATGACATACGCCATTTTAGAAAATTCAGAGTTCTACGAAAAGCGAACATGCGTTATTTTAAAAGCGTACTTATAGAAAAATACAATTTGTAGCCATATTGGAGAAAATTTTGTATATGTCCTTAAAGTTTCTTGTAAAGTACTCGCCAAAATCGAAGCATCCGTTTTAAATTCAGAGGCGTCATCAACCAGATCAATTAGGAAATATCAAGGTGCAAATCCTGCAAACATGGACGAACAGACGGACAGATAGACGAACAAACGTGTTCTACGTTTAAACTAGCTTTAGGTGTCAAGGATCCACGAAACCTGGATTCTGACTACTGAAGTAATTTACTATATATATGAACAAGAATTACCCACATTTTCGGCATTAGAAAAACAGAGTTTTTCTGTAGAAAAATCGCTATTTTGCTGTTGCAATTCAATAATTTCTTTAGACTACTTAAGTTGTAAGTGAGGAAGTAATGTGAAAATTTTTGGCACTCAATCATTGATTGATTTTGTGTTTCCGAGCCTGCCAACTGAAAACTGTCATTAGTCCCGTAAGTGTACTGCATGTTACATCGCGGGAGACAGCGATGTTTCTCCTCGCTAGAAGGTGTGAGATCCCGCGGCGACCAAACGTTTGCTTCCCCCTCCACGTATGTCCGCCAGAGAGACATCGCCTCGAGCTGGGACAAGCTCTAAAATTCCCGCCTGGTCTCTTAACATGTGTGTTAATGTATTACTGTGTGTAGGGGAAGAGGAGGGGACAGAGATGAGGAATAAAAGATCGCGCGAGGTACGTGGTCCGTGTGTATTTGTGCTCTAGTATTTGCCTGTCACTGAGTACATGAAATCAGGTAAAACTTACGTATATACGTTTTATACGTAGTTATAATACGAATAAAAGCGGTATTTTGACACTTTAACGCAGCAACTACATACTTCGCTCGCCAGAATTCTCCTCTAGACAGTGGCTGAATTCGACTAGGCTATCTTGTCAGTGTCGAAAGTAGCTCACCATTGGGATTCGAGCCCTAGGACCACCATGCCGTTGAACTGACAACAGTTGTCCGGAGTTAACTAATCCGGGACTTCAATTTTGGTCCTTCGATAATCAATATTTTCCCTTCGTAAATATTAAACAATCAATATCATCATAAATGCTTATCGCCGTCCCATAAATTGTCCTAAAATTGTTTTTTTACTATTATAAACGTTTGTCTTTGCGTTTACGAAACAAAGCGGCGTATTGCGCGCATCAAAAAATCATGTTATATCTTTTAATCCTTCAAGCGGGTTTACCCCTCTCACCAGACACCCGCTCATTGGGACTTTTCCACAGCGTGCGAAAAATTGTGAACCATGAAAACATTGCGAGCCATGACAGTCATTATTCAATTATCGAACACAAATTATTACAGATTTTATTATAAAAATATGGTAAAAATGTTTCAAAGTAATATTTACATTTTGTTGAAATTTCTCCATAATAGTCGCAGCATATTCGTTCTATTCAGTACTGCACGATCCATGGTCGAAAAAACATCACTCAAACGGCAACTCAATTAACTAAAACGATTAATTCCTAGTGAACTTCCCCGTAGAAATAAGGTTTCTGAAAACACGAAGAAATCGAAAGTAGAAACATTTTTAGAAAACAGTTGCCTTTAGAAATCTGTCGATTAATATCGCTAACAACCGGCGCGTGGAATTTACAGACATCGTGAAGGCAAAAACTAATTTGCGGCTTGATTTATGGTAGTGGTGGCGAGCTGGCGCAGAGGGCGGCGGAGGCGGCGGGGGCAACGGGAGCGGTAGAGGCGGTGCTCGTCGTCACGCCGCCGACGGAGAACCGCCCCCGGCCCGCCCCCGCCGCCGCCCCGGCCCGCATCCGCCTCCGCCGCGAGGTGGGTGGCACGGGACTTGAGTGATGGTTGCCGGCAACCCTTGGGGTACCCACAGCCGCCGGAGTCCGCTCGTTTTCTGGAAAAACCTGTGCAACACGAAAGGACAATGCCCGGACAATGCTTGCGATTGTGAGTTGTTTGCTGGAAGATTTTTTTTTCGTGTTTAGTGTGCTTATTGTTCTGCTCTCAATTCATCTGTCATTTGCTGAGTTGCTCAAAAGAAAATGTAACTTCGATCAATAAAAGCGTCGACTCCTTCGTCTATTAAAGGTGATCTATTTAATTGGGATTGCTATATTAACTTAGACGCACACAAATACAGTTCACTTGTAACGTAATTTTTCATGGATTTGA
Source organism: Acheta domesticus (assembly GCA_031308135.1). NCBI lineage: Eukaryota > Metazoa > Arthropoda > Insecta > Orthoptera > Gryllidae > Acheta > Acheta domesticus. Next base: position 84,868,816 of record JAHLJT010008756.1, on the reverse strand, counting down.
ATAGAAAGGTTACGTATGAATGCAAACAAAATAGCAATATTAGCAAAATTTCGGAATATGATTGGCCACTTAATATGTAACACTTAATATGTCCACCCAACACCGGGAAATTTCAACGTCTTACCTGCATCTAAGGAGAGTGCGCCTTTCAAGGCTGTGTCTTGCGTGTGACGTTAGAACGGGAGCGATCAGGGTCCTGCAAATTGGAGTCTTCCGTTGGGCGAGAGCTTTCTGGCGACCTAATCGAGTTCCCGTTCTCCTAAAGGGCATTTCAGAGAGACCAATAAACGAACCATCCAAATAATGTCTACTAGCGGCAAAGATGAGGAAGTGACATCTGATCTAATTTGCGGCTTGATTTATAGAAGTGGTGGCGAGCTGGCGCTGATCGGCCTAGATTAAGTGGCTTTTCTTGTTATTAACAACGTAAATTTGTACGTGTTATAAAAAAACAAGAAGTGGTCATTGCGTTCACACGTAGGTTCGATATAAAGATTATTCTTTGTTACTACGAAACTTGTTCACTTTAGGATGACTGTTTAAGGTAGAGGTAGAGCTGAAATCTCTATACTTGATTCAAGACAAGTTGAAAAATTCGGAACAAGTTTAAATTTTCTGTGAGTGTTTTTTTATTAAATGATTAATGGCCCTAGTGCCTGATGGCACGAAAAATAAGGTATGAACCAACATGAAATGAATATTTGCTTATAAATACGACTTAACATGGATATTTGGATTGAATACTACTTATTTGTATTCTGATTTCCATTTATTTTGAATTTTTAAACTTTTGGAATGCCAATTTTGATCTTTTCACTCTCCAAATTGATCCTCCTCTCACGACCTCGTACATTGAAGTGTTTTGTAACCCAAACATTCGGCCGCATAAGCGCGAACATTTTTGATGTCACACAGGATTAAATAAGGACACTTTTAAATTTAAACACTTACTTGTCACTATTAAGAGAATATACGCCAATAAAGATGGCCAGTGTAGAAACCGGGGCCATCGCCTCGATTTACAAACTTAAATTGTGGTTATTTGGTTGTTATTGGCTATTTGTCAGCATAATGAAATTAATAAATACTTCACTGCTTTTTCCTTGAGACAATGAAATAGTTGATAATGTCGTTATGCTGATAAATAGCCCATAACAGACACAATGGAAGTGTGTAATCCGAGGCGATGGCCCCAGTTTCTAACCAACTTGTTGTGCATCTATTATGTGTGTTACCGGCCGTGTGACAGTTCAAACATTTTTTCAAAAACGTTTCAACTAATTTTTACAAAAATAAATCATATAAACAAAAAATACCATATTTTGGAATAAGTGAACTGATATGACATTTTTAGCTACGACTCGATTATGGTCTGTTAAATCTTTTACCACCGAGGGCTGTTAAGAGACTTTCGGAATAGTGATGCGACATCAATAAGAAAATATCAATGTTAGCAATACATCTACGTTCGAAATTAAAAAATCGATGTTCAAAATACATCGACTAAAACTCAGCGATGTTTTACAACATCTATGTTTTTAGACTGGTTTAGGAACTTCTAATATTACATTCGTGTGCATTAAAATTTTAATGTTCGTGCTTATCCATTCTCTGAAGTACGAGAAGAAGGGGCATACCGTACGCTCACAACCTATTTGTTAACCACTTTCTCAATGAACGAAATGAACATGAAGGAAAGAGGAAATACAAGGGCATGGAGATCATATCGGGCAAGAGAGTTTGGTCGAAGAAAGGTTGTTCGAACAACGTTCCTTTGGATCCAGCACATGAACAATATTACCATATATTGTATATCAATTATATTGTATCTTTTACAGTATTGTGATCAAGTAAATTTTTCAATCAGTAGAAAAAAACATCAGTCAGAAAACATCAATGTTAAAAAATCATCGGCGTTAATACATCGATGTTTCTACAAAAACTTCGATGTTTTGAAACCATCGACATCGATGTCGCATCTCCAATTCGTATCTCTGTTTGATTGCGTAAAGTCGACATTACGGTGCAGTATTATAAAAAGAGTTTTAAGAAGAAAGCAAGACCCTACTTGAACATTATTGGCGGAAGCACCACGTCCACTGTCGTCGTCTGTTTTGTCCCCTGGCGACGTCGGGGCAGTAAGCCACACATCCATGCTATCGTTGCTCTAGGAATCGAAACTGGCTCCCAAGCGCCAAAGTTGAAGTTGATAGCGGAACCGGTCGTCAACAGCCTCCCACACTGTTAGAACACAGTTTCGAGAACATCATGTACCCAGATTGTTTCTTTAACATTGAAAGAATAAGAGGAAATGAAAACCAAGGACTGAGGAGAAAAACTATTAGGGAAAATGTGGGAGCAGAAAGGATGAAGATGGATGTTGGCCAGTAATTGGGAGACTGGAAGCTAATCAATAATTATATTTAGGTAAGATGCAAAGAAAAATATGAAAATGTCACCCATACATAACTCTTATAAGATTTTCAGTGTGTACCTTATTAATTTGTGCAATATAATGCGAATAAAAACTGTATTTTGACACTTTTAATGCAACAACGTTTTTAAAAATTTGACACAACCAGCGTTTTTGTTGTTTTTGATCCCTTTCCGGGGCTACAGCTAATTTGCATCTTGCATTATACAGACACACGCTGCCATAATCACGTTTCTCCATCTCCCCACTGGCTATTTTGTATATAAGTGATGCATACAATGATTTAAGCTGTGCATGTAAATGAAAGTACGGATTCACGATAATATTTAAAGTTTTAAACACTATGCACAATGCAGCCTCCTGACAAGGACACTCTTCAAGATAATACTTGTATTACACACTTAAACAATGCGGCCTCTTGACAAGGACATGGTATGAATGAAAAATGATAAACATGGCGCCCAGAGTTTTAATTTTATCGGATAATTCTCAAAGATATTACAATACCAGATCCTCCGAGATGGCGCTGTACAGCCTTTCGTCGTCAGTCCTTTCGCCTGACGTCTCCTGCGTTGAAAACCAGTCGTCCAGGCTTCCGTCGCTCACTAGCTGCACCGTTGTTCCGTACGTCGAAGGCGGGGACGAAGAGTGCCCTGCAGAGTGCCTTCTGCGCTGTAGGACACAATGAACTTCGCCAGTGAATGTGATTCCAGCGAGTCGGTATCATTGGAAATATAGTTAATAAGGAATAAAGTTCATACATTTATAGAATGACAGAATTGAAAAATATAAGTTATGTACGTCAATTTCGCTCACCGGAAACGACGCAACTAACGAATTAAGTGAATTAGTTGTGTTGTGCCTTGGGGGCTAATATCGAGAGTGAAGAAAATAGTTGACATTATTGAGCGCCAAAATCGAAAATACCTAACAATACATGGTCAACCCACACTCCATCAGAGTGCAATGAACACCGAGAATGTGACCATTCAATCCTTGAAAGCAGTGCTTTAATGTGATGCTTAATTTAATGTAATAACTCTTAATACACAATGTACCGAAATTATCATTTCAATTGAATTATTTACTATCAAACATTTAAGTAAAACACACACACACACACACCACATTTAAATTTAAATGTACGAACGCAATGTACGCAGTGAATGTGGTTCCATAAGTGATTTAAATGTTGAACGCAGTGAATGTGATTCCACCAAGTGTGTGTGTGTGTTACTTAAATGTTTGAACGCAATGTATGTATCAATTACTTTAAATAACGAAAAATCGAAAATCAAAGGTATTCCGCGTGAGAAACCAGTTAAGATTAGAAATGAAAGGAAGACTGAGAGCAGAAAATGGCAAACAAAGAAGCTGAAAAATACTACCTGCATACTGGCAATCCTGGCACTGCAGGGGCCTTCTTCATCCGTTCTCTCGTCCGCTGACATCTCCTGAGGTGACAACCACACGTCCACGCTAGGGTCGCTCCCGGCGTTCTCACGCGTCTCCGGGTTCGGGGATAGCGACGGTGACAGCATCTGCAGACGCGTCCTCGACAGCGTCGGCGTCACCGACACGGACGTGAGTGGTGACGGATCTGTGGGCGTCGACGGCGTCGGGGGCACCGACGTCGCCGTCGTCGCTGTCCTTTCGGACGCTGTTATCGTCGACGTATCCGTCGCTGAATCAGATTCCGCAGCCGCCGCCAGCGCCTCCGCGGCTAAAAACGCCAACGTCGGAGCTCCAGTTGCCGGGATCAATGGGGTTGTAGCAGGGATTGCTGGGGTTGCTGGGATTGTCAGAATTGTTGGAGTCGATGGAGTAGGCGGTGTCATCGGAAGAGGTGTTGCCATCGGCCAGGTCGCCACAGACACCATAGATCCCGACACGGACGTTGCCACAGGTATCATAAAAGCGCTGCCTCGGTAGGACCCATCCGGGGTATAGAATTCGTCTTCTGATCCAGCTCGAGACTGTGACACAAATGGACAATGCGTGCATGATATATTTTGTTGTATTTTAATGTGAAAATTAAAAATAAAATTCGAGATAAACGCTTGATTTGTACTTTAATAAAATATTGTTCACGAATTATGTATATCGTCTCGAAATCAATATTCAAACTCTTAATAACATTTCAAGGTACATTTATCCAGGTAATTTGTATTGAAACAGACATTCCCATTTTAAATGCAATAACAATCTTCAAAATAATGTTGACTAAAAAGATGATAAATTATTCATTAATACTATTTTTAGGGCTTTATTCAGCTGACTGCCGGTCACTCTTTACGTCCTGATGGGACGACCTGATGGTATTTTCGACGATACATTAGACACCAATACACTTGCGGACTCCTCTGATCTGGAGTCACGATCTGAACGAGAAGTCACGCAAACGACAACACGTGAATGAGAGACAAGGGACAAACAACCATGCCCAAGGCGGGACTCGAACCAACAACCGTTCGGACCGAAGCGCTAAGTCGGTGCACACTCTTAGCCCCCTCGGCCAACCAGGACGCCTAATATTTTTACTAGTCCTAAACAACAGGGATTTATAACAATGCTCAAAAATATATTAATTTGTGGATAAGATTACTGGGATAATTAGAATATTGTACTTATATCCTGTTGCGGCTGTATGCGGCGTCTCAAATATCGCGCCGAGACAGCGGCGCGAACCGATAGCTCCGAGTGTTATCGGGGCGGCGAACCAGCGGAGGAAGCCGGCCAATAGAGAGCAAGCGGCCAGTTTGGGGAAGTGAGGCTTAGCAACGGCTTGGAATAAAGCCGGACGCCGCGACCGGAGCGACAGACAGTGTGTGCGGGAGTTTCAGAGAGAATACGTGTTCGAATAAGATTTGGCTACAGTTCGACCCGGCATTTTGGAATTTGGACTTTCTTGAGTGGATTAACGGTGAACTGCGCTTGTGTTGGAAAATCTCCTGGTGTAACGGTAAATTGGCTTAGATCGTGGACATTATTGTGTTTTTTTCTTGCAGATATCACTCCGAGATATCACTCTTTGTAGTAAATTGTCTGTGTTCTGAATAAAAACTGTGTTGTCGTTGATATTGTGTTATTCCTGTACATAAAATATCCAATTCTCTTGAGCGAGAGGTTTAATCTGGCGCTGAAAGGCAATATTACGGAAATTACGTATAGGACCTACATGACTACGCAAGTAAATGACAACCCTAGGTCTCACATATAACGCAGTATTGCAACAAGTAGTATACCCTGGTGTCTCCTGTACGATCTTGACGACTGGTCCCTGCACTATCCCGCAGCGTAAAAAGAGTCAGCGACTGCTTGCCGCCTTCAGCATTTCTTCGCTTCTGCCCGGATTGGTATTTGTTGACGAAAGTGGAGATGAGTTTTTCCTCGTCCCGCGCGTTCTCCTCATTGCAAGCGTCCGCCCTCGCCGGCGCCGACTGCAACAGCTGGTGCTGATTCTCCACGATCCAACTGGCGCGCTGCACCAGATCGGGAGGCGGGTCGTGGATGAAGTGGCGCCTGAACACGGCGGCGATGCGTCGCGAGAGGAAGATCCAGGCGAGGAGGAGCAGGACGAGGAGCACGAGGAGCGACACGGCGATGAGGCGCACCCCGATGGTGGGGAAGTCCGGGGGCAGTTCGGTGGCGGTCGTGGGGGGCGGCGAGGTGCTCACCCACGCCCACGCTCTCTCGGGTGCACCGTCGGCGTCGGAATAGCGAGGCGGGTCCGACCCTAGGGCGAAACGGGTGATCGCGCATACGAGAAATACGAACGCTCTCGTCGATGGCGAAGACCTCACGGGGCGACCCATGATTCTACGAGATGCGGTCGCCCGGCAATGGCGTGGGGCCCGAAGGCACTTACCAGCCTGGCCATTGTTTAGAGCAAGGGTCGGCAACCTTTTTGTAACTGCTGGTCATATTGTCAAAACCCCAATAGCTAGCGGGCCGCACGTATCTACAAATTACTTTTTATTCAACAAATTTAAAATATGAAGTTACTATCCAATCATTTTAGTAGTACTGTGTCAAAACGGGCTTGAAATCCAGATATAATAATAAAGCAAGGAAGGGTTTTATGCCTTTGAGGGTTCACCTAACACTTTAAGGGTTTTATGACATTTTATTTACGAAGACATCAAATACGAATACAACAGAATGACAATAAAACGAATAAAAGAACAGTTCCGGTAAGGCAGTCAGTGCGATTTTGGCCCTGCATCTTGTACCCCATCTTCAATGTCAAAAATTCGTGATTGTTTATTTTTCATTTGGCCAAAACAGTAGAGGCTTTTCCGGCCACGTACGGTGGCTTTGCGGGCCGCTGATTGCCGTCCCTGGTTTAAGGGAGTATTAAAACTCTGGGACGAATTTGAATATTCGTAAATTACATTTACATACCTTATAATTAAAATAATAAAATTACTGGCAATGACAAAGTATTTTCAGGAGCACTCGCACGACAAAAACAAGAAGAAAAATCATAAAATAATCTGAAAAAAAATTGATTCTAAGCTAAAAATGGATTAATTTTCCCCCAATCTTTATTCATTATTTGACAGCGGGAAAGACATTAGTCAAGAACGAATACTCAAAAGGAGGACTTACAAAGGGAAGCTAACTAATTTAAAAGTCTGCAAAGCAAAGGAGAAAGAGAAGAAGAATCTAAAAAAATAATTTAAAATGTAACAAATTCGCAATATTTTTCCTTATTTTTATTTATTAAAAAGTCTGCATTTATTAACTGATCACACGTATTCCATTCTAAAAATCAGAAAACATTGTTTAAAGATACGAAAGTTCAACTTCAAAAGTCTTACGAGAGAAAATTATTTTGTACAAAAAATCATAACTAAACCAATGTAGAGAAAAAAACTTCGCATTATAAGAAGCAATTTTAAAAACTGAATAGGGGGATGCGGTGCCTTGATAGTTTTTCATTTATTTCATATTAATATTTGTAATTCAGATAGAGCTATACAAAGAGCGAATTGCAAGACACGATAGAACAATCAGCATGAATAATGAATGCATTGTTTGAGATTTTTAAGCTTCCTTCATTTCATTAGTTCTTCGAGAATAATATAGAAACAATGTTTGATTTATTCGATTTTCCGTAGAGGGAATATGTAGTAATTCCTTCCTTTTGATGTGATAGTGAGGATTCAGCTAGAAATAGTTATGCAAATTCATAAAATTATTGTTGCTCATATTTTAGGAACGCGTATATATGTCTCAGCCCACTCCACTATTAATGGACCTCAACTTTCCTAACAATAATAAGAACAATACACTAGCGCGCTCCACCTCCTCTCTCTCTCTCTCTCTCTCTCTCTCTCTCTCTCACACACACACACACACACACACACATTCACTGACTCGCAAATAGTGATGGCAAATTTTAATAAAACTCATACTTCGGTACATCACCAAAATTTTTCTCTGGCAATGAAAACAACGACCAAAAATCGATGTTTCAAATATGATGAAACACATCGAAGTAAAATGTCTTGGTTCTCATGTGATTCATAACATGTTATCATTAGTTTAAAGTACATTTGACTGACATCATAATTTTCTAATCTATGTTCTACGTAGAAAGATTAAAATGGTTGTTTCTTTGTACGTGATAATAAGAAGTACGTGCAGAAAGGTTGCGAATAGCAAACGGTTTCGTAGCCGGGGGATCAAGAATAGTGAGTTTCCAATGGCTGGTGACTGCGGGCAATCCACAAATAAAATACATTTTTATAGAGGAAATTTTATTTATATCAATAATTTGTTTTTAAACATCGATGTTTCTGCACTATTATACTGATCTGAAGGAAACATCGTTGTTATAAATCGACGTTTCTGCTCGAAAATATCGATGTTTTAAAACTATCGATATGCTTTGCCATTCCTACTCACAACGCCCTCTTCTCCACTAGTCGTTCCCTTTCGCCGTCCTTCTCCAGCCCGCGTCTCTGGTTGGCGACACTGTCCGGCTCTTTCGAAGCCCTCCCGGCCGCGACCACTTGGTCCCGTGTTCGCCCCAATAAAAGAGCTCTCTATCACAAAGCGAAACAAAACGCTCTCTTGCGCAACGCCCTGCGCACACATGCAGTCGTTGGTCGGCGCGGCCGGGTCGCAGTCCCTTTGCGTCACCCGCTCCGCCGCGCCGCGCCGCGCCGCACCGCCGCTCTCTTTCGTAAACCAGGCGAACACCCCGAGTGGCAGGCGATGGAGGCTGAGGAGAAGAAGAGGATATAGTGACGATGACGTATGCGGTAGTGTTACTAGTAATCGTGATGGCAGCAGTGGCGATGGCGGTTGTCATAGAAGTGATCGCGGCAGTTGTGGAGTGATGGTGGCATGGTAGTAGCGGTGGATATGGTAGCGGTGGCGCTGACAGTGAATGTAGTGGTGGTAGAGGGCGCGTTTGGGAGGCTGGTAGTGGGGACGGTGGCACTGGAAATTGGGGGATGGTCTGAGGGCGGTGGTAGGAGTCTGAGAAGTGGTGGTGGCAGCGGTGGCGCTGAAAATGGTGATGTTGGTTCGTGACAGTGGCGGTTTTGGTGGTGGTGATGGTGGTAGTGGTGGTTTCTCTTGTAGTGGTGGAGGCGTGGTTGGTGCTGTGGTAGTGGTGCTGATGGCGGTGGTGGTAGTGGTTGTGGTGGTGGTAGTGATGGTGCCAGTGGTGAAGGCAGTTGCGGTTGTGGCATTGGTATTTGTACTACCAGATTATCCAATGGAAGAAGCAGTCGCGGCCGGCTTTGAGGGTGGCAGGGGAATTTATGTTTTGGGGGTGGTAGGGTTGGTTCCGGTTTTGGCGGTGGTAGTGGTCATGGTCGGTAGTATTGATGCTGTCAATTTTAACGGTGGTATTGTGGTATTGATTGTGACGACTTTGGCAGTTTAGCCACTTGCTTGATTATGTTGTGCTTCTGAGAGGGTAAACTGCTTTCGTCGCAGTTCCGACAGTCTAGTGTATGATATATATCGGGAGCTGGTGGCATTCCTTCCCCGCAAGCACGCGCGATCTGGCACGGAACTACACGTCAGCTTACGGAGTTCCCCGTACAGATATTTCCGCCTGCGTGGCACGTTCCCATTCGGAACAAGCTCTAAGCTCCCGACTGGCCTCCCGATAGGTGTGGTAGTGTAGCGCATGTAAGTGGAAGTGATGGATGAGAAAGGGAAGATCGCGCTCTGTCAGTGACCCGAGAGTTAGGGTACTGCTCTGGTATTCTCCTGGTACCGACGTAGAAACCACGGAGAAATATCGGTCAGAGCAGCCGACCGGTAGAATTCTCCACTAGTCGGCAGCTGAATTGGTCCCAGCTATGATTATGGCGGTTTGTGTGATAGTCTTGGGGAATGTAATAGTAGAAATGATAGTGTCTGTTTCATTTAGTGGTTCTTTATTACAAGTGCTACATTACATGTCACAATGTGGCCGAATTTCTTTAGGGTCATTCTCAACAATAACCCGTTGATTCCTGGCCAATACCCTTTCTTAAAACGCCGGATTCATCACGAATTTCTTGCTAAATATTTCATTAACTCAAATGTATTATCTTTAAACATTCTAAAGAAGAATTTCATTTTTCGATATCAATAATAAATTGTCTATTCTCTTCCATTTCCTCTCCATGTTCCGATGGCACAATAATTTAAGATTATGTGGATGCGAATGATAGTAGCAATGATTGTGTGGTTATCTCAGTGGTGATGGTGGAGATGGTGGTTGCGGAGGTGGAGATGGTGGCAGCTATGGGTATGGTTGCATTGGTTGTTTGTGTTAGTTTTTTCAGTGTGGTGGTGCTGTGATTGCGCGAAGCCATTTGAGAGGAAGGTCGTAGCTTATGTCGCTATACAGCTTTAATTACAACATTAAGAAAGAATGAGCGAGACCGCGATCACTATTAAATGCAATTTACCTTTCTTAAGGGGTCAGTCATTGCAATAGAGAATTTGACACCAAGTTTGACTCCACTGCCGGTAACGAACTTTTGGGATAACTACAGGCTTAAAACGTGGAGATCAAACTTTCCATTGGTCGGGATCCAGATTATTTATTTAAGTGCAATCAGAGGTAAGAACGTGCTACTACAACATTAAAAATGATGTTCAAATTCTGAGGTAATCTGTGAATCAAAACGTAAACAACTGTCTGAAATTTCAATTATCTATTTCAAGGAATATATGTAACGATTTTTAGAGGAATGTAATGCTTATTTAGGTTGGTGAAAAAGAACTGTGCCAAAATAACTCCTGACAATGATCATATACACTAGGGTCACGACAAGAGGGAATGTTTGGGTGAAGTCAACTGCACCTAAGCGGCGGAGCATAAAGAGACACCATTCAGGAAAGGAAAACAACTAGCGAGGCCAGTGCTACGTGCTGGTGATTTAAAGAAAAAAATAAGAGCAGTGACCACTTGTATTTGTTGAGAAGTTATGTCCACATTCTGAACTACTCGCAACGCTAACGTGTAGAGTTTTTGGTGCGGTTTGTTTCATTTCTTGTCGGTTGCGAAATTTTCTTTCCAAGCATGTGAGGAATGTTAAGTACAGTTACGTTTTGACATTGTCTTGACATTGTGTGCTTCGCTGCCAGATTACTCAGCATAAAATATTCATGAAAGGCAAGTCTGGCCTTGGTTGTGCGTAGTTCCATATTACACTGGCATTTCTCCCCTCAAACCTATACTCTAAGTAAATATGTAACAGATTAATTAGATATAAACGGTTTCTCTTACATTTTAAAAAGCAGGTCAACTCCTTAGTAAACAAAAAACGTTTCACGTATAAGACGAGATGAAGAAATTACAGCAGACTAAGAATAGCACTGTTAAAAATAAGTCATGAAGTTCCTGTTTTTCATAAGAAGAATATAATAGTACGAAAATATTTTTTTTCAATTGACTTTTTATTTCGGAAAATGATTGACTGATTATTTGATTATTCCGTGCAGGTCAAGTTCTCCAGTTATTAGTCCCGTTACGGTGGTGAAAATCCCGGAAGGTGGCGTTAATTCCTTCCCCGCTTAATGGTGAGATTCGGGGTCAACCTACACGACGGTTAGTGGGTCTCTCCCTCCAGGTATCTTCCTACCGCATGGCTCAGCCTCAGTCGGGACAAGATCCAAGCTCCCTACTGGTCTCCAGATTGTATAGTAGAGTAGTCCATGTAAGTGTGTGTGTGTGTGGGTGTGTAAGGGGAAATGACAGGAAGAGGAAGGAAAGATACAGTGCAGTCTGTGGCCCTTTTGTTAGGGTACTGATCCGGCATTCGCTTGGTATTGATCAGAAAAATCATGAAAAACTACTCTTCAGAGCAACCTGTCGCAAACCCGCCAACGTCGGGTCTGAAATCCTAGTACCTTCCTGTCAGAGTTTCTGCAGAGACAACGGCAATGCCAGCTGTGATCTAAACTCAGTCGGCTTTCCAAAATAAGACAAGTAACATTATAATCATTTCCAACATTTCTACAATGGTCTTCAATTAACAAATCCTCAAAAGAATTTTGCAAGATGTAGAACTGCAAGCAGACTGCAACGTTGTGAATGTGGTACTAGAAGAAAAGTCATTGACATCCGCATTCATACAGCTCAACTAGTTATTTGTCTAATCAGTTTTCGTGTCATAAACTTGGCAACGCCGCTGTCACAGCCTCTCAGCGTCATTCTCTTTCCAAAGAAAGTCCACCCACGTACTCCTGCAACCTGAAACGACAGCTTCTCCCTCATTAGCCTCACGACGACCAGCGAACGTACACGCGACGTCTCCGGAAATTTGTAGGGCAGTGACAAAGCAGAATAGAGTTCTTGTATACAATCGTGAAAGGCGGGGAGTTTATCTTCTGTAGGCTCCAACATCTTTCCCCATTAATGTTCGAGCAGGAACGACCGCCAACTTTGATTTGCGATCCCACAACGAACCCACGTAGCCGTTTTAAATGGAAATGCCCCGTGCGACGAGGAGGCAAACGGACATCGTAAAGGTAATGACGCGAATAACTCGCAGAATGTTTGTACATCGTTGTATGGCACTTGCATAAACGTGAAATACGCCTGGAAGGCTGTCCGCGGTGTCTTCTCTTTACGTGGCTGCGGGTCAAGGGTCTTCCGTCCCGACGAGCGGAGAGTAAAAATTTGCGTGAAGAATGTGCGTGAGGTTGTGTCCCGTCATTGTATTCAACGAATGGTTTCTACGTACAATTTCCTCAATATACCTACGCGCTTTCCTTTAGCGAAGCGTAGCATGGAATAGTGAGAAAATCCCTTTCTGGAATTCTATTTTCTTTAAAATATTTCAGTTATGTTCTTAGTATTTTAGGAACTATTTTGTCTACCTTGAGAAACCAAACTTACATCATAGGAGGAAAAACAAAATACGAACGCATTAGTGAGAGAAAACATTATTGAATTTTTCACGTTAAGGAGACATCATCCCTCTTTGAGCAACTTTTATCCATCCAGAATTAGGTTTCCAAATACTCATCAGAAGACAAAACGCCGGACTGATATTCTTGACCTTCCAATGATTGACATCAATTCGCCAACAATCAATGACTTGAATCTCGAATCTATTAGAGTAGGTTATGATTATTTCTCACTGATTCCTTAATAATATTCGCCAGTAGTGTATGTTCAAGGCTAACAGCTTATTTTTTTCGATTTTCTTCAAATTTGGTGAAATTATTTTTGGCAACATGATTTCGTTTCTTCTTCTTTCTTTTATTTCATTTTCCATAAATATTTAGGTTCATTTATCTCTTATTATATAAAATGTGCTTTAAACAAAACCAATATTAAATAAATGTATGGAATAAATTGAACAACAAATCACTGCATGCCGATACGTTCAGAGGATAAAACACTGCTTCAGGCTATTGAAAGAAATGCATAAATTGTTTCACAAGTATACTTCTAGAACTACAACACAGGACAGATATGAAAAACGAATGTCCACACCTCGTCTGTCCTTAACACAAAAGTAAACAGTCAACGCACTTATTTATAAGCCAATAAATAACAGGCTCAAGTTTATATTCTTGTTAGTCCAGTGAATTGAAACTCATTTTTTATAAGTTACCTTTTTATAAATTTTTCACACAAATGAGTTATTTCACGTTATAAGGAAGTTTAAATTAAATATGGGAATAAAGATTTATATTTAGTAATATTAAATTTCAAGTGCATCTTATTTGAAAACTTAGAAAAATATATTATACTCATAGAATTTCTTTGTTATATTTTGAAAGGTGCTTGTGTCATAAAGGTTTATGTGTTTCTTTTCACACACACTAAAATCTTGTTCCAGTTTCAGCACCACATCCATGTTAGTATTACACACTAAAATTTGTACTAGTATAATAAATAATTCATTAAATATCTCAACCTTTACCAATCCTTTAGAGCTAGTGAAGTTCTGAAAACTATCACAAACACACTGATAAAGACTTTTATACACCTTGATTTGTCACGTTCCGGACAATGAATGCGGTGAAAGATTTGACGTGATTGTTCTGGCAGCAATTTGAGACCAAAGATAGGCAAGAAAGTGATGGAAATGACGAGATACAGTGACAGTGACGAGGTAACAGCTGCCACTGACAGATCTGAGATAAGAAAAAAGTGATTGGAATGTGTAGAAACTCAAATAAAAACTGCCAATGAAGATACAGCAACAGAAAATCATTTATACCTTTTTTCACTGAGTGTAAGAGTTTTAAAACATACTTTTGTAATACTTGAACTTTAGTACGGATTATTTTATGATTTACTTTACTCTCACTCTCTCTTCTCTCTCTTTTCTCTCTCTTTATCTCTCTCTTTCTCTCTATCATTCACCAGATTCATTCAGCAGAATTATGACACACTAAACCTCGTAAATCCAGTACGAATAAAAACATCTCTGGCTACCTAAAAACGAAAGGGAGTAATGCTTCCCAAATAAGTAAGTACTATTTCTGGGCCTGTATATTTCTTCTTATTCACACGAGACTTCTTATTCAGACGAGGTATAGTGGTAGGCAAAATTAACCGATAAATATATTTTTATGTTTTCAGAATTTCTTTTGTCCATGACTTCGTAAGTACGTATAGAGTATACATTTTTACAAGTCAATGATTAAAGAGAGCTTTTTGTGCCTGTCACTAATGCTAAAACCGTTATGTGCGGTCAATGCACCATTTACAAAAGACCTTATCCAATATCCAACCAAGACCTTTGAAGCTTCAATGGATTCTTTTCCTAGGGTACCAGCTGACTTCAACGTAACAGCGGGTAGTTCCAATGAAACACGTACTAACCCACCACTATACAACTCAATTTAATTTAACCCTGGGAACCCTTACATTAAAAGTTTACTTTCTAATCTGTACCTATCGCCACCGAGTACAAGCAGCACACGATGTAATTTTTCGAGAGCAGAACCCTAGCACGAGTACGCAATAACACGCGAAAATGGCTGCGAAACAGCACTGAAACGACTACCGTATTAGCTGGTAAACACCGGCAGAAAGGTAACCGCAGAAACAAAACGCCGCCCACACAATCCATTACTTGGCACACTCGCGCCATTCCAAACACCTGCCTCTCGCCCGGACGTTTCCTTATGAGCATCGAATGCCATGAAACAAGATGAGTGGAGGCCGAAACACTTTACCATCCCGGGAGGCATGTTCGCGCTAAGGGCCCTTCATTCCTTTGCGTTAGGAACTATACGACTGCTGAATCATAGCCAGTGCGAGCGGGATGAGTGCGCCGAGGCAGGGACGTCAAAACTGGATTCGTAGGTGGTTTTGCTAGGAGCGCTAGGAGAAACCCCAAATTTTTCATCTTGTAGAATTGGACATAAAATCTTATCGTGTATTGATTAAGTAAAAGCTTTATTATATTGTTGTTAAGATTATTTTTACAAATTCATGTTTAATAATTACCAAATATATCTCTATATAAACTGCTAAGTTATTAATACAATACTTTTAGTTTTATTTCAACTTTTTTCTATTAACTTAAACAAAGTTGTAGACTCGTCTACCCATCAGTAGGTTGCAGGAAAAATGTACGATGGCACTGCCGAAATGAGCGTAATTTAGCGTAATTGCTGAAAATATAGCTGAGAAACAGCTACACACAGAAAGGATAAAATTTTGTCATCTGTCATATACACCAACATTTGCTGGACCTTCTCAACCTAGGTGAGTTATTCGCCAGATATGGCGGCCTACGGCCTTCACATGATAATATTTGGCTCAATTAGCATTACAAAATTAATAGTTTATCATTTCTATTAATATCGTATACTTTAGGTCAATTCATGTTGAATAGTCTAAATTCACTGTCAAGGTATATTACTTAATTCATTAATGGCTTCGACTTAATTTAATCGTTTGTAGCGTATTGGCTACAGCGTGAAAACTTCAATAATTCAATAAAAATGGGGCTTGAAGAAAAAGTTTCCGAAGACACAAACATTTAATAAATTCTCTGAAGTCATAACAAAAAAGTGGTACAATGTGAGTAAATATTTTATTATATATCTACATAAAAATAAAGGATGGACACGATGAGGTAACAGTATACAGTTGACTTAATGAATGAAAAATTACACAAATGTTAATGGCAGTATAATTAAATATTGGATTCTGAATATAGCAAAATATCTTCAATGAGATATTTCAAACGACATCTGCATAAATAAACTTCAGCAATATGACGAATAGAGTGCGTATTATAAAACAATTTTCAAGTACTGTGAGAAAGCAATAGTTTATTTTTCATATATCATCGTTTTAAACGTACATCTTAAATTATATAAATTAAAGTGATATGTTCAATTTCATGTTTACAATTTTTTTCATTCTTGCGTTATTTTCATCCACAGAAATCATTTTAGAGGGCACTTACACATGAGACGTCTAAAGATCGAAAAAAATACATAGTATACCGAAAGATAAAAAAACATGCCATGTCCAATATTATCTACCAAGCGCCAGGTGATAAAATTTTTCTTGTATATGCCACATGTGGCCTGCGTTCCAAAGATTTTACACGCCTGCTGCAAGCGCAAAGAATCGCAAAGCGGTGCGGCGCGCGCTACAACTTTATCGGAACGAACAAAAAGGCAGCGGGAACCAATTATTTCGTACGTAGCAACGGGCAGTACACGGCTTTTGTGGCCTCGCTTTTGCTGCGCTTAATATCTCGAGAATGTTCGTAGAAGGCAATGAGTGTTAACAAATTTTACGAAATTAATTTCCCACTCGCCTCAAGAACTGTTCGACAATTTCTGCGGGATGATCTCTTGTCCATTAAAATCCAACGGTCTCGGCAAACTCTTAAGCATTGTTTCCAGAAATGAAAAGGCGTAAGGCAGAAACGTTAACGTGAATTCATCTTAACAAATACAATTTTTGTTCTTAATAATTGATTATTTCATGTCCCCGAGCGCGTCTACTGATGTGGACATTAGTCCCTTAGTGTAGTGCCTATTTTAGCGCGGCAGGTGATGGTAATCTTCCTCCCCTGGATGGTGAGTTCCGGTGCAGACCTACAATTCGGCTTGCTGGGGTTTCATCAACCAGGTATCTCCTAGTAGCAGGACATACCTGCGTTGCGACAGCTCCAAGCTTCACTGGCTCGCAAGCTCCCGACTGGTCTCCCGACATGTGTGATAGTGTAGTGCATGTAGGTGTGTGTATAAGTAAGGGGCGACGTTAGGACAAGGGACAGGAGGAACGATCATGCACCGTCCGAGGCCCGTTTGTGAGGATACTGCTTTGGCATTCACCTCTGTTGATCGGAGAACTCACGGAAAACCACCGATCACAGCGGTCGGCCGCTTCAATTCTACAGTAGACAGAGGCATAACTAGACCTAGCTATCTAGTTAGCAGGGGCGTAGCGTCCATGGATGTGGATGATGTGTTACATACCCTGACAATATCAGCTATTTTTATTTTAAAATGATTGTAAATTGTCCGTTTGTTATTTTCTTTTTCTACTACACAATATTTCATTATATTTCAAACATTGCGCCGTTGACAATTCGATTCTTCACAGGAATGAATGACTCAGTCTGAAATGCCGCCTGGCCTGCGCTGTGAATCAGATGCACAGTGACCCATTACATCCAGCGTGCCTGCGAAAAAGCTGTTGACAAAACTTCATTGTTCTCTTCGGTGTTTGTAATAGAACAAGATTTATTAATGAACATTGTCGTTTTATTTAAGTTTTATTACTTTATTTTAATGCATTTAGCAACTATATTTTGCAGCCAATTTAGGTTAGGGATTGTGCTGGTTGAATGCACAAGGGTATGTGACAGTGCAATTTACATCAGTGCCGTGAAGTGGCGAGCACAATGCGATCCAAAGTGTCTACATAATTATGGAATCGTATTGGGGTGACATGAAAAATTATAGTACGTGAGAAAGTTTAAAATATTTTAAAAAATATGAGACGATAGAATTTTATTCAAATAGCCAACACGGTATGTTGAGCAATACTAGAGTGATATATGGGAAAATAGGGAAATTCTGTCCCACTTCATTCGAGTTGTATGATTTTTTTGGGAGACAAGGGCTTGTATTTTATAGCCATAATGAAAATAGGAGATCATCAAATAGAGAAAATTTCATGGAATATATAAGTGAAATAATGAAATACGATGAAACTGACAAGGATAATATGGAAAATTCTATTATTTCGTGCAATCTTGCCAGAAATTCGGATTGATTGGTTTTCAAGTGTGAGCATGGTAATGTGCCATGAAATTAAAAATGAAATTTCTAAAACGTCTTTTGTCTTCTCGATACCGGATGAAACCCTTGATGTAAGCAGCAAAGGATAACTGTCAACTGATTTTCATTACGTGTCTGTAAATTGATTGATTTTCTCTTTCCTATTGTATTTTTATCATTGCTTTCCATTTTATAAATTATGCCAATTATGATGGGTTCAAAATGATTGGAATGGGAATCAATTGGACATTTTTGAAAATCATTGGGTTTCATAATGCCCTTATTATTAAAGTATGAGGACACACATTAATATTTTGCTAGGTAGTGAACTTTTTCTAACCTTCAACCGGTAAACTACATGAAGTACGTGAACCATTATTAGTTTTACTGGATCGGTTTTTATTTTAAATATACAATTTTTTTGCTCTAATTGACCAAGGTGACAGAAATGGTATTGGTGAATGAGGAATATTTAGGAGTTTTAAATTATTTTCTCATTTCTCGAGTTACATACCCTAAGCCAAAACTCAGGCTACGCCACTGCTAGTTAGTGTTGTAAATTTACCTTCGTCGGACTCGAATCCTAGAACCTTCCGATCAGAGGCAATGCAGTCATCTATTGAACATCTAACCCGACCTGTTCTTAATGAAAGTGGTAGACTGTAACCATGAATATATTCCACTAGAAGCGATTTCCTGTTGGGTAAAATAAGAAAAAAAAGAGTGTATTTCCGAGAACAAATTTTATTTGTAATTGCAAACATGTAAACGATGAAAATAAAACAAGAGATGAAATACTGACATCCGTCTTGTGACATTCATATTACGTACAAAGTGCCTAATTTCTCATGTGCTTCTAGTACCGCTACCCATCAAAACAATAAATGAATAGTTCTGTTAGTCAGCATTTCACAAGCCTTTCACGAGTGATTAAATTTTCAAAAAAATCTCACCATTATTTCAAATCTCAAGTCTATCTCAATTCAAAATGATATTTTAGAATATAATTCTCTAGAATAAATGAAATTATGCAACAGAATAATGTTCAATGGAAGAAATGTTTGTTTTATAGAGAAAATGCGAGTATGTAGGGGTCCTAACAGTGTGAAACGTGTGAAATGTAGCTTCACTGTGCGCACGTTTTGTTGAGCACTCCTTTTGCTTGTAGTTCATTTACAGTTGAAATTGATTTTCTATAACTCGGGAAAAAACATTTTTCAAATATCTTTATTTTTCTAAAATAATTATTTTCTAAATTAATTTTTTCGTTTTCGTTTTTTTTTTTTTTTTTTTTTTTTAAATAAAATTCTGGCCCTCAAGAAAATGTGCGCAGATAAATTTCTTTCCCCATACGTCATATACAGTTTTTACTGTTTTTTGACTAAATAAATAAATAAATAAATAAATAAATAAAACGCTCATAAAAGGGTTACTTCCCGTGATGCATGGTGAAAGAAACAGTAACCTGCAGAAGTATAAATATAATTTACGTTCTGTGTTCCGAAAGCAAACATTGCCCATACTATTCGTTCTTTCCTTCGTGTAGCATGCGTTGCACACAAACTTCCATAACGTACACAACTTCCCAGAAGCAATATCCTTTTTTTCTTTCACGTCAAGAATTTATTTACTTAAATGTTTTTTACCAAACCCGACTATACCTCGATTTTGGCTTCCAAGAGGCCGGTCACGGCCAGTATCGATCTCTCGACGGCGAGCTCTCGATTCGATTAGTTGGAGACTAATTGAATCTCGACCCGCACTTCACCATCCCTGCGCTTTGGGTTCATTGCAGAAGGTAATTATGGAGATGTTCACGTCACGCCGTGGCAAACACCTCGTGAAGAGAAGGGTTTGTTATCGGGTGCGAAGCGATGAGATACACCTCGTGGGCGACAGTTCGTGACGAGAGTCGCCGGAAGTAGATATCGAATCGGCATTTGGAGGATGAGGTTCAGACGACCACCTGTTCGAGTACACTCGTTTTCGAGCACAAGTACGAGATGGTGCACATCTCCAGCAGACATATGGTACATGTTCACTCACATACACACGCGCCCACGCTTGTATACTGTATTGTTTTCGTAGTTGTAAAAATGATGGGAAAGACAAGTTTTGCATTTCTTTAAAATTCTCGAATAAATGTAATAAGGGATGGTCCTACACCATCAGAAATTGTTTGCGATCTGAAATTCTAATTAATTTCTTCAAATTTCTTGCATTCGTAAATGCAATTTCCATTCACGCACAGGGCAGTGAATGTTAGATGCTTCATATCCAAGAATTAAATATTTAAATGAATATTCGTTAAGTATATAGTTATTTAATGTATGTATCAAACTTAATACCTTCTTAGTACTATAATGAATCGATAAAAATAGTAATTCTAGATTCCTTTCTTTTTCCTCTCTCTCTCCCTTTGTCTCTCACACTCCCTCCCTCCGGAGAGGAAATTTTATATTGTAGGATGAAATCCAACCAACAGCACCAAAAAGATTTTTTTTTTTTTTTAATTTAGGATTAATTAGTGACTTTCACAGTCACATTTCGATAAATGTTTGCAATACCTTGCGATATTGTTATTTACAAACAATTAGATCTCTGAAGAACTTGTGTTTCATTCTTAATTATGGTTGGGATTAACAGCTATAAATTCCGAAAATCTTGACTCAGCCTTCCCTTCAACAGGTTTTTCGTCATCCCCATTCCCCTCTCTCCATTTTTTCAACTTTCTGAGTGTTCCTTCATTAACATCTCTGTATCTAATATTTCTATTCATCTTCCACTTCACCTACATCTTGTATCCATAAAGATATTCCATCTGAATAAGCTTCCTTTCTCTCTCAGTATTTTCGATATATCTACGGTATTTAATTTTCTTTTTTTTTTCATAATATCTTTGTTTCTTAATAAATTATATGTGTTTTAATACTTCTTAATTTCTAATCGTTGAAGTCCATAATTTCATGAAATATACGTTTTAAACGTTACGACTTTCTTTCCAGAGTGTGCTATTTATAAAAATTAATGGAAATAAAGATGATAATAATAATAATTGTATTACTAATAATTAAACGTAATAATAGTAATAATGAAAACAGTGAAAAACAAAAGAACGAAAAAATGAACAGCAACAGAACATCTGTTCCCAGTCGCGAGAAAGTTGCAAGACACATGGCATTGCGAAGGCAAATTCAAATCCACACTCTCAGATTTACTCATCCAGATTGAGCGGGAGGCGAGCAGAGGGAGGGCGGGTGCGGAATCGTCGCTTTCTACGGCTGCGCGTGAAGCAGACCGGAACGGAAGCGTCTGCATTGAGACCATAAGGGGCTGCGGCGATAGCGCCGGGCCGCGCGGAGGCGGGAGGCGGCAATCAGACGGCCCTCCTCCCGTCCTCCCGACCGTCCTCTCGCTCTCGCCCTCGTCCTCAGGGCGCGGGCCGTGGGCAGATGGCGCCGCCGCGCCGGCGCCGCCGTCTCCCAACGCCCCAGACGACGCCCCGTCCTCACCGCCACGCCACGCCACGCCCGGCCTTACAGACAGGAACGGATTAGTACATGACTAGATTATGTATGTACTTAAGGCACCCGAGGAATAGGAGCACACTCAGGCGCACGCAGCCTAAAACAAGGGGGCAACTACATTTGAAGACCTCGGGACAATAACACGTTATGGCTCTATACGTGGGTTACGAGAAAGAGGGAAGTAAAGATTTAGACCAGTATTGTCAAGGTCGATGCCACGAGCGGGAGTCCGTGACACGAGTGCCACGATGAAATCGCCCCTCCACGCAGTTCATCAACCCGCCACCAGAGACAACGCCATCCCTATTGTAAAACGACGGGGTTACTAAGTTTCCTTTCCCGACGCTAGTTGCGCAGAGAAACACGTGGCATGGCACGGTGCAACGGAGTGTGCCACTGCCACCACTGTAGAAGACCTTGACACCACTGGTTTAGACGTTGTATTTTATACATTGGGATAAAGAACATTAATTTATGTATTACACTGCCATTTTGCGTCGAATCTTTAAAATAAAAACCCAACATCTAGATACATTTATGGGCCGTCGAAATACACTAATGAATTAATTTCATCAGAAATGTGGCAGAGCATGTTATTGCCTCAAGTTCTTCATTTCTGGGATCCTTTTTGGCACAGAACTTTTTTATATTTACGTATGACATATTTTGCTAGTAAATATATAAATTATGCTGCAAAGATAGTAAATAAAATTTAAATTTAATGATTACTAATAATAATTACAAATTGTTTTATGTTGGCCTATTTGCAGGCTGTCAGGCCTGGAGAACCATTTTCCAAGTGTGTAACAAATTCCCTAATTTAGTGGGCTAGACAAATTGAATGAAATTGTTGTGAAATATTATTGGAATTAATTACTCTATGTGGTCATAATTTATAAAATGTTTTTATTTATTCATAAAATAATAGTAGTTGCTAATAATAGTAGTTGCTGTTTCTAAAGCAACCTGAATTAATAGCATTTTTAAAGTCCCTAATCGCCAGGAAAAAATTGGGAAAAATCAAAGATTAAAATATTTACGAAAATAAAATGTTTTATTACGTATGGCTCTGGGTCCTTCTTCGAAAAGGGGGACTAGCCCCTAGCCTGCGTACACCTATCTACAGGAGAATTCTAGCGACCAACTGCCGTAGTTTTCCGTGGTTTCTGCGATTACGTGGTTTCTAGGCGAATGTCGTAGCCGTTCTTTCCTAAACGACCACGCGTTATCTTTTCTTCCTCATCCTACACCCGTCTCCTCCCCTTACATATACACAGCCACAGTAACTGCCTGAAATGTTGGGAGGCAACTTTAGACTCCCCTACCTGTGGTGGCGATGCCCAGGGCGGGGAAAATCCCCCAAGTGGACATGTAGGTCGGTGGCAGATCTCACATTTCAGCAGGGAAGGAACACAGCCACATCCCGGGCTATTGCACGCATTACATGTATAGTACTAATGATCCTTGCAGTTAACACGCCCAGATGCAAAATTACCAATCATAAATTAGTTTCTACTAAGTATAAAAGTATCGTGCAAAATAGTACAGTATGAAACTCGATGTAATGATGGGTATTAATACGCGAGTGTGATATTAAGATACGAGCGAGGAACGAGCAAGTATCGTAATCTTCACACGAGTGTAATAATACCCATTACATCGAGTTTCATACTGTACTTTTTCTACGACTTTTATAAGTTAAACTTTTACAATGAATAGTTTCGTGGCAGTTGATTCAGCGACGGCCACCTAGCGGCCAGCTACCTAAATCTACTCTGCTACACGCTGCCGCAGGTGGCTGTGGTTACTTACCTGTCCGCCTGCTAGGGAGTACTGCGCTAGTCAAATAAGATCAAAGTGAAATTAGGATCCACTTTATTTTAAATAATATACCACGAAAAAATACTAATAATGAAAGAAATTAAAACTGATAAGCATAATATAACATCAAATTCAATTTTAATGTACACGATTGAATTTACTAGAACAAATATCAATTATTAACAAGTGTCAATACTTGGTTTGTAAGCGTCTCTGTGATTGGTCAAGTACCTGTAACATAATGAAAACTGTATCGAACTATCATTATGCATATGGCAACATTATGCAGCCATCAAATGACAGCGTTATACAATGGGAGAAGAAAAACAAAGAAAATAGGCGGACTATACTGCGATTTTCGTAACAGCGTCCCTGACAGAAATCAGCTGTTCACGGTTTCATCCAATAGGGAGCTTGAACGTCACCATAGTGACGTCACTGTCGCGAAATATAAGCTACCGATTGGATGGCAGCGAAACAGCTGATTTCTGTCAGGGACGCTGTTACGAAAATCGCAGTATAAGGCTCACAACACACGGCCGCGCGCGATGTAGGGCTGTTGTAATTTTGACCCCGATTCTCTCAATTTGGGTTTTTCGTCGCTTGTGTCGGAAAAATATACATTTTATTTTCAGCAATATTTATAACTATTCTCAGAGCTTCGACACTCTCAGTGCAACGTTCTGGATCTTTTAGAATAAGAGGAATCGCTAAGAAACTGTTGTACGGAAATGCAGCGTTTCACGCCAGACCACCGTTCGTTCATTCCTTGAGAGGAAGATGATGGTGAACATTAAGCTTGCGCAGACCAAAACAACAAGAGAGGCAACTACATTTCTAGGCTTCCTTTCCCATTGATTTACACTCGTAAATCAATAAATATTATAAAAGTAATTAAATTATAACTTACGTGATTACCATTAACAAATACAAATTATTAGTGTTGAACTATTTACAGAGTTGTTAATAGTTGTTAATACGTTGAAAGACATAGCCTTTGTTTCATATGTCGTATAACAAATTCCCTAATATACTAGGTTTGACAAATTAATTTAAATTATCGTGAAAAACTATTTTAATCAATTAATTTGTGTTATTATAATTTTTAAAATTTCACATTACATGATAAAGGTCGTAACTTACACATAGCCTCTAATGACATCGGTTCTTTCTAATTCAACCTAAGAAATAAAACTTTAAAAAATCTGTCTGTTTCAAAAGGGAAAAATAAGGGATTGAAATTAACTACGGAAATAAAGTACGAGTATTTATCACGTACGGTTAT
Organism: Acheta domesticus; assembly: GCA_031308135.1. Lineage (NCBI taxonomy): Eukaryota > Metazoa > Arthropoda > Insecta > Orthoptera > Gryllidae > Acheta > Acheta domesticus. The sequence continues at coordinate 84,844,008 of JAHLJT010008756.1, read as the reverse complement.
CACGGCGCCCCCCCCCCTTTGAAAATTTTCATAGGAGTCAAGGCCTCCCCCTCTCCGGTGGACATTTTTCCACTTGATATTGCAATTTTTTCCCAACCTCCTCATCCACCGTATCTCCGCGTGTCCATCGCGTCGTCGCCAGGCGTCGCCTGACGCAAGTTGGCGCGCGTGGAAAGCGTCGCGCAGTACCCCTAAATACAGAGAGTAACGCATTCCATTGTTCCACCGATCCCGCCATATAATGTCCAGTTGTCAGAAAAATGGAAACTGTGTCGCATTCTGTATGTTCAGACCCGTGAATCTAACCCGAAACCAACATTAATATTCTTGAAAATCATCATAATGTCGCCAATTATTTTAATATCTCTTCAGTTACTCTTTGGTTCCTGACGGGGTTGTCGGGTGAGTGGATATTAAATGGCGACGGTTGCGCTACTCTGTATCTAGGGACTCTTGCTGCATTTAGAGTCCCTAGATACAGAGGGTAGCGCCATTGTCCTACCGATCCCGCCATTGTATGTCCAGTTGTCAGAAAAATGGAAACTGTGTCGCATTCTGTATGCTCAGAACCGTGAATCTAACCCCAAACCAACATTACTATTCTTGAAAATCATCAGAATGTCACCAATTATTTTAATTTCCCTTCAGTTACTCTGGTGCCTGACGGGGTCCGGTGAGTGGATATTAAATGGCGGCGGTTGCGTTACTCTCTGTATCTAGGGAGTCTAGCGTCGCGGCGTCGCGAGCATCGCGTCGCAGCGCGGCGCCCCCAGCGCAGTAAATCACTCGACCGCCGCAGGGCGCCAACACCGCGCCGCGCCGTTCAGCATCGTGCGAGCCGCAATCGCGCCGCTCCCCGCCACGCCACGCCAGGCTGCTCTACGCCCCCACGCCGCGTGCGCTCGGGTTTCATGGCGAGAACGTGCAGTTCAAACCCTGGGAACAACCCCTGGGAAGCGCTCTGCCAACACTTTGCTTTGCTTCCTTTGGACTCTGGTGCAAAAGAAACCGACTCACGGGAAGGTTTCCTGTCATGTGGATGGTCATCACCGAACGTGGCCCTTGTTTTCATGGTTCGAAAGTTATTTTCACCAGTGGGAAAACGCAGTAACCCGAAATTTTCCTCTTAATTTAATTGTAACAGTTTTATGATCTTTTTCAAACTGACACTAAAATATTTTTTTCAATAATTTATTATTCAGAAATCTATTACAATTAAACGAGGAAACAGGCGTTAACATATTCCCCTTAGTGTTATGAAATGAATTATTTGCGAATTGTAATCAATAGTAAACGTTTTGTTGACTTGTTATTGTTGTTGTTGACAACACATGGCGTGTTGTGAACTTTTCATTCTACCGGAAAGTAGACTGAAAATACTACCTTCCTTCTCACTTGTTCCACATAATTCAGTGTATTCTGTTCAATGCTCACGATAAGTTAAAAAATGAAGATGATTTTAATAAATTCTTGTTAATATTCCTTTGAAAAAATGTCACGTTTTTCGTCAAAATTTCTCAATAATTGCTCATATTCTTTAAAAAATTGTACATGCCATCATTCAAGATCTAAAATTGAGGGATACATTGCTGTGAGAAAACACATTTCAGTTTAAATATTGAAGGTCAGACACAGATTCGAAAATATTTAAACTGCAATTTTCAAAATTTCAGGAGCTTTTAGTGAAAATCGGACATATTTCAGATTTATAAATTAACCTTGCTCCATCCGAGAAAAAAGTGTAAAGAAAAAAAGAAGGCATTTTAAAAAAAATTGAAAATCTACAAGAAACTTCACGAGAAGTCTCCCCCTCAAAAAAAAAAGAAACGGCAGATGGTAGATCGAACGGTAGATTTTACTCCTGATGTGTTTACCAAGATGAATCTGAAAGAGTATAACCTGTCAGTTACGCACGACACATACTTCCATCCACACATTCAGGAATACCGATTTGAGGCTACAAAAGCATGCATGTAACTCCTTGCTTCCTGCTCTATATTAACGTACTTCCTTTAATGCTGACGTACGTGCGGAGACATTCAAAAGAACCTTGGACACGGACTTTACGTCTGAACATTTCAGATTGTATAATTGAGGAGATTATAATTCATTTCCTCCCTACAGTAGAATCTGAAATAAAGCTTCATAACTTTAAATGTTAATAAAAATGACTCACGGTGGATCTAGAAGCTGTCAGTACATCACCAGCCTGCAGAGCCTGACGTGCACAATCAATCTTGAACAATGGTCACATTTCTATTTTCGTTTACTTCTCATTTCTGATTTGATTCAGTAAGTGATCTGATTTGGTCTCCTTTTTGTCTTCGTCTTCACTTCCACTTTTTTTGTTATTTGTTTAAAAATAAGTTGCATAATGACAAATTGTTTGCAAGTGTGATATATTTCGAAGATGCTTGAGACGGAATATCACAAACCCGATTTCTGTTGGTTCAATCACAAGGGTTCGTTGCGGAAAATATTCAGAAAAAAATAATCGATTGCATATCAAGAGTACCTGATAGTCTCTTTTAAGAGAATAATATAATTTTACATTACAGTGAAAGAACGTTGATGTTTCTTTCTAAGCGAAAGAACCTAAGGCCAATAGACTGACTCTAGGAATCCCGTTGAGGCAAGGAAAGTCACTTTTGCCGTATGATGTTCAATATTTTATATGAGGTCTCAATTTTATGGCAATTTAATCATGTGATATACAAATTTAATTGACGATCACGAGAACATACGAGTACTACGTACGTTTCTGTTTCGGGATGGGTGCTAATGTTGTTTTGTAGTTATTCTCCTGTCAGTACTAGTACGGAAGTACTAGTACTTCCGTACTAGTACTGAACATACTTTTGGTACGTTCGAGGTTGGTGTTGAAAAACGTTCAACCTTCATGTCCGAATACGGTATCAATATGCGTCCCTTTCCAAACGATCTCTAATAAAATAATACAATAATGGAAGATTGTTTATGTAAACAAAAAGTATCTTTCAGTCAAATTAGCTTCCAACCGCCGTCGTTTGACTTAGACATCCCCCCAGACGACAAGTGTTTTGAAAGCCCCATCCCTCATATTGCCCTCAACCCAAACAGTACCCGCCCCAGGTACGCTTGTTCCACTGGAACGACAAGCTACCGCGGCAACAAGAGGTCATGACCCCACCCGCTTGCGTCCGAGTGCATGGCGCGGCGCGGCGCCGTGGCCGTGCGGGCGGGCGGGCGGGCAAACGGACGGTCGGCCGCACGCGTGACCCGTTCATCAGATTGGCCGCCTCCCCCGGCGCCGTCGATTTGCTGCGTGTTGTTGTCGGCCGCGTGAGTGATGGGGCCGCCGCGGGGTGGCGGTAGCTTCGCGCGCCGTGTAGAGCGCGTGTTCGCGGGGCCACCGGGCCGCCCCCGCGGACGCCGCCCCGCCGCCACACACTGGCCCGAAATTCGCCGAAAGACGCGTGCGCTGTGAATAAGCAAATGTTTTTCTTTAAGGAAATTCTTCTTCATCTTAAAAAGTCTAAGACTTGTTCCTTTCCAAGAATGATATCGAGTCTTTCCATCAGAGGCGTATCTACGGTATGGCAGACATGGCACGTGCCATGGGCGCCACTCACAAGAGGCGCTATTAGAGAATACCCGCCGTAACAAATAACAACAGCCCTCATTTGAAGAATTCTGACAGGGGCGCAAATTTGATGCTTGCCATGGGCGCCTGAATACCTAGATACGCCTCTGCTTTCCATCCTCTCCTTGGTCTACCAACTTCTCTTCTTCCCCTCGGCCTTTCATCTTTAACAATCCTCACGATTCTCTTCTCCTCCATTCTCTCAATATGATCGTTCCATTCCTTTCTTCGGTCTGCTACCCATTTCATAATTGGCTTAATTTTGCACACTTCCCTGATGTTGTTGTTTCTTTCCTTATCCAGTAGGAGTGATTTGTAATTTTTCTCAGAACTCTCATTTCAGCGACCTCAAGATGTTGGGTACGATTTTTTTTCGCTTGTTGTTTCTCTTGCATATGTTAGTATTTTTCTAATTATTAACTGATATATTATAACCTTCGAGTCCTGTTTTAGATGTTTTAAGGAAATTGTCATGTGAAAATAAATACATTTAAAAATTAATTGTAAGGTCGCGTTTCAACCACTGGGTCATACAGTGACCCCTATAATTACCATTCGTTCTTAGACTTTAGAGGTAACGTTACAGGAACTCGCATATTTTACCCATAAAAGCATCCGTCCCCGGGCGGGATTCGAACCCGCGATCCTTCAGGCAGGAGGCAGCTTCGGCCCTTCGGTCTCAGAGATTTGGGCTATCCACACCGACTAATCCATTTTTATGAATGTTTCGTGGAGATTTTATTCACATAAATTAGTGTCAGACATTCAGAAGTTGGTACGTATGACTTAGAAAATTTCTACCCCATTAACCTTTGTGTTATTCATACATTTTTGCTCGAATTAATTTTCTCGCACCTCGTAAGCAGTCAATGCCTTTGCTGGAGATATTTGGCCGCATTTGTTCGCAATTTTTGTTGCTTGCTTGTTTGTTGCTAAATTATTCTACTAAAGAGCTGCACAACTCCAACCGACGTCGCCCCGTTGCCGCACTCACCATAGCGTCACCACCGCCGTCCTCGCCACACATTGGCCGGAAATGCGCCAATAGCCTTGTACGCCATGAGTAAATAAAAATGTTGTTAGGAAATTGCCACGAAAAAAATAACTTTTTTACGAAGTATATCAGGAGAATTAGTATGGGTCATTCTCATGTTGGTTCATATGGCTTAGGAAATATACCACCGGATAAACCTACTGAATATTGTAGCGTCGTGGCGCGCTCAAACGGTGAATACCTGCGCAGAGCAGGAAGTAGAACAAAGGGCGTGGAGAATGACGTATTAGGAATTTCTGCCTAGCGCGGATACGGTGCGGAGGCAATAGGGACGGCGAAAGGCCTATACAACGGGCGAGAACAAGGCCTCCTTCTTCTTGTTTCTCAGCAGCGTCGGCGTGCGGTTGTGCGTAAGTTTGTGCGAGTGGCGCACGTGGAAAAGGGGCCGGCAATTCATTGTCGTGACGAGCGAGACATGCATTAGGTCTCAGATGTAGAGCGGGGTGGTAGCCGTTCCATTAAAATCTCTCCTAGTAGTGGGATCTATTTAGTTAGTTAATTGTAAGCAGTGAAATTTGTTATTTGTAACTACGGTCTAGTTTATGAATAAACTCACTGTTATTACAACCCACTCTCGTCTGTGTTTTGATTACACCCGTATGACGCCACAATATTAACACTTTTATGCCCGAATTTCCCCGCACGTCCCGGGAGCGCAATGTCGTTGTTGGAGATAAATGGCTGTATCTGTTTGCAATTTTCAAAACTTCCTTGGTTTTTGCTAAATCACTCTAATAATAAAACAATAAGTTTTCTTTTAATTTTTTACGAGGTAAACCAGTCGTACTAATGTCAGACAAGTTAATGCTTGTTCGTATGGCTTAGTTGGAAATACACTACCGGAAATATTTACGGGATATTAACCCAGTTTTTGCTCCAATTAATTTTGCCTCATGGTGCTTGCGGTCACTGTTTTTGGGACATTGTAGCATGGGTAATTATTGGAGTTATCTGGCTTCATCCGTTTGCAATTTTCATCGATTGTTTATATGCTTGTTTGTTGCTACTTTTCACTGCTAAACTTCTACGAAGCGCCATCCGCTGGCTATATGATCATTTTTTTCACCACCACCACATTTTTGAAGAGTAATATGACGTAAGTTAGACATTTTGATGTTGGTACATATTGCTTAGGAAATACGCCCGAGAAGCTTATGAGATTAATTAACAAATTCCATGATGTATTAGTAAAATAAGGTGGGTTTGGTTATTGCTAAATGTTGGTTATTGCTCAATAGGTTAAAAGTAATAATAAATTGTAATTATTCCACAAATACGATACAAAACTAGGACACAAAAATGAGTGCAAAATTCAGTAGGTACATTCACGAATATCAACGAATGGGGAACGAAAGTTTCTTTTTCAATCACAATAATTCAGTCACTGTGTGTTAACACTCAAGAATTACTCCACGTTAAAAAAAAAATAACCTCCCTTCGTAGCGCGAGATCTAATTACGGCGGTGGCGGGAGTGTATGTGTGTGTGTGTGTGTGTGTGTGTGTGTGTGTGTGTGTGTTTGTGTTTGTATGGGGGGGGTTATAGATGCCGGGGCTCGCGACGCTTGTGCTGTGTCGCAACACTCCTAAGGTCCGAATGAAGTAAGAACGTTGTTGAAAATTGGCTTTGGAAGGGGGAATGAAGTTCCCGCGTATTACTCTGTATTTGCAGGCAGGTAGGTAGATGACATAACTTCTACAATACTACTACTTCTTCCACAACTTTAATAACGAAACGAACATCACACGGCTAGTAACTGTTCTCGCCTACATAAAACATTTTATCATAATCACTTTCATCATAGCTTTATATCATAATCACTTTCGACTTCCACAATGCCACTCCCCTTATTAACCGAGACTTCCGAGCCATGCCATTAGTCGTTTTTATAATTTGAGGTGACGTCACTGCACAAATGGCGAAGCTTTTGGTTCACGGTTGCTTTGTTTGCGGGCCTGGAGTTACCACGTGACATCGAACTGTCAACCACATTATTATTTTATTCGTAGTGTATATTATTGCGAGTCCTCAGATGTCAGGCCAGAGCCCAGACGTGAGTATGTCAATGACTGCTAAAGCAAATGGGTAAATGGAACATGTGTGAAAGATTGTGCAATAGCCAGTGATAAAAGTCGTGCATACATGTTAAGGTAGTTGGGTACTTAGCTTAGCAAAAATCGTCAATTTGAAATGGTGGATTTTACTCGCTTCTCTCACGCATGTCCAAGAAGACAGCAAGGCTCTAGCCGGTGATAAACCTCCTAACCATGAAGCAATATTGAGTCTAGCCAGCGTATAATTTCCATAGGATTTTCCATCAAAATGCACATACGGCTTATTTTTGCTCACTTACCTCGAATACCAAAGGATTTCTACTTAATTAAATTTGTGAACTGCACACATGTTCTTTGTTCTTTAGTTCTTTGTTGAAAAATACCCGCCAAACGGGCCCTGGATTCACAGCTTTCGGAGAGAGACTACATATACCTATTTTCAACTAAATAGAAACTAAAAAACAACATTGGTGTGAAACTGTACACATTCATTTATTTAATTTTTTACTTATAAGCAACGACATTTATATTATAAAGGATAAAGATCTTGCCTTGTAATTACAGAAATAAGTACGTTAAAACAACAGGCAATTCTATTCTTACGAGTGAGAGATTTAAGATTTAGAAACAATTTTTTTCCGTTCACTTTTTATATTTATTTATTGTCGAAAAGAGATCAATTATTTTGAAGTTCACAGAAATAAGTGAACTATATGTTAGTAAAAACATTCATTACATTTTACTTAATAATAATTTCTATCCATTTTACATTTTACGGTGCACATGTTAAACTCACAAACTCCATTTTTGATTTTTTTACATCGTAAAATCACATTGTTCTATTATTTCGATTAAATCGTTGAAGATCTCGAATTTGTGTGTAGTAAATTCTCAATTATTTATTTTCATAACTAAGTCACGAAGATGAAAATGTATATAAATATATATACTTCCCCTGATTTTTTTAAATGTCTTAAAAGCAATATTAAAATGCGAGTTAAAACAGGTTTTATCTCGTATCCAGCAATGGATATTGAATACAGAATGGATATTGAGTTACAGAATCATCATCAACTTGTCTTATCTCAAAATTCGGATCTTATACTTAGCGAATTTCACTTATATACCGAATTATATACCATAATTTTGTTTGGATTTTTATTTGTATATCTTAAGATTTTCGTCAATTGTCGCGTCTTGTAGGAAATGATAAAAAGATTACCGTGCACATTTTATTCAAATTTGAGCCCACTGTGCGTTGCTTACTCGTCTTAATACGCGCCCGCGCCCATGCCCACGCCTAACCCGCCCCGCCCCGCCCCGCCCCGCCACGCCACGCCCCGCCACGCCCCGCCACGCCCCGCCACGCCCCGCCACGCCCCGCCACGCCCCGCCACGCCCCGTCCCCCGCTGCGCTCGTGGCCGACCGGGGCGCCTGTTCCTAGAAGACCTGTTGGATTGTGATGGCCAGGGGTGGCGATGTTCGGCTCAGTCCGCTTCGGATTCATAGATGGAATATGGGTGTAGAACTTGGCAACACACTGAGAGGGAGATGTGAACGTGTAACACGGGATGTGGAGCCGAGACAAAGGTATACTAATAAACAGGTTCTTGTTCTGTTGACATTTATCTTTTGATTCTGAGAAACTTAATATTATATTTACGATTATCTTCTACACGGAGCAATGCCCGCATCAGTAACATTCTTCTTACATGAGAAATGGGAAGCTAAAGGCATGTAAGAAGTTTGCATTGTAGAACAATGGCTTTGTGAATAGCATGTACTGGTCAACTCATGTTTTACAACAGACACACTTTTACGTGATTCTGCAGTATTTTTAAATGTGATATATCTAACTACTACCAAAATTTTGCTATCACGAATCATTTTAGTGATATATGTACATTATTATCAACTTCTATGATCAATAGGCATTTTTCAAATGCATCGTCATTGAGCTCATCTTTTACTTTGTTTATATGAGAAATATAAATAAAATGTGCAGGTGACATCCAGTTGTGTGTTAAATTCGAGGTGGAGGCACAAACCTGTCAGGACTTATCGTGGACACACAATTACCACTCATCCCGATTGTGTTGGGATTGTCCCAACTTTATGATAAATTGTCCGTGTTCCTACATTACTAAGACGGGACACCTTGTTTTCCCTTGATTTCTGCTTGTATCTTCTGTATGCTTTACTGAATTTTATTTTCAAGACACATTTGTCCACCAAATAACAGAGAGATAATATTAATATTCCCAAGCTTTGCTTCTCTACATTTGTCTGGAGTCTGTAAACCAGAATATTGTATTTTTTATCGAAGAGGAATTTAAGGATTCTTTTACAAGAAGGTGAAGTGGAATAATGAAGTAATATTTTATAAGTACAACACACTCTAAGACACACTCATAAGCTAAAGGAATGACGTTTCATTATTGAATCGACAAACGTTAGCTCAGTTACTAATATGAGCTTACCTCCGTCACAAGGGGTACAAATTTTCGTCACTTCCGATTGCCCATGCGCTTAATATCAAAGCAACATATGGAAATATAAGATAATTTCAGAAAAGGTTCAGTATGAAAAAATTATCTGAAAATCGCTGTTTTAAGTTTACAGTTCATAAAGTTGGGTTTTATTGAGTGAGTGGGATAATAGGGATCGTAAAAGCCACTTCAAAGAGAAAACATAGCCTGGACGTATTCCTTTAACACCAGGAATAAATGTTTTGAATATTCCCTTACATGATAGACAAATGATATTTCTCCCGTCTCTACACGTCAAATTAGGTTTTGTGAAGCATGTCCTGAAAGCCATGGACAGAAATGCAAGGGCGTTTTGAGAGAGTTTTGTATTTGAAAAAGAAATTTCCGAAAGCATGAGGCGAAAATGTAAAAAAAGGAATTTTTGTTAATCACAAATAAGAGAACTAGTGAAGAACGCAATTTTGAATAAAGGTTAACTGATTTAGAAAAATGCGCATTCACGAATTTGGTGAAAAACGTTGTAGACAACAAGTAATCTGTCAACTGTAGGAAAGTAGCAAACCAGTTACTGACATCATACGAAAATGTAGGAATTAATATTTCTTCAGATTCACTTCCTTTACTCTCGCTTGAATTTTTTCCCCAAACTCGTAGGGTGTAAATGACGAACTCAGTGAGGGTTTCCATCAGTATATTTCAACCATGGAACTAAAACAGCACGTACTTTCTCGTTCGTATTTTCACGCAAAATTACGCAAAAAGTACTCAAATTTTCGAAAAATTGTGCCTGTCCTTCTTTCAAAATCTATCTAAAGGAACAGATTTCATTAAGGGAATTAATCTCTATCTTTAATATTTTAGTTGTAAAAAGACTCCGAAAACATTGTAAATTTTTGCAATTTTCGAAAAATCAGAGTTTTTAACGAAAATGAGACCTGTATCATTCTCTTAAACGTCCTTCACACTATCCAACAACACAATTAAATAAAAACAATGGAGCAATGTTTTTGAAAATTTTGAAAATTGCCCAGTGGCTTCATGTAAAGTTTCCCCCAAATTAAAATATCGCTTTCAAATTCAAGGAGCCGCGACATCAACCAAATTGATAGGGAAACATCTATTTTGGAGAAAATCGGGTGGACGGTTTACCCGCTAATGGTGTTCACAGACGGCCGGACAGACACATTGCCATCACTCGATTTTTCTGTATCAAGGACCCACAAAACATGGATTCTGGCTACACCACGTGTTAGAGGATTTTTTTCTTAATGTAACAACTGTTTTTATTCAGTTTTCGTTGCCAGTGCCCTGCAATAAGAGGTTTTCTACCGCAAATTATCCGTTTTTTCGCGCAGCATTACGTAACCCTCTACCCCCAGGCCTGCACAGCATTTTGCATTTGGACTGACCTCGAGAGCCGCGCGCGAGCAACTTTGAGTGCAACCTGTTAAGAATATCGACTGTTAGACTTTTTATAGATGAACAGACTATTTCTTATGAATACACGAACGCATGTTTCAATATAATATCATATAATTAAATTTGTTCAAAGAATTGGTCGGCCCGACCGGGATTCGAACCCGGGCCTTCTGGTTTACGCCCAGCTGCTCTGACCACTAAGCTACCGAGTCAACCAACCCTTTGAACAGTTTTCACGAGCGCACTATCGCTCCTTTATATGTATATATAATTGTCACCTTTCCCGTCACCTTGTTGGAAGCTATACGCTCGGAGAATATGTTCCGCAGTCATATAGAATCAACACCCAGGGGATGTTGATAAACTCCAAATTGTGACCATGTTACCAAGTAACAATGCGTTTTTAATAATTAAATTTGTTCAAAGAGGAGTTTTTCAACATGAGTTTCAACAGGAGTTTTTTGGAGTTTATCAACAACCCCTGGGTGTTGATTCTATATGACTGCGGAACATATTCTCCGAGCGTATAGCTTCCAACAAGGTGACGGGAAAGGTGACAATTATATATAATATCATACATAGCAACCAACGTTATCATTTTATTTTCGGCAGGAATACAACAATACCTGGAGATGCTGTCCTCGTTGCTACGATCTGCAGTGTAATAAACAAACCGTGAGATAACCTCATCTATCACAAACCCGAGTTGCATGGATGAATGGGTATAAGACTCTTTCTAGGAATGGTGACCGCCAATAACGCGCAATTCGAACCGTACCGCGTAAATTGAAAGAGCAATTGCGAGAATTGGAGAACTGTTACATGCAGTTCAAGTATCAATGCTTCTTGTTTTCGAAATGTTTGTTGTATGACAATATGAACCCGAAACGAATTAGACATACGTATTTGATTTGGATACCAGTATTGTAATTGCTTGTAGGGCTGATAATGTAAGTTGCTTTTCAATGTTGTAATCGAACGATAAGCGTGCTGATAAATACAAAATTGTAATATTGAATCTTTTTTGTTTGATGATGACATTCATAAATTAATTTTTCATTTATTACTGTCATCATCATGTCTTATTCAATGTTTAATTGATTAAGATGGTTCAAAAAACGCTACAAAATCTTATTCTTAAAAAATCATGATAACTTTCTGCTCTACTTTCCATAAGAAATTCCGCTATGTATTTATAATTTAAAATCAACGAATACTATTTATTTCACATCGTGTGAAAAGAATTAAGTCCTTTGCGTTCTATTTAACAAGACTCATAATAATGTCATGATTGCCCGTAAAATATCGTAAAAGAGGTTTGGTCGTTGGTATCTCTTATTCAGCTTCTTAATGAGGGAAAATGGTCACAAATATAATATGTGCTGCCAAACAATACCCTTCTTGAAATTGTCTATATTTCATTTTTATATCAATCTCGATGTGAGAGACTGCTCTTAATTTCCTCCGTTTTGCTGTCGTTTGGAGATTATAACATTCCTGGCGAAAAATCAATTATTAAATTGAAATTTTTTGTTACTTAAAATTACACAATAATTTTTTAAAAGAGACCACTGCTTTAAAATATTCATCACGGGTTACAATAAGTATAAAGTAAAATAAAAAAAATGTCGATGCATAGCAGTGCGCAGAAGAACATAAACAGTGAAATATGGCCATTGTAGCTAGAAATACGGTAGATTGCTTATTTAAATAAGTGTGCAAATTATTTTACAGCATGAATCATTTCATTAGACACCCAGGCATTCAATCTACGCGCCGCGTCGACCCCCTCTCCGCTTTCTTCCCACTGCTTGCACTTTCGGAGTACCCGCGGGCAGACGGCTGGTTCGTAGGTGCAGAAAGTAAAACAAAAGGTACTAAGGACAGTGGGGGTCTAGTTCATTGACAGATTACTCATGGAAGCACAACAGGGACGTTCCTGAGGACGTTCCTTACTTGTGGAATTGATCAATTAACACATTTCAAGTACGTTGAACATTTTTAATTTCTTTGGCGTATATGCTACGACTGTAAAAAATTACTAGTCACCAAAAATTTTACGTGATACTTACGGGAGACTTTCATTTTTTTAATTTCAGCGTAAAATTCTCCTTAAAAAATAAGCAAATGAAGTTCTTGTGGTACAAAAATGTTTAATTTTGTAGGCTACTGTTATTCAAAAATGAAATGCAAGTAGAATGCTTTCAGATGTAACGGAATACTTCTTTATAATAAATTAATTTTAATTTTCTAGGTTATACTATAAAGCAATATATTGGTCTTTGAAATTAATTCTATTTTCTTGCTCGGAACATTCGTCTGATATCATACGTCGCGGGAATATTCAAATACCGATAAATTATTATTAAAAATCGAGATATTGATTTTTAACTTAACTTGACTATTTAAAAATGTGGCGTCATGACACAGGAATTCCAACATCGCGTTATTATCACACGAAACATTCGAATTTCTCATGAACATTTGAATATTATGCTGGGCTTTTCTTGTAATCACTTCAATAATCTTGCCACTCAGGTTTCTGATTGAGAGTTTACAATTACATTGTTCATTATTTTATATTAACTACACATCCTTGCTTCGAATTGATTAATAAATGGCGAATTTCCCCTCCTTAAACACAATTTTGAAAAAAAATTATTGAGAAAATAGAAAATTCTTAAATGCAGCAGAAAATTACGTAACACACATCTGAAAACTTTTAAAGTAACATTTAGGAATATTTCTCCAGCGGAAATAATTCCAATCACCCGTTTCTCTCGGTTGCTGTTCTCACAATGCTGTTCATGCTGACCCTTCAAGACAATCACTACTGAATGGACCCTCCTGGTTTCAGAGAATCACAAAGGGATCTCTTCGATTCTCCTGCTTCAAGGGAGGCGCTATATCCGGTAAGACGAGGTCCAGTTTGACACCGGATATGTGGACACGTGGACGGAAATTCTTTGTACGTCCGTCCAGTTCTTCCTACAAGACGTCATAGCCAATTCAGCTCCTAAGGGACAAGCTCTCAATCGCTTTCTCATTTCTGGAATGGACAATATTCTCAAAAACGTTTCAGGGCATGAAAGCAATAAGGAAACTCGAAGCGACCTCTCCGTGAATTTTCAAAAAATGTGTAAACCACTTGCACCCAAACTGGAAGAATATTTCTACTACCAAATAACGTGCACTAGAAAAGTCTCTCGGCACCGAGCCAAGTCAGAACCTCCAATTAAAAAGTGCATAAATTAGTAGCAACTAGATCACTTGGAAACAAGTGAAGGCGACAACACTTCCAGCATTTGTTTTGATCATAGAGGTAGTAAGTAGAAGGAACAGAATTCATTCAGGGAAAAAAATCTATGGTTCATATTTTACTTGTAGAAAGACTCCGAACGAATCTTGAACTTTTACAATTTTCAAAAAATTAGGGAATTTACGAAAAGTACAATAATAAATTGCAGATTGCGAAGCCTGGGTATGGTTATCTTCGTTTGAGAGGAAAACTTTGTAAGAAAGCCCGGAAATAAATCCCAATAAACGTGAAAACACACAAAGCATAAAAGCATTCTGACAACCATCACATTTCAAAATCTCTGCGAAGACTTAAGTAGAATTTGCAAATGGAATCTCTGCATTTGGTGATGTCACAGAGAAGGGAGACGGTTGCACTGAATGTCGCCTTAGAAACATGGACTTTCTAGTTTTTTGATAGGCAGCCTTAGTCAGAAAAAAATGAAGTTCACATTTTGTGTAAGAATGTGCACTAGAAAACAAATTGAAACTAATTAATTATGCAAGCGCAACAAATTTTTGGGTTATTACAATCACTTGCTGAACATGGGCTATCCAATGATTCGTGAACAGTGATGATGTGCGTGGACGGCTGCACTCCACAAGCGCAATGTCTCTCTTGTCACTTGCCTTGTCCACACTGTAACTAGAAATGGCAAAGTTTTGCAAAACATCGATTCTTCGATACATCACCAAGAGGTTTTCGATGGCGATTAAAGCACCGACAGAAACATGGATGATTTAAATGTGATGAAATAATTAGAAGAAGAAGGTCGTGGTTCTAATGTGATAAATTACACGACAATATTATTTTAATATCTTAAATTTGACTGTCATTTGTATCTTCTAATCAATATTCTATGGAGTCAAGAGGAACTCTAACAAACAGCAATGGATAGGGTTACCAGATATCTGTATTTAAAAGGACATGTCCATATACTTAGCGATTGCCTTGCGTCCGTACTTATTTTCCAAAATCAGCAAAGTGTCCTTATTTTCGTGTTACAAATAGCGATAATTTTCAAGCACCGTAAATTATTTTTCCCTTAAATTTCCTTTTGCTTTTCTTCATTACTATGATATATTTGACATTAAGTTAGCGTACCTTGGGCCAATGTTGCATCGTGTTCTTTAGCATGTTAAAAATCGATAGTTTGTACTTGAGCATTGTATCACACTCCTTATTTAGTAAGCCGCGAGCGTACGTGAATTTTGGATTTCACGGTTGGTTGACTAATTTGTCTGTATGTGGTGTAGGTTTACTGCTGAGTTGAAAGCGAAATACAAAAACTTCAAAAAAGTTCGCACTGCTGAGGAAACAGTGTTTAGTTTGCAAAGCTGGAACGTGCGTATCTGTTGCTAGCCGTGAGGCACTTGACTTGGAAACTCGTATTAAAACTGGGAAGGATAAATATGTAACAATCTGTATATGTAGTTATATATTTCGCAGTTATTAATGATTACAATATGAGTGTTACAGCACAAATCTTCATTTCGAACTTCAAAAGAGTAAAATTCAATTGCATTAGTAAAAAAGCGTATCCTCCGTTTTTATGACTATCATTTATTAGGGTTGCACCCCTAGAGTCAACATGAGCAAATATTCCACAGCCTCGAGCTCATTTCAGCTAATTTGCTTTCACTGTTTAAGGTTTTTAACACCATGTAAAGTCTGTTTTCACATTATAAAGTAACATGGTGTAACATATCAAGTTTCGAAACGTTGTTATAATAAACGATTGTCATAGCAAATAGGACACGCTTCTTTAATTACATTAATATTACCGAGAGTCAGAAAGTTGTCTTTTCAGCTGCAATTTCTATTAAAATTCAATTGTTTTTGATACGTCCTGGTTTTGTTCTTCTTTACACCCATTTCCACCTGGTGAACTTAGCTCTGGAATTTCCAAGCGCGCACCATCGAATTCCTACAGAACTCGAGCACGGTACAACCAACGCGTACCCGGTAGCGCCCGGCGAGGGCGGCGGCAGAAAACGGATATTATAATAATTTATATGGGGCTCGCCATTAATTGGCCGAAGGCAGCGGCGTTCGCTTTGAAGCTGCCGGCGGCTGCAGCGACGGGTGCGGAGGCGGCGGAGGCGGTGGGGACGGCGGCGGCGGCGTTCCCATGCGGCGAGCGCCGGTGCGGTGGTGGCGGTGGTGGTGGCGGTGGCGGTGGCGGCGGCTGTTGGTATGATGGACGGCGCCGGCGCGGCACCCCGCCGAGCCACGCTGGTGGCCGCCGGCTTGTGGTGGCGCGGCCCCGCGCTGACAGCGGTCCGTCACCGCCCCCGATGGGGGGTGGGGGAGGCAGGCGGTGGGTGGAAAAAAGGGGTGGGAGTGGTGGACGGGATGTGAAGGAGTGGTGGCGCATGCTTCGGTCGAAAGGCGCCATAGCACTGAGAATGGACTCTGTTTTTAAGGGACTCCTCCTTCTCAGGTATTCGCAAATTGAAGAGTTTACTTCGTAAGTGGCGTTTCTTTTCCGTTTATCCCTATCAATACATTATGAAGACGTTTCGCCATCCCGTTGCCAAATATTGTTCTCAAAGTTGGCGATCTTGCTGTGTTAAACGCTATCCAAAAACCATTGTATCCCATCTTGAACTAAACGGCTGAATGTGAATAATGACCCTTCCTGGAAAATTGTTTCATGCAGATCCTATGTTACTACAAATATGCTCAATAAACTCAGTTTTCGAGGATGAGTTTTCAACATAAAGTGCGTATTGAGTTTCGTCTGAAGAATGGGGAAGTTTTGCAGACTTTCACAATTTCTTAATCATTTTTTTCTCTAGGCTGTCTGCAGCTGATCAAAGAAATACTACGTATGGTATTGACAAAATTTTTAAATTACTACGATGGTAGTGGAGCACATTAAAGCATGAATTGCTTTTGTTTCATGATACTGCCCATGAACCTGTAGGTTTGGTTGAGATTCCAACTTTAAATAGGCAAACTAACAACTTTAAAATCTTACAATAAGAAATGTCCATTTTAATAATACCTCACTGTTAGAAAAAAAAACAAATGACATTGAGTGAAATTTTTATTTATATTCTATGTCACCTAATGGGACAAATACTAGAGATATTCTTTTACAAATATTCCAGTCTTCTCTGAATTTAATTGATTTTCCTCTCTAACAACGGTTCCACTTCAAGTAAATTTTACCCTCCGTTCCCTTTCTTTCGTGAGCTCTCCGCGACCTCAGCTTCCTCGGATACGCTTCTTCGAGTACGCTTCCAATTAGCCCTCAGCGAGATAGATCGTGCCCGCTATTCTGTCTGTTTTCGGTTTCGATCAACACGTATTTCTTAGTGCGGTACCGCCTCCATTTATTTTTAGCTTCGTGAGCGTGCGGGTATGAAGAGATCGTGAACTGCAAACCAGTTCCCAAGAACTCGTAAAGATAATTATGAGAAGTAGTGAGCAGAAGCATGGAGTAGATTGAAAAACACATGCATGCTGTAAACGTGACATTTTATGGCTTAATTATGTAGTAAAAATAATTTCATGATGAAACTTTCCAAGTGATTTGGAGGAAAGATGAAAGTCAAAATATCCAAAATTCGTGGTGTACGGATTACGCATTATTACGGACCATATTACAGATTCAAATGTTTTATGTAAAACGTTTTTATTCTCGTATGAATCTACACTGAAATCTATATGTGTCGCTATTTCTGAGATAAATTCCACGGATTCGTAGAGAGATTCTTGATCAATTTCAATCGACAATCATTTTCTTAGAGTGCTTTTGCAGCTAGCATCAAGACTTATTTCGTGTTCATCTTATTGCCAAAAGTTTTGCAATTTTCAATGTAAATTATTTACAAATGAAAATATTAAATTCATTTCGAGGTATTTCATCTCAATACCCAATAGTTATAATTTTATTTCAGCGGCCTAAAAAATTACTTTAGATTAAGACACAACAGAGCATGCGACATTTACCATCAATGTCTATACCAGAAATTTGTCAAAGAAGAAAATAGAAGAATTCGTTCTTACTTTTTTAATGTCTGGCATCCATACGGCCACAGAAGCCATAGTTCTATTGTCTGGCATTAAAATCACAATGACATTTTTTTATTTAAAACATCAACCCTTAAGACATTCCAAACCCCAGGGGCTAGATATCTATCACTTTGGAAATGACTTTACTAAGCAAACCACAGGCAGAAGCCACAACACCCGACACGCCCTTCTATTCATACATTCACCCAACAATGTCTGTGCCAGAATTCTGTCAATGGATAATAAAGTTGAAGAATACCGTTTTTACTCTTAAATGTCTGACATCCTTAGGGCCACGGATGTCATAGTTCTAACGCCTGGTATCCACAATCACAATGACATATTTTTATTGAAACTATCGACCCTTAAGGCAGTCCAAACCCCAGGGGGGTAGCTATCGCCCTCTTTGGGAATGGCTTTACTAAACAAACCACAGCCAGTAGCCACATCATCCAACACGTCCTGCATCCATCCACACAACAATGTCTGTGCCAGAATTTTGTCAAAGGATAATAAAATATAAGAATACCGTTTTTACTCTTAAATGTCTGGCATCCATAGTGCCACGGATGACATAGTTCTAATGTCTGGCATCAAAATCACAAAGACAATTTTAATTTAAACTATCACCCTTAAGACAGTCCAAAACCCAGGGGGTGGATATCGCCCTCTTTGGGAATGGCTTTACTAAACAAATCACAGCCAGTAGCCACATCACCCAACACGCCCTGCTATTCATCCATCCACCCAACAACTACTCCCCACCGATGCCACTGCCTCCGGTATCGATCTCCCTTCTCGATGCAGCCGCCTTCGCGCGGCTACGCCCAGGCCACTGGGCCCGTGTTCCATTTGGGCGGACAGGGGCGCGGACACCTGCCCGGCCTGCGTTAGAACGCCCCGTATCTCTTCATCTCGCTCCGATGAGCCCCAGCGTGGTGTATGGCACCCGGGATTGTCTTTGTATGCACTTTCTCCCAACATTAATAACTCCGAATCCTCATTTGTCTCTACGACCCACCTGGGAGCAGAGGGCGATTGAAATTTTAACAAAATTTTTGGCCCTCGAGGCGCGCTCTTGGAGATCTGAGGTTGCGATATGCGGCTCCGAGTCGGGAGAATACAGCCTGATTGGAGCCTATTAAGTGATTGTTCTGCCAAAACCGAACGCTTTCTCTTTTAAATCAGAAACTTTTGAAAGAAGTGTGAAAGGGCTAAATGGTTTCGTTTTTACCTGAATTCACTTTCACGGCAATCACACAAAACAAAAGAAATTAATGATGTTCTTCAGGATCCGATTCATAATCTTTTGGAATTTTATTTTGAGGTTGTCTGGACTAATGGGTTCTGTCAGTTCAATTACCGAAAAAGAGTGTCACATGAAGAAATATGCCAACTTTACAATTCAATTCTTGTGATGCGCCAATTGTGGGGTCAACAAAACTCGCCACTATTGTTCAACACTTCAATCCCCAGCAAAGATTCTGGTACATCGGATCGTTACTTCAAATCAGCAAGAGGAAAGCTAAAACGTTAACAAGTAAACTAACGTATCCAGACGAGTGAAGTTGGTTTCTATAACGGTTTCTTGCAAGAATCAGCGTCCATTACATAAAAAAATTCAAAATTTTGGCAAAAATGTCTTATTAAGTAAAACAATATTTGGAAAATATTTGTAAGCAAATATAATCATACAGTAAATATTCTAAACAAACTCATTTTATATCTTTCTCGTAGATGCGCTTGAATGTAGAACTCCCCCAATTCCACTTGTATTTCTTATAATAAAAATTAATAATAAAATGTGAAAGATGTTCAGTTAATTTACCTCAATATTCACGAAACTTTCAATATTTCAAGAGTATTCGAGGCAAATTCAAAACCAAGTACGATGCAGGATGTGACAATTTCGTCATTTTTGACCATCCTGTAATATTTCGTGCAGGAACGGTTTAAGCTGCTAGTGTGTTACTGAAGATAAGAAGCACGAAGGCGACAGGGAACACCTGACGCAGAATTTTGTTTTCTCAGCCCCGCCCATCCGCTGGAGGGCGAACAGTGCTCTCGGCCACCGGCGACGACCGAGATGCCAGCGCGGGTGCGGCAGAGCGGCTCGGGCAGCGGGCCAGATATCGACGAGTAATTAGTGTCCGACACGGACGAGTGTCAGCGGCCGGACGCTAGCGCCCGCCAACGCCAGCCATCATCAATTAAACGGAGAGCCACCGGCGCAGCGGGCGCGTCACAGGCAGAACTTCGGGCGTCGCCTCCGCCGTTGCCACAGCCACCGCCTCCGTTCCACCACCACCACCAACGCCGCCGTCGTCGTCGCCGTCGTCGCCGTCGTCGCCGTCGTCGCCGTCGTCGCCGTCGTCGCCGTCGTCGCCGTCGTCGCCGTCGTCGCCGTCGTCGCCGTCGTCGCCGTCGCCGTCGCCGTCGCCGTCGCCGTCGCCGTCGCCGCCGCCGCTACCATTTGTCGTCTGTCTCGTTTACCGTAAATTTCCACCCCGCGAACCCATCCTTGCACGGCGTCCCACGCGGCTCACCACTACTGTTCAACACTTCAATTTCGGGCATCCCCAGCAAAGATTCTATAATATCCGATTGTTATTTAGTAGTTACTTAGTCTAACCAAGAAAAAAGTTGCAAATTCACTTCTCTACTCTAGACGCATAAATAAGTAAATGGAAAATAAAAAGTTTCTTAATAATAGCAAAAATATTTGCACTAGCATTTCCCTCCATCATTATATGCTCGTAGTTCGATTCTGAGCTCATTCTTCGATCTCCCTTGAACACAACCATTAAAATCCTTGGAGTTAAACTGGACACATGACTAACATGGAAAGAACACGTATCTTCAAAAACCAAAGAAGCTATTAGAAGACAATGAATTTTTCGTCCGATTAGCAATAGGCACTCTTCCATCATAAATCATTCATCCCTGTTAATCTATAAAATCATCCTTCTGGTATTAATTTCTTATGTCTTCCTTGTTTGGTTATACGCTGCTCTGACAGAAGTCAGCAAGTTCCAATGTGTTAATTTGTTAAGTTCCAAGTGTAAAGTTCAGTTGTGTAAAGTTCCAAGTTCCAATGTAGTAAATTCACCCTGGTTGTCAGTAACGAAATAATCCGTAGCCATTATTTCACGAAATGTACAACATCTCAAATCACTAGATTAGCACACACATTTTCTTTCAATCTTCTCCAGATATATAAAGTAAGCTTTTATAGACATTACCGAACTTTTCATGCCCTCCATCCCATACGCAAGCATCTCCCGTTCCACACACCTCTTAACTGTTTTGTAAAAATTAAATAAATCATCTTTGCATGTTGAACCCCTCGAACCATTACGAGTCATGTCTAGCTCCAATCAAGAACTTCACGAATTCATTTATTAGGGACAAGCCCGAAAGCAACCCCACTATAAAATTACTCGATTCCGCAACTATAAAGCCACATGAAGGAACGATTAATTGTCTTTCATGTCTTTTCCATAAAGAAAGGGTCGACATCGTCTCAGAAACGAACAATTACCGTAGACACTAGCGTCGGTATTGCTATCAGTTTTAGTCAACTTACGATACATACCGTATAGCCTCGTACTCCGAAATACAGAGATGGATCATTCTGTCAATATTCTGCGATGTCGCATGGATGTGTTCCTCAAACATCCACAGGCAAAACTTCTAAAGTAGCCACCATAACTAACGGAATCTAAAAATCACTACCACTATAGCTACCATCAACAAGTTTGTATCGCCATTTTCAACTTCACAATATCTGTGCGATAACACCCATTTTCTTAAAAAAAATTCACCATTAACCATGAGCATCGTTCTTTATTTCTAGTTGACTTTATTTGTTAAAGATACACACTGGGACTGTATGAAATAATTCGGTAGCCATAAGTTTTAGATTTTTATGTTTGGAACGTTTGTTCACAAACAAGATATTTACGAACTCCTTCGATGTGAAAATAAATTTTATAAGTTTTGTCCGTCAGAGTATAAAACTAAAGACAAGACGGAAGCTGACACTATAAGTACACTTCATTGAAAGTAATCGTCTTCTCAATTGGAACTTTTTCAACCATCTCCACCGCGATTATCCCCGTTGAAACAACCACATTTGTCGATGAATTCGTTGCTAACGATCACAATCCGCCATTAGCTTACGTCTCCTTCATTATCACCACAACCTCCATCACCATGGCCACCTCCGAGTCCATTTCCGCCCCCCCCCCGCCGCAGTGCTAGCACGCGCTCGAGAGCGACAGGACCCACCCGGGTTATCGCGCCTCCGGATCTGGAATTAAGCTCCCTGACGCAGGCATTATGACAAACACCTCTGTCCGGCAGCTTGACACGCGATCGGGATCGGCCCCGCCACGCCGCACGCCGCTGCCTGGTAAACGAATCCTGCCGGGCAAAACCCGAAAATCTCCCTCGAAATTAAATGTTCGCGATTTTTGTTAGGTTTAATATTATATAAGATAGATTAATATTATCTACCAAAAACAAAAATAATCTTCCGAGTTTAATCGTCATTTTCTACAAAAATATTATTTCAAAAATTAGGCCTCCATTTGTTTCTCTAGTACTTTCTTTCCCACTTCCCCGTTGGAATCTATTTCCTGAATGGATCTCTCCGAAAATTGTTGTTGTTCCTGATTTCAAATTTCATGATTGCTCTCTGCTATCGTGAAATGGGCCCTTGTGTTTATATAAATGGAAGATTATCGAAACCAAATGAAAATAATATTCTATCAAAATACCCCAGCAATGACAAATTTAAAGGCAAAATTTCAGATGAAATATTAATTTTAAATAAACGCAAATATCAAATCGCAGAATGACGTAATTCTAATATTTTGTGTTCGATACGTCACAAGAATCTAAATAATATTTAGTATATGTTCTTGATAGTGACTCTTCGAACGAATATATGCTCGATAATATATGAACGAATATATACCCGAACAAGACCAGGCAATCGTAAGATTTTAATTATAATTAATAATTATCGATAAATATAATTGATTTAATTAAGTGATATATGTATTATTATATGATATTAATAATTGATTAATTATCAATCGTAGTCCGCGACTTCAAGCAAGCTAACACATTCTCAAGATATTGCAAAGTTGGAAAATGTTTTTCTTTCCCATCACTTCAACCATTACACGTATTCAAGAAAATGTTTCAATCCCACACCTTGGTGACGAAATGCATTCCTAACTCCATTTTTGAGAGATCAGAGACAGCGTCGGACCTGTAGACATTATCTTCTCATTCATACTTAAAAAATCTCGCAATCATTTCGAAAACATTCTTTCTCGTGTGCGATTTCTGTTAAAAAAGATCATTAAATGGCAATATTTCAAGATTATTGACCAGAAAGAATCGGCCATCAGTCCAATGTTCCGTGCCTCACATTTGAACGCCCCCGCGTTTCCACCGCTCACCGCACCGGGCGCTCCCGTCGCCTCAGCAATAGACGCGCGTTTCCGGGTTGTGGACACGAGGTTAGCCCCGCTGGACCATTCCTTACGCACGTTATGTCTGCCTCTTCCTTGTAGATATTTTTATAATTGCCTTCTCCGTGGGAAGCATCCTGAGAAAGATGGATCCCCTTTTCACATCAGGTGACAGTAAATAGCTGGCTAGCCATCCCCTTTCTACGGAAGTCTTGTTAAATCACATACATACATTATCGTTTGTAAACACATTTCTCAATGAATTAACAGGAAGGTCATCTATACGGTAGGTCGGTAACACGGTTTGTTCTGCGATAAGGAGAATGATATAGGTGATAAGTACGCAATGTGTCTACCAGCAGCAATAAATGATAAACCTCCGTGATTACATCACTAATAAAGATACGTATTTTCATGATGTTTCTGAATGAAACAAGCGGAGCTCGATGTACCTTCATAACTGCAGTAGTTCACAACTGTGTAAATTGTACCCCCACACGTATTTGCTTGCCGTTTGTGGCGTTCCTTGAACACTCCTCACTAGTACTTCTCGACGTCTGCAGACAGTCATATGACGTCTCCTCTTTCAAATCATAACAATTTCACGTCAAGGATTTGCACGCGCTTTCTCGCCGCTGCCATTTCAACGGCGATATAACGCCTATTTACAAACCAGCACGTGCCTCTCGGTGCAACTTTATGTACGGCGTGTCTCATAACTCGAGGGCGAATTTACATGCAAATGTCGGTTACGTGGTGGAGTGGGCGGTAAACGTACGCCTCGTTGGCGCCGGTGGCAGCCATTTCGATAGAGGAGAGGGAGCAGGGGAAGGTTAACACATAAACAGACTAAGTGTATGCTTAGGGCCCCCGCTGGATGAGTGTATCAATTCTTTTTCAGCAAAATTAGTTCTTAAATTAGTTTAAGTGTTCATAAATTCTTAATATTATTCTCAATTATACTATTACACAAAAATAATAAATTTAAATCAAAATTTCGAAATTATAAAAGAAATTTGTTTGAAAAATTTCAATAAAATATGTATATACGAACTTTTTTATTTACTATTTTTTTAATTGATAGCTTATATTTTTATTTTCACGTTGAAATGGAAATGTTACATAGATTCAAGAATTCAAAATTATTAGAGGCCCCCGTAATTTGATCGTGCTTACCTTCCCTTACGGGGTTAATCTGGCCCTAATAAAAAAAAGAGGGAGGGAATAATGGGAGAAAATATGGGAACTTCAACGATAGCAAAACATGGCGCGAGAAGGGAAACTAATCATTTTTGACAAGGAGAAGAAGAAGAAGAAGAAGAAGAAGAAGAATTGGCAATATGATCTGGAAGAGAAAAGGAGAGGTGAGAAAACACGTAATTGGAAAGGGGTGGAGCATTTCGACCAGGGAAATAAGTATACAAAATATTATAAAATACTTGAAACTGTGATGTTAGTTGTAATAATACTGGGAAACTTGCAACACAAGTATGAAGAGAGAAAAGAAAGTAAGAGAATAAATACGTAAAATACATCACAGAACGATCTTAGTAAAGGTACACTACTATGGTAACGCACAATTGCAAAAGAAATTAGACTTAGTTTTTAGCGCATAAACCTATTCAGACTTGAATCAAATCCTTGAAAAGGACTTAAAAAGGAATGTCTTCACAGGACGTCCTTGCTCGTCATGGGATTCTGTTGTTAATAATAATAATAATAATAACAATAATAGTTATTGTATTTTCAAACACATGAACGCGTTGACGTCGACAAGAGTCGTTGCCTGTAACACTTGAAGAAATGTATGTAACTTTTGAAAGATAACCGGCTGTACTGAAAGAATTTCCTTTACAAAAAATGCTTTCCGCTTACTGAATGTTAGATATAATATGCAGTACCATATGGTATAATTTCTAAACGATGCCATGCACCTCACAGAAACGACGGTGCTGCATCATGGTGAAACGCGGAGAAAGACGTTAATGGTGCACTTAGACATACAGCTTCAGAAGTTCGAAGGTGTAGCGCATAAAACCTGAAAAGGAGATAGCGAAAGAGAACATAGTGAAGAAGTTATTTTTTCTGTTTTCACACCGTAAACATAAAGGGCAATCCTATTCGATTTTTAAAATGAAATTCTGAAAACATTTTTCTCGAAAAATTTATTGCCATAGGGTTACAATTTAAAACAATTATCACAAAAAAGGAAAAATGGTCTCATGTGCTCTGGTTAGTAAAGGAAATAAATATTGATCTCTCATATAATCCAACACAATAATAAGTAAAAGAATGGTCTATGAGGAAACTATATTTCAGTACAGTTTCTTCGTAGCAACAAAGGCTTCATTGCACGTTTTGAGTTTATAATATTTTTCCTTAGACAAAAGAGAAGAGTCGTTTAAAAAACTTAGCCGTAATGATGATCAACGTAGAACGATTCAATTGTACACATTATAAGACAGTGTACATTTTTTTGAAGTTTTAGCCTGCATCACTCGCACACCGAAAATAGACTGATTCCTTCATAATCAAAATCCCTGAAACGATCCAAAGAAATCATTATTGGAGAGCAATTCACGAAGTCCATGTGATATACATGACACACCTTCCCCAGACATATCGGATGAAAATATTGACAACCGGTCCTCACGGGGCACCCCTCATAAGGCAACCTTCCACATCCGCGTCCAGAGCCACAGCAGCGCGAGATCAGCCAGCCCGCACCGAACGGTCCGCGTCAGCCGCAGCGCGGTAGTCGCGACAGCGCGGCGGCGTGTCGACCGCGTGGGCGGAGACACGTGACGCCCGCCTCTCAAGCGCCGGCGGACGCCAACCGCGCCAACAACGCCAACGCTGTCCCGCGCGGGCGCTATCTGCGGAGCCCGCGGCGCGGTGCGGCACCGGGGTTCGAAGGGCCGGCGATTTAATGCGCCAGTCTATTGTCTGTAACGAAGGCGCCCATATATCCTGGCCGCAGGGTAACGGTTGCGCTGAAGGGTAGCTGCGACGCCGGGAAGCAATCTGCGTCGTGATACGGAGGAGATTTATCGAGCGACCGCCAGGCGCGCCGGCCGCCGCCGCCGCCGCCGCCGCCCCGCGCCCGCTGACCGACAGCGCGCGTCCAGTTGAAGGCGAGTGAAGGCGAGGAAGCCAGCAGCAGCCGTGGCTGGCCGGGAGACATGATGTAAGAAACAAGGGTGTTCCACAGGGAGGAACTAACGGACCCACGGAGCTGGGGACAGGGGGAAATTCAGGAGTTGCAGGGACCCAAACAAATGCTTGTGTATGAGAGAATACAAATTTTGAAAGTATTTTGTTATTATTTGGCATGTTATGTTATATTTAGAAAAAAATATTATAACATTTAAAAAATAATGTAAATTGTTTACATAACAATGTATTCGCTTTTCTACCGCCACACGTGAGACCCTACCGGCAACTTCTCGGGACAAACCGAGAGTATGCCAAGCATCAGACGTCGCACCGAGTCGCGACCCCTGTTCTGAGAAAATCAGACCTTTCTAACTGCCGAAGATAACATTGCCGTTTTGCTATGTTTCTTCAAAGCTATTCTTCTAATTGTTAAAAATCGCTTCAAAAATCTGAAGCTTTTTTATTGATGATTTACGTATGGCGAAGACATATAAATTCGAAATTCTACGGGGTGAGTGTTGTTTGTCAACCAATTTATTTGGAAGTCGCAATACTAGTCAGTCAACGCGAAGGTGCGTCAGTAGAGGATTCTACTAATCGAAGAGATCTCACACAATATCGAGTATTGTAGATTCACACCAGTTATCCATATTTATTACAGCCATACTTCTCAGGAAAGTACTTCAAAGTCAGCAGTTAGTGAAAAACGGCTCAAACATGTTTTAATTTTTCTGTGCATCGTGAACACTTTTTACAATCTACACACTCGATTCACTTAATCTTGAATAACTTCAGTCTAATATTTTCTTGTCTATCAAACAAGTTCATTTGAATGTTGCTGGGGGTTTTAGATTTTTTCTCACTATTTTTTAAAAATTTGTTTGCTTGTTCGTCAAGTTTTCCTATGTTTCTCAGTGTGGCATTAGTGCTCTCGCGTATTGTTGTCGCCAGTATTTTCGTGAACGCCATTGTTGCCACCGCTACAAAATATATAACTATCACTTCTTGATTTTATTTATTTTATTTTAAGTCGCATCAACAACTGAGGTTTCACAACAAAACTGTCAAATATCTTGGATTTCTATTCGATAAAATACTTATAAGGCGGCAATACATTAAACACCGAATAGCTCTAGCAACTAGTAGAGTCCACCAATTATATCCGATTCTCAAAAAATCATCCCCCCTACAATTACATGTGGCTACTCACCTCTATAAAGCAATTATACGACCCATACTTTCCTTCGTTTCCCCAGTTTGGGCTGCTGCAGCCAATACAAACATCAACAAAATGCAAATTTATCAAAGTATATTCCTATGGACCATCACTAAAGCTCCCTAGTACATTCTAAATGCGCAGTTACATATTGAACTTGGCATTACACCCATCCCCGTCCACTTCTCCATCTTAACCGCAAAATTCTATTCTAAAATATTAAAGATCCCTTCAGCCATTCACTTTCATATAGGTAAACAAAATCCTCATCGCAAAAGATTAAAAGAAAGCTACCAAGAGAATTTTTCTATCCCCCATAGACTAGAACTGATGAACCTTTTCTCATGATAAATCATATAAGCACGATATTGCATCATATCTAAAACTACAATATTGTCTATAATGTATCAAACTATTCTTGTATATATCTCATACTAATGTATATATCTTATGTGGCTGCAGAGGGCCAAGCTAGAATAAAAAAAAAAAGAAAACAACAACTGAGGTCATTATCGTCTAGTACATGTAACACGGAAGAGGAACATTACAGACTTGTGATACAGAAGTATTACAGTCCTTGGTACTCGAAACCACTACATCCGACCATCCAAGCCAACCTCCACCGACGTTCCAACGGCGGGCAGGGCGAGTTGAATCCGCGTCGGTAGCCCCCGAACCGCGTAATGCAGCAGACGCATGGAGTGGCACGGCCGCGCCTATTTGCATAACACAGTGCGGCGGCGCTCAGCCACGGTACTGACGGCGGCCGCGGCAGCCATGTTCTTCCGAATCGGTGCGCCCTTTTAAACGCCCAACATACTGGTTAAAGGCCTCTTCACACGCGGAAAACATTCACGGGGCGTCAATGGGCGACGTGGATGGATGCCCGCGCCGTGGAAGGACGGTGTGACCCCCTGGGGGGGGGCAAGGGGGGGGGGCTCGCCCGCCTTCCGGAATGCGCCTCCGGCTGCCCGCCCCGGATTAGGACGCCCCGCTCCTCGCACAAAGCGGGTGAGAAGGAAGCCGGCGATTAAACCCCTTCCGTGCCGGCGACACGCCGATTGCCACCCGAGTCCCTGAGCCCTTGATTATCATTGACTGGCCTGCTTCGGGGTGAGTTCTCATATTTCGGCGTGAAATGGTGATAAATGGTGCTACTGCGAAAAGAGAATGGAAAATCGCTGTTTCATTTCGGTGGATTGGCGGCTATTTAGACGTCCGGCCTGTTTGTA
Source organism: Acheta domesticus (assembly GCA_031308135.1). Classification (NCBI taxonomy): domain Eukaryota; kingdom Metazoa; phylum Arthropoda; class Insecta; order Orthoptera; family Gryllidae; genus Acheta; species Acheta domesticus. The sequence continues at coordinate 84,814,959 of JAHLJT010008756.1, read as the reverse complement.
AAAAAGTAATTCTTTGGAATAACTAAATTACAAAAGTGGTCTTACGAAAACTCTGCAATCTCCATTTTCCATTCAACTTTCAAACAATGAGTTTTACTTTCTCGCTACGGAGTAGAGCCAGAATTAAGTGTAGCCAGAATACATGTGCTGTGAATCCTTGATACCGAAAAATGGAATGACGAGGTAATGTCTGTCTGATTGTCCGTCTGTGAACCACACTAGCGGCTAAACCGTAGAGCCGATTTTCTCCAAAATTGGTACTCCACAATCAATCTTGCTGATGTCGCCACTCCTTGAATTTGAAACCGATATTTTACTTTTACAAGAAGTCCCTGTGACATTTTCAAATTTTTTTAAAATTTCAAAAAAACTATTGATTTTGATTAAATTTTGTTCTTGGATAGTCTGAAAGACGTTTTAAAAAATAGTACAGGTCTCATGTTGGTTGCAAACTGATTTTTCGAAAATTGAAAAAAACAAAATTTTTCGATGTCTTCCGAATTATTACAAAAATGTCTCCATCGTTTTTATTAAATGTTATTGTCGGATAGTGTAAAGGACGTTTAAGAGAATGGTGCAGGCCTTGTATTCGTTAGAAACACTAATTTTTCGAAAATTGAAAAAAGTTCTAAAATCCTTCCGGCGTCTTCCTACAACTATAATTATGCAGACAGAGATTTTTCTTTTGATGAAATCCGTTCCTTGAAGATAGATTTTGAAATTAGGTCATGTACAATTTTTCGAAAATTTGAGTACATTTCGCATAATTTTGTGTGAAAATGCCAGTCAGAAAGTATGTGTTTTAACACCACTTTCAAAGCAATTAATATTCTTTGTTACAAAACTAACTTGCTTTCTCGGGGTTTCAAAAAACCTACAAAATAAGAAAAAATCTGGAGCCTCTTGATAAAACTTAGAAAATGAGCTTTAAATAAAAAAAATCAAAAATAAAAATAATTAAATATTTTTGTTCTTAAATTTCATCGGGGAATATTTCAAGTCAGTTTCATCGGTGAACATATATTTTGAAAAAAATTCTGCATACAGTTTAGACACTAGTGTTGGTTGCAGCAGAATTCCATTATCGGAATATCATTACATTACAATAGAATCGACTGGAGATAAGGTTAGTGATGGGAAAGCAAAATCTTTTCAATCGCTATTCGTTTGCGAATGTTATGTCTGAAGAAACAAAACATTATACACAACGAGTTTAATAACCTTCTTGTTTGGAAGTCGGTTAAAAAATGAATGTTGGGGTTTTTGAAACTAACCCCTCATATAAGGTAAGAGAATGAACAGAATCATATCTATTAATGAATCAAAGTGTGAATTATCGAGGTTTTACCATGTAACAAAAATAACAGCAAGATTTTCAAGTACAAACTAATAATCGAATATGCTAATAATCGAAGAAAAACTAATAATGGAAGGTGTAAAAATGTAAAACATTTTGAGAAACATAAACATGATTTAATGTGATGTTCAATAACGAAATCAACACAGGCAAGATACTGCAGTAACTTTCAATTTTCTGATTTATTTCAAGAAACTTCTAGAATCATTCTGGTGATAATACCCACAGGAACGAAATTTTTAATATATTTACATCAGTCTTCACAGATAAGATGATTACTCCATATCTTCTTATGCTAAGGCATGTTTTCTCAACGACTTCGTGGTGTTATTTTCTGCACCAAGACGATGAAAATTTATGCACCACAATTTCCATCAATGAACACCATAATTCTATGTTTTGATTTTTCCAAATCAAGAATTCGTACATAAAAGTTGAAAATGTTTTATTAATTTAGTGGGGATGAAATACTTTTGTATGAATAGAACGAAAATTGTACGTTCAATTTAACATCACAGAATGTTATAGATGTTAACAAGAATTTCGAAGACCAGGAAAAACAGTCTAAGAGCCAATAAGGGGTTATGTCCCCTATTTATTTGAAAAGGTAAACAATTTAAGACTCCATACAAGAGCTACTTTGAAAGTGATCTTGTTCAAGTGGAAGGTGAAATCAATGCACTTGCTCTTACACCGAACAGGTCACCACTAGTCAGTTACCAACCTGATTCACCCCTCCACACCCCGTTGTTCACTCCCACCACTCAAACAACGCCATACCACCTTTCGGCGTTCTGCCCCGGTTTAAATGACCCCACAAAGATTTCGACAAGTCTCCGTCTCCCCTTCCCTCTCTTTAAAAAAAGAGCCTGGGACGACGGTGAGGGCGAGGCAGTGATCTGTATCATAATAGCTCGTCAGCCTAAAACCCGGGATCCAACGCCCCTCCAACGGACAGGTTGCTCAACTCTTGCCCGCAAATTTCGCACGGGACTTGTCACGTGAAGTGGCCCCCCCTTAAGGGGAGAGTCGTTTTCGGGTGGGGCTACTGAAGAAAGAAAAAAATATTTCGTGAGAAGTTGCTGCTTGCAAACTGGAAGTAAAGGGTGCCAGGTTCAAATTCGCTTCAGCACGTCGCGTCGGTGGGAAACGAAGTCATTTCAAAAACGTTTCTAAACGAACACTTTTATCCCGATGTAGCCTTTCGGCGCCGATAATCAGTGCTAACATACGAATAGCTCAGGGGGAAACAATCTAATTCACTATTGCCATCTAATCCACTATTTTCTTAGGAATTTGAATAAACATCCTAAAACGTCCTGTGTTCCTCTCTGTTAATTTATTTTCCGTCAAAATTTTAAACGAAATATCTTTTTTATATTTCAGTTACTAAAGTATATTATTCAATACAGGCAAGTCTCAAAATCCAAAATTTAATCAAAAGTAGACTTTAATTGTTTCTCCCCCGAATCCTACATGTTTTGTTTCACGGTATTGTCACATGCGTAAACTGACAACTCTGCAAGAACTCTCTTACTAGTCGCATAATAATATGTTAAAAAATAAAAAAAATAGTTGAACTCTTTAAAAGGATGCCCCTAATACTACTACATAATCTCTTTGAATAGATTCGTGTCATTTTGATTCTATTTTAAATAATAAAGTTAAAATTGGCTGTTTTAAATTAGAAAATGTTCCATATTTGGTAAGTAAAGTATTGTTTTAGACTCTTGCACGTAGTTTTGAACGGTCATTTGAAAATATTTGATATTTAATAGCAAAGTCCGTTGGCAAAAAACATCCATGAGGTAGGATTCCTGCCAACGGGAAGAAAAGCTATCAAAAAATAATCAACATGATTCGAAATTTGGTTTTAATGAGTATTCACGATTCCGCACTTAAGCGGTTGGTATTTTTTCAATGCTTCCAACGACTCAGCGTACTCACATATATCTGTTCGTTCGTCCGTAACACCTTCCTACTTCCATAATTATTCGTTCCATAACCTCCCGAAGATCGTGCAACTTTCACGGCCATAATGAATCGCCAAGATTTCCGAGGCGATGAAAAAGGGAGTTTTCCGCCAGTCATGGTAGATAGCGCGGAATTCAATTAGGCTTGTATCACGTGTGGAAGGCACCTCTGTCGTTCTCAGGCCATTACTCCCAGACGCTGGAAGTTCAGGTGGATTTCATGCCTGACAATGGCGGCGTGGCGATGCGAAGCGAGGTGCAGGTGAAAATTCGGTTATGCAAGTGCACCATATAACGGCCGAGGGGGACGGGTTGCTGCCTGGGTGTACCTCAAGGTGGCAGACCGTTGCCTGGGGGGGGGGGGGATCTTCATGAGAGAGAGACGGGAAACCTTGGGGCGCATAAAGACGAGCAATTTACAAATAACCCCATCACGGGAGGGCGCGGCGCTCACGGCTAAGACGAGGCGGGAGAGGGGTGGGGGAAGAGGCAGTAGCGGCGGTGAGGTCACTTCCTGAGACCTGCTCTTCTGAGAGAAACCGGATGTCGGGGAGGTCGGTGTTGCTTCGGATGCGGTTCTGGTACAGGGTCTGCCTCGGCTGTGTGAACCACCGTCATCGTAGTCAACTCTCCAAGATGTAGAATTCGAAACAGCTCAAAGGAGGTCTATAGCATTTTTCGTTACTCATATTGAGTATATTTCTAAATAAGTAAATAGTGAACGTTTTTTTTAAAGGTTTTCTACCAATAATTGACATAATGCTAGTTATAATTCATGTTGGAAATTGAGATGGTTAATAGAAAATTGAAGGGAATGGTACAGCACTAACAAGTTTCATTTCTAAAATAGTTTTTGTTTTCAAAAGTTTATTTTGTTCAAGACAACTTTAATTTGTTCCTTAAATATAAGAATAACGCATTTGTGTTGAATACTGACCCCTTGAACGAAGTCATTATGATCAGCTATTACCATTGTTTTTGTGATAATGAAGCAAAATATTTATAGTGACAATATGTTTTTGATGGATGTATAATAGATACATTTTACCTTTAATGGTTGATGTTTACTGAAATAACTAATGTTCCTTCGGTCACCTTCTGGAGAGAACACTGTGTTCGGTGGAGAATTAGAACTAGAATTTATTTTGTATATTATAATAATTTCTTCGAAGACATCTCTTTGCTGTTACGGATTCATAAAACTTCCTACGCATGAATGCATCCCACATTTCCTCCCCTATTCTGAGAGTATGCTAATATCACCTTTTCTTGATAAAATCTTCAAGATAAGATTCTTTAAATGTAATTGTAAATGTCTTAATGATTGTTTTACATTTTCTTATTTTTGTATTTTAAATTTTTAGTCAATCAATTGAGAGTTTATATCGGTACAAAATTATTCATTAAAACTCGGGCTTTAAAAAATATTCGAAGAGAGTTCTTTATTTTCGAGTACATTTCGGGTAAGATACTAAAATAAGAAAATTCTTGAAATATATTTGTATATGCCACGTAAGAACGTGGCATATACGAAAAGAACCAAATAGGAAAATTAGTTTTGCACTAGTTTAATAAAAGTTAAGACGTTGTTCACTGCTACTGATTGGTAAAAACACAGGATCAAATCCTTGCCAGTATAATTGAATTTTTTTAACGTGAACATCAAAATATCCAATATTTTTCGGCTTTAATCCAAATTTTTTATTTCTGAAACGGATCATGGAGCAGTTTGCGATCTTCAGCAGGTCTCGCATTCACGGTCTTAAATCTTCAGGATCAGATCCTTCAGCATCAGGATCTAATCGCTTCCAAATACATTCAAAAACGTCTACTTCCAAATATATTGTATTTCTTTATTGTGCATTTGGAGACAAGATTAAAATGTATAATTACTAGAAAATACCGTGTAGCAGCAAGAAGATCTTACATTTAATTGGTTATCGTTATTGGTTCACATTTACTTCGTAAAGAATCAATTCTACCTCTAATCAGTCAACATTGTCATTGTAATTAGTGGGAAAATAATATTGCTTTTAGAAAATTAGTTTTTACATTGATTTTTGAGGGGAAAGTTGCTGATGGGAAGATAAGTGAGTTTTGAACTATTATGAAAGCAAGAGTATAAGCATTAATTCGTAATAAAGAACCAAATAGGAAAATTAGTTTTGCACTAGTTTAATAAAAGTTAAGACGTTGTTCACTGCTACTGATTGGTAAAAATAGTATTTCATATTTCAATAAGAAAAAAAACTGAAAAATTGATCGATCTTAATAAGACTTATTACCTTATTATGACCACTTAGTGGCAGGTACTAGAAGTTGATTTAACACGAACGGGATTGATTCATTAGTGATTCCTGGCGCGTCAACTGCTAAGGTCATTCGTCTCACAAGTGTAGTGCATGTTTTCCTCGAGCGGTAGCAGTGATCTTCCCCTGTTGGTTGATGAAATCTGATGCCGAATAGAGTAGCGGGTATTTCCCCAACCAGGTATCTCCCACCAGCCCTGACAAGCTCTAAGCTTCCGACTGGTCTCCCGATTTGTGTTATGGTGTATTACACGAAAGTGTAAGCTAAACCAACGGGAGTACAGCACCGTAACTGCCTCTACAGTTCGTCCCAAGTCGCAGCATCCTTCGCCAGTGCCTCCACCGCCGCCGCCGCCGCCGCCGCCGCCGCCGCCGCCGCCGCCGCCACCACCAGACGTACAAGTGTGACGACGGGCGGGGCAGAACCTGTCGCGCGGAACAACTCAGGCAGTAAACCACCCCTATGCGCGTGTGACCACGGAGCTCGCGAGGCAAGTCGCTACTTCAAGTGGTTGTTTTGCTTCAGTGGGATGAGAACGTGTTGTGCGTAACCCGCTTCGCCTTGTGTTTGCATCAGGACTTCTTTAGTCTTTATCGTAATTCACAAACATGTCTAAGTTTGTTCGATGGATTTTGCATTAAATAATTTAATTCTCGTCAGGAAATACGTTAAGCTTTTGTAACAGCTTATTGAATCTAAAGTAAGATACTTCGGAATGTTTAAACTTCAAAGGCCTCGCATGAAAAGTAATAATGATTAAAAACGATGGAAAGGATTTATAGATTTTCATTAATATAGACAGGACGTCAATTTCAATATTTGATTAGTTGTAATTTAGACGTTCAATACTGGAGAAAAAATCATATATTATCGGATATCATATAAAATCATATATGATCGGAATTATCAATATAATTTAAAAATAATAATAATAATAATTATTATTATTATAACAATAGTGTATATCAGTTAGTGTCAAATTACTACGTCATTACTACAGGTTGAAAGCATCTAAAATAACAGAATCTCAAAATCTCACAAGTACCTGCGCGATGGTTCTCAGTCCTGTCACAAGGTGCACCAAACATCCTGATCTGTTTGCTCTCCGTCCCCAAGAATGCTTGGACCCTTATCACAGGGTGACGTGTCTCTGAATACCTGTAGGAGAGGCGCTTCAAATGCTCAGTCCCGATTAAACAGACGAGCATCAGATCACGACGAGCGGGACGCGGCGTCGCGTCGCAGGCCAGCGGGAACTCAAAGCCTCCTGCGATTATCGAAGGATGAATCACGGCCTTCTTGGAGGGCGCCGTTGAAAGCAGCTTCTTGCCGCCCGCGCCGGCGCGGTGCGCTAACACCGTCTTTTTTTTTCATTCACGTTTTCTTCAGCCCTCGCTTCGCTAGTTGCGAGAGGAATGGAGAGTTTGGTTATTTTGACAAAAATAATTTTGTATCAAATTGGTAGTTCATATTATTCGTTCGTTTGTATCAAATTAATAGTTTCTATTGCACGGGAGCGAACGTTTCTACTTATCAGATTTTGCCTACAACGTTCGTTGCTATTATTTATTTTAAATTCAACTAATGCTGGTAAAGGAGTATGGGTAGATGTTCCGGGGCTCAAGAAAATGTCCGCGTATAATATATGGTACAGTTTTCGTGCAAATTCTCGTATAGTTTCTCTACAGAAACTTCAAGATCCCAAACTAGAAGTCCAAAAGTCGCTCTTACACGGTGTGTACGTATTCTGAATGAAGCGACACAAGACGCCGCTAGTGGTTCTACCGGGATATAACTGAATTGACCCTTCCGAGTACACCCAGTGGCGTAATTTCTGTGCGTGGTGTGTTCTGGCCGTGATCTTCATTTAAGTATTAATTAAGCATGAGGAGCCTAAATAAGAAAAAAGGAAGACGGACATAGAGACAGAGGTAGTTTATCACGATATCACTTCACACAATCGTACCGTGACACACCTAACCATAAAATCAAGATGGCCGATTTCCGTTGCGTCGGGTCGGTTCCGTTCTGTCGTGTTCCTACCAATCCGTTAGTGAACGATTTTAAACGTTGTACCCGCCGGGATTTGAGTCAAATTGTAAGCTTTCTGCATGAAAAATTACGAACATGCTAAAAAATTTTCATGCAGAAATCGTGCAGTCTGGACTGCACGTTTTTTGTACGTCCAATCTGCACGAAAACTGTACCATGCATACCGGCCTTTAGGGTCCCTAGATTCAGAGAGAAGTTGTGAATTCTCCTTTTAAGGATTCCAGTTCCGGCGGTGGTAGCTCTTTCAACACCAGCAAGTTCGAGTTCAGCCGCTGTCTGGAGGAGAGATCTAGTAGCCGGCTGTTCTGATCAGTAGTTTTGCGTGGTTTCTGCAGTGTTCAGGTTTCACACCCATGAAGTCCGTATCACTCCACACCAAGTCCTACCACTTTGTAATTTCAACAGTTATATTTCTAGTTCCGTTTTTGCGACTTTCCTTTGTACATCAACTTCGCCTTTATAAAGGATTGATTATTTCGTGATTCCCGACGCGTCAACTGCTTTGGCCGTAAATTTGGCTTACTACCGGAGAGCATGGTTTTTTGTCTCAGGAGGTTGCGGTGATCTTCCCCAGCTCGATGGTGAGATATGGCGCCGACCTACACGTCGGCTAGTGGGATTTTCCTCACCCAGGTATCATCCACCAGTGAGGCACCGCCCCAGCCGGAACATAAGATCCAGATGTGTGTTAGTGTATTGAACTTAAATGTAAGTGTGTGTAAGTAATGAGTGAGGATAGTGCAAGGAAGAGGGAGGAAGGAAAGATCACGCGCGGCCCATGGCCTGTTTGTTAGGGTATTGCACTGACGTTCACCTGGTACTGATCGGAGAAACCGCGGAAAACTACCGACCAGAGCAGCCGGCCGCCAGGCCAGATTTCACTGTCCTTTGTTACTCACTTCTTTGTGAAATCATCATAACTGAATTTGTAGTATCGAGTAAAAATCGCAAACCTGTCGCTGATCTACCTGTCATCGCCACATCTAAGGAACTGTCTGAAAGGCGTGGTTTTGTTTACAGCTGTGAAGACTCTCTTTCATTTAGCCTGTGCTGCTCTTTCATTCAAAACGTAAGGGAAAGAAACATTCTTAGGCATGCACAAATTTTGGAATACAGATTTATACAGTTATTATTTTATAGAGTATCACTGTTAAGAAACCATGAATGAAAATCGATGAAATTAACGGGATATTTCTTGTACAATATAAATACTAAAAAATATTATAAATTTTCATAAACTGTGAATCACAACAAATAATTTTAAATAACACTCACCAGTTGGCTTTTCATTTCCCTTTCCTACCGTATGGTAAGAAAAGATCCGATGAAGATTTCTTTTACTTCGACTCGTTGCCAATATTACTGATGTCGGTCGTAAATGTTTGAATAGGAGTTTAGATATCACTACATTAAATTCGAAATAATGTCGCATTTTTTAAACTTTTCTGAAGGAAGCGAATTGTAAAACTTTCGAATTTACAATATTACATTAATAGGCGTTCGACTGTAATTTTACGAACACTCTCTGACTAATCTCTCTACCCCACACGTATGTTTTTCGGACAGCCGTGCCTAAGGCACTCTGTTCCCGTCCCAGTCACCACCATCCTTCGCTATCGGTTCAGTCACCACAACCACCACCACCACAAGTGAGACAACCGCAGCCACCAGCCAGCTCAGCCGGCGCGCATATCATCAGGTGTGAACAGAGCGGCGAAGCTACGACACCTGACGACAAAAGCGACGACGAAGGCGGCGGTGGCTCGCGCTAAGGCAGAAAGAGCATGCCGCGTCACGGGCCGCAGGTTGCTGAATGACGACTCAATAATCCCGAGGACATCCGGCGGCGGCGGCGGCGGCGGCGGCGATGGCGGTGACGGAGATGGCGGTGACGGCGGCGGCTGGAAGTTCGGCCCGTGGGACAGGTCGCTACCGCGCCGCCCCCATCCCTGCCCCGCCCCCCGCCCCCGCCGTTGGAATGCCAGACGGACGCGTGAGAACGACTGCGGCCAGCACGCGGCTGATGTGAGCCTCATGCGCTCAAATGTCCGTCAAGTTTCGATCTGCCTGTGACCAGAAGCTGCGGCGGGGGAAGGCGTGATGCAGGGGCTGCCCGTGAAGGGCGTCCAGGGCTTCTGGGGCTGGATATCGCCGGGCGTCGCAGCCTAATGCCTAACTTAAGTGACTACTCTAAGTAAGATTCAGGGACAAAGTGCAGGCTCAAGTTTTTTGCTTTCTTTAGCAAGATGTCTTCCTAGAAATGTACGTACAAACTAAATTAATTTCATACACGTATTCTCGTAAGGTAAATGGAATTCTTTCAAGAAATTCTATCGTGATACAAGTAACTCAAACGTTTGTTAAGCGTGTAAATGACAGGAAAATAAAATGGATGAAAATTATGAATAATATGTATGACGATGAAAGTATAAAACAAAATTAGAGAAACTGTTGTTGTTTTGTGATGGATAGACACTAAATACTTAAGCTTAACGTGCGTGTTGAATGCAACCTCACTTAGTTCGATATTTTCAAGAGCAATTTTTAAGATCATACAAAACATATCCCAGCTTATTACGTTTTTACGAAATATAAAATGTCCACAGTATATGAATTTTCTAAATAAATGCAAGAGCTTTTAATTATAAATAAAAATAAAATTAAATAAACACGTGTGAATTCACAGATACGTTGCATTTTTCCAAATAACAATCATGGATTTAGAAAAGTTGCTATATTTAAAATTATTTTTAATTGTGAATTAACATTATCGTGCAACAATTTATTAATAACCGATCTCTATACATTACATCCTTTTTTCCTTCATACAGAAAGACTTAACCTGTGATGTTCAGAGACAAAACATTTGACTTTTAAGTTTTAATGCAGTCATATAGTGCCAAAATTTACATTAAAATGTGTATTTATGTATGTCAAACAACATGAAATGTTACGTTTATTATGAAACATTTACTGAAAACTCTGAAAATGGAGATACTTACAATTTAATTTCCTTTCAGATAATAAATTGATAGACACATAATAGGAAATTGTATTTTCAATTTACATTGTGAAAATATTTTATGTGAATCAAAACATTGATTTCTGAAAGCAATTTCAAATTATTTACTATTCTTTGCCCAAAACATTATATTAATTTCTGTAGCTATTTCTATGTATTTCAATAATTATTTAAATTAAAAGTTATTATATTGAAGCAGAATGTTTCAAATACACCATAATTTAATAATGAATAGAAATACCATAAAAATGTTTTAGACAGTGCACCAGATAAGTCAACAATAAAAACGCCGGTGGGGTATACATTAAACTAGCTTATCCTTCAAATATTATTGTTTAAATGCTTAAAATACCTCATCTGTGATAGAAGGATAGGAAATTACACGCATTTCTTAAAAAGCATATTTTGTAAGCACAAGCTATTAATGTTGTTAATTACTTTCTAGGTGACGCATATATATTCAATTACATAATTTATAAACATGTCATTGTTTAAATAAAATATAAGAATTCTAATGTAATAGAATGAAAAGCGTACGCTAATTACTAGTAATTCATATTCTTATCTGATGTTGATTTAAAGTAATCTATATCGATAATCAGTCAGTACAATGACAGCGGCTGAATTCGAACTCTAGAAACTATAGCTACATAGCTAGTGTCGAATATCTTGCCACCGTCAGAACTCGAACTCTAGAAACTCCCGGACAGAGACACTGCAGTGACATTTGTTTTCCGAGCTTCCTAAGCCGTATAGAAAAGGGCGTGGGCTTCACCTAGCTTAAGCCGTTCATCCATCCAACTCAATTGATCGTCCCCGTGCTCCTATTGGTACTGCAGAAGCAACACGCTATACGTGGAGACGGCGCTCACGAAAGCGAACAACAGCGCCAGGTCGAGCGGGAAGAAGTCGAAGGCGGTGAGCTGCGGATGTGCCCGCGCCAACTGCTCCGCGAAGGCTTCCAGCTCGGACCGCGCGCCACCACCGCCGTCGTCGGAGTGGTGCGCCAGCAGCCTGGCGACCAGCGCCGGGGTGCGCGCCGCCGCCGTCGCCACCCGTTGGCACAGCACCGTCACGAACAGCAGCTCCACCACGTGCGACGCCAGCGACCACACGAAGGGCAGCAGGCGCAGCGGCCGCAGCCCTCCCGCGCCCGTCACCCCGGTGGAGAAGAAGAAAATGTTGTGCACCATCGCCACGAACTGCGCACGACCACGCGCCGCGCTTGGAATCGATCCATCTGTCGATCAACTTGTTAATTTATTGATAGATAATAGGGAAGTTTTGCGCGGCAGAGCGTACAGCAATTATCCGCACTGTTTTCTGGTAATGCGCGGATGCGCAGTTCGAGTTTCGCATCATCTTTACCATGAACTGTGCACGACCACGTGCCACGCTTGGAATCGATATATCGATCGGTAGATTTGTTAATTGATTGATGGATAATAGGAAGGTTTCGCACGGCAGTGCGTACAACAATTAACTGCACTGTTTTCTGGTAATGTGCGGATGCGCAAAACTGATGCGAAACTCGAACTGCTTATGCGCATTAAATCGATATTGCTGTTAATTGCTTCAATGCTCCGCGGTGCAAAAACTCCCTTATTTCATCAGAACGTAGGCTTCCGCGGCCGGTGTCAGTAACTATTTGACTGAATGGAAGACGGCGCGTCCTAGACGCAGGTGCCAACATGTCGTCCGCCATTCTGCGACCTTCCTGGGGCATTTCGCTCCGAGGAAGATTGCAGAATGGCGGTCGAAAACATTCTGGGCACCTGTGCGGGAGTAGGCGGTGTTTCTCCCCCACTAGGACGTCAGATCGGTCACTCACTTACACGGTGTCTGGTGATTTCCCCCAAGAATCTCTCCCAGTTGGGCACCGCCCCAGCCAGGAACAACGATCGGATCTAAGCTCTCAGTTGCTCTCCCGACATGTGTGATAGTATACTGTACGTATGTGTGTGTTGGAGCCGTTTTTGAAAAAAATGTGTAAACAAAATTAAAAATTGCTTATATTTCACGCGAAATTTCCCAAAAATTACTGAAGTTTTCGAAACATTGTACACAGAAAGCCAAATTATAAAATTAATGCGTAATTTCACAAGTTGAATTGCTGGTCTCTGCAACTCGAACATGATCTTAGAATCGTGAAATCAATTCTGTATTACAAACTCGTATGGTTTCCCCACGTAGCGTTTCAGTTTGTTTAAAAGGCAAGAATATAACGTTTATAAGTACTTTTTTTTTCATTTTATGAAAACTGAATTGATTTTGATTACTATGATTTTTATCAAATTGTCTATGATTTTCGTTATTTATTTCTAGGTATAAGAAGCGTGCAAAGGCAGTAAAATTCGAAAACTACCTCAACCCTCTTTAATCAAGAAATTCTACATTTATATTCATTAAGGTTTTGCCCGTTACACATTAGAATAAGAAATAATTTCGTTTCAAATTTATAGCTAAAATTACAATTTTTGAAGGAAAAATTTCGGAATAAATCGTTTCAAAAGATAATTGTGGAACCAAAACTAAAATGAAATAAACAATCAGTTCAGAGTACATTACTTACACTACTACACAACACACAGAGCAGCTGCAGACCAAAATAATCGTTCATCAGTTCCAACGTATCACATAGGAACGCGTAAACTTGTCGTAAAACGTAGACTTTGTCGCTGACATCAACGTCCTTTTCCACCCGCGACGACACAGAAGTTACCGTCGGCCGGAACTTCCTCAACGCCGATCCGAACGACGCCAAATGAGCACTTCCGGATTCCAGGAGTTCCTCCACGCTCGTATCAAACAAGCGCACGAGTTGGTCGTGCATGAGATGGAACCGTTTTTCAACGGCCACTGCCAAGTTGAGGAACTGTACGAGGGTGGTGCCATAGTAAAACACGAGAACACCTCGACACATGACAGTCGAGGGCATTGTCTTTTTGTAGCTCACCGACACCTCGTACAGATAGCGTGCCAGTATCACAACGTACAGGATGACAAGCTGCCTGGTCAGGGATGACTTATCTCTGGTGTAAAAGCGAACTTTGTTGTGCAGAACAAGCACTTCATCGACGCGAACAAGTTTAATTAAAACTGTTTTAGCTCTACGTCTTCCTTGAGGGCTAAGTGCGTATCCGAGTGCTAACAACGACGTTGTGAAGTACAGTAACCACGCGAATACGAACGGAAGTCTGGATACGAAATTCGGACTGTCGATGAGGATGTGAAACTCGTCCACTAATGTGAACACCGCGTACGTAAGAAACACGAGTAGAATTAACAGTGCGTATGCAAGATGGCGGCGCTTTGTGGGGAATATTTCATTAAGCTTCGCATCAGGAGATGCTGCAGCTGCCGGGTCGCAGCGAAATACCACCATTCCGAGAATCACCGACGCCAGATGCAAGGGGCGCGCTGCATCAAGGAAGTTGCCTGCCTCAAGCCAACGCCAACACATTCTGTTGATTGATTATCTGCGTGGCGATGAGAAAGGTCTTTTACGCAATTTTCGCTTTCTTGTGCGTTAATAAGCAGGAAGCACGGAGAATATTGACAGGCGAAAGACTTGTGGGTAATAAGATTCGTTTAAAATGACGCGAGAGAGTAATAGGCTAGTATGGCTTTGATTAACTGCATGAAGATTATGAAAGCGTGCTCGAATCAGTATCCTCTCTATAGCAAGAAGTCCTAAAAAAACGTGTCTTCGAAAGTACACAAGAGGGGGATTTTGATCTGTGGAAAATGATAATAAGCAATAAAATGTTTACATAATTATCTTGGAGAGAAGAAAGCATACCAAGATAAATATTAAATTACAAAATTAATAGAATTACGGTTCGATAAATCGAAAAAATAAAGCGAGAATTAAACGATTCTAAGACTATGAACTATTGATTGGTCTGAGAATATTTACTTAATTATTGTATTGAACCTAAAAATTAACTGTTCAAAACTAATCAGAAACTTAATTTTCCAACAATATCGACTACGCAATTGGTAAAACAACTAAAAATGCAGTATAATCGCGTCTTCAGAAATCGTATTAACATACTTCCACATCAATGCATTGTCCATAAGTTCCGTGACCATTTGTAAGCGACAACGAAGCTCCAATGGACATAAGCGAACTGCGCTTTGCCCTTCCTGGTGCACCGGTATTTGTTCTTCCTCCATGTACACGTGTCCCGACAATCTGTCCTGTCAACCCCTCTGTTCTTTCTCGTCTCTCATTATATAATTAATGACCTCCCCACTCCTCATACATATCGAGATCCCTGAGACTAGTCACGCAACTCGAAGCTTTGTCACCCGTGACCTTTCGCCCGAGATCACTCGGCACTCCTTAAGCGCCGGCAGAATGTAGGGCGAGAGTATCAGGCGGAGAGTATGCGAAGGGGCGCGATTGTGAGTCCACCAAGAGTGCTGTGTCCCTCTTAAGTGAAGCATGTTTATTCAAATAATTCCATTCAAATTTCAAGAAAATAATTTTTTCAAATTACATTTTCATAGAAGAGAAGGAATGAAAGTTATGTGTATCTTCACATACCTCGTATACAACCCTTATGATTAATAATTACGTTGCAACAATCTGCAAGATTTGAAAATTATTTACTTCGTTTTTTTTAATGGCAAACTAAATGATAAAAAGCAGGTTTGGGTATAGATTAGACTCACAATTCAATTCTGTTATATTCAGTTTTGTGAACATATGCTCTGTAAACAAAGCTTTTGCTTCTTTGTTTAGAATGATGTACTGGAAGTTCCAAAGCTTTATGTATTCAGTAATGTGTGTATCGATTAGTCATCGGTAATTAATTCACAGTAGGCTTGCTTTATATTCAACTCTGACCTGGATAGAGAATGGTAAATGACTTTTCCACGCTATTTGTTACGTTATGAAGGTTTGTTTGTTAGATTTTCTATAAACTTCTGTGTATGAGCCTGTGATTCTAAGGATGCGGAGTTGAAGATTTACTGAAATGGAAAAGAGAAATGATAACAAAAATATGTACAAATTTAAAATCGGCAAAGAAGAAATAAATTAACCTAAATACCAGCCATAAAATTTTAATTTGTTAATAATTGCACACACATGTTTTCATATTTTGGTTGTGTTCACGTACCAATTATTACAAATTACTAACAATGGTATTGATTGAGTACGACAGGTTTCTTTTAATGAGGTTTCACTTAATTATGGACAATCAGTTCATTTGAAATAAAATTAACAGTTCATAAACATAGTTTATTTCATAATTCACATATTTTCTTCGTATTTAAAAATTTTAATATTTTTATTCATTCAGTGTTCATTTGTTATGTTTTTTATTTTAAAATGTTTAGACATTTTATACATTATTTACCTGATGATGGAAACAAAATGGGGCTCAGAAACATTGTGTATTTTCAAGACTCTGTGAAATAAACTATACTTATGAATTGTGAATTTTATTTCAAATAAACTGATTGTCTATAATTAAGAGGAAGCTGATTAATATAACAAATTACAACGTATGTTAGAGTTGTGGCACATGCTGACGAAGCGAAAATAAACTAGAACTAAAGACACTTGGAAATCATAGTATCTGAAAGAGAGAACTCTATTTGAAAACGAGTTCTAAAACGCACGAATAGTGTTAATTAGTTGTTAATTAATTAATATTAATCAGTGTATTCAACTTCATTATGCTCTTTCGTATGCAAAGAATGACAGACTAAGTAACAAATTGTCCGGTCTATGTTGTAACATTTTCTAAAACACTATAGCAGATCACTTGCATAGTAAAAATGATAAAATGCATTTGTAGAAACATAAATACATACACTCGCGAGAACGCACTTTGACGCAAATCGTAGAATGAGAAACATGCTTATTCTTAATGCCAACCCAAAGGAACATACGTTGTTGCAAAGAACATTGTTTGTGCGGCTGTTAGAAACAGCTTCTGTTCTTCTGTCCAGCTTTCTTAACAAACTGCAGCCAACACTTTGTGAAAGAGTGTATTCAATGTCTGCGTGGGTCTGACGGTCTTTCGCGAGAGGGATTAAGGGGCTTACTGCGAAACTGCAAAACACCACTTGGCCCAACGCCACCAGCCTGGTGGTCCTCGCCAGGCATTTACACTGCAGTGTGGTGGTGCGATTATGTTCATTGTGAGAGGGGCGCACCAATATACGCTCAAAAGCAACTTAATGAAATCTGTCTTGGGTGAAATACATTATATTAGTTTTGAGGATCATTAAAAAATCACATTTCTAATTTTTAAATTTCTATCGATATGTTATTACATATACGACGATTGGATACTCTCTGAATCTTTGGAACAGTTTAAAATATTGTGATCCTGACTGATAGTGAAGCTGTTATTTGGTGGGAGGTAATAAACTATTCATCTGCTCTAAATGATCATTCAAAAGTCATAAAATAAACAAGAGCTCAATTTTGTTTCGTGCATTTTTCAAGACCTTAAGAAAATCGTAATAATTACAGCAAAAATTATTATTTGTGTTTATATTGTGTTTCTCGTGAGAAAAAAGGAAAAACTGCATCATTAGCTACATCAAATAAGTATGATGAGAGTAAATATGAAAAATACAATTACGATTATTATTCTTATTTACTACCAACACCTAAAATACGACAGTACAGTTTAATACTTGGGAATACTTTGGGATGAAAGGAATCGAAAAAGTAGTGTGTAAATGCCAGAATAAAATGATAATGAAACTAAGAAATGAAATGTCAAGAAATATTGGAACAAGAACGGAATTAGTGGTGCATAAGAAAGAAAATGATACGAACAAAAGATAAATAAGGGAAAGAAGGATGGAAATTAAAAATTAATGATGGGTAAGGAAAAGCGTGAAAAGGAAAAAAAGAGTAAAGAAGAAGATATAAAAAGCTTTTTACCTTGACGCCACGTGCTAGCTTGTTCACTTACGTAGGAATACATTTCCTGCACTGCAATTGCCAGGCACTATTAGGACTTCATAGCTACTTACCAAGGGAAATGTGGAAAAAAGCCAATAGCAAAAACTACTTTAACGAATCGTACACGTTTTACATGCGTCGACATGCGAGAGAAGAGAAAATGGGGGTAAGAGAAAACTTTCGGTTTGGGATGCTTCTGCCCCTACCCGGGCTTCCGGAAACCCACGCTGTAAGATAATTACATTGCCAGCCCCTGCCCTTCTCTCGTCGCTCTGCAACATCCCTTGACGCCGTAATCTAGCTGTTAAAACATTCCAAGATGTCTGTTCAGTCAGGGGAGGAATTCGTCAATTCACCCTGTAAGGATCCATTAAAAAATGTTTTCTCTTCTGAGCACAGGAGCACCGTCAGATACGGACGATTAACATGACAGGAAGAAAAGTTGGGAGTTCCTCCCAAGAAAGGTTTTGATATTTTTCAAGTTCCTTAAAATTGCGCGTATTTTAAATAATGTTCAAAATAAATTCCTCAGAGCTATCCGCTCAGAAAAAAATGCATTTTCCCTTAAACATCAAAGCATATATTTGATTGGGTAAATTACATTTTAGAAGAAGAAGAAGAAACTCTCTTGGCATCAAAAACGAAATTTATGAAATACAAATGTATTGTATTGTATTAAACTGAAGGTTGCAGGTCAATTTTAAATTATCTTAATACTGCTTGTCTTGATAATATGATCTGAATTATCGTAAAATTAATTGTAATTAATATTTTTGTTTATTGTAATTTATAAAATGTATCTCTGGTGTAAATTAATAGAATCGCTAATGATCTTCGACGATTTTAAAGCGACCTAAAATAAATAATTAAAAAACAAGAATGTATGTGAGGAGGACATTCTTCCCTTCCCTCCCCTGAGAAACCGCCTCTGGTATGTGTGCTTTGTTGCAGCACGGTGGCCTCCGCCGCATCGCCCACGCTGGAACCTTCGGTGGGAGGCGCCCAGCATCGCCCGCGTCGCCCACCGACGAGCGAAGTTCCGGGCGCCGCCGCTGCAGTCGTACTTGAGCAGCGCTGCACCCATGGCCATTCATCTCCCGACGCACGTGACCCTCGCCACTACTAACCAGTTGACAACGGGGACACCTCTCAAGAGATTTATTCAAATAGCACGCAGTCATAGGCAGTGCCGGCGCTAGGAACGGACAGACCGGGCGATCGCCCGGGGCCCCGCAAGTCAAGGGGTCCGATGACGAGAAAAAAATTTGTGAAAAATTGGAAAAGAAATTACTTATCGTACTTGAGAAAAGACTTTACGTATCGTACTTGAGAAAATACTTATCGTAATTTTATAAGTCGCGATACAGTATTCTGATATTTCATTAAATTTTCAATGACTTTTTTTACCTTAAGTAGTTAATTATAGTCATTATGGTAAAATCGAAAAAGATACTCAGGAATTCTGTGGACAACAATTGCTGTATCTCGTAAATATTATTTAAAGGAAGAACAACTAAATTGATTTTAAACCCCATTAAATCAGCAAAAATGCATTAAAAATGACAAAACAGTAAAAAAATTACTTATTATTTGAAATGGAAGAAAAATGCATAAAAGTCATATAAAAATTCGTCATTTTCTTTAGTCATACCATGAAATTAATGTCTATACTAAAAGGCAATGTTCCAACAACTAAAGCAAAAACAAAAAAAATACATTTCATTAAAATCCGCCCCTATTCGTCATTAATACGGAACATACCTTCCAAGACCTTCCACGACTCTTCACTTAAACTGCAGTAGCACGACAAAGTAGGTGGCGACGGCGCCCGCGAAGCCGTACAGCAGGCCGAAGTCGAGCTCGAAGAAGCCGGCGGCGGACATGTGCGGGGGCGGGGCGGCGCCCAGCTGCCGCAGCGGCGCCTCCGCCTCCGCCTCCGCATCTGCCCGTCGCAACGTCAGCCTCACGCGCGCCGCCAGCGCCCCCGTTCGCGCGAACGCCGCCGCCGCGCGCGCGCTGCTCGCCGTCAGCAGCACCAGCTCGCACACCTGCGCACCCGCGCCGCGCATCCACGCCGTAAGAATTAACCCCAACACGCACCCACCCCATAAGTATTAATCGCCACACGCACCCACGCCATAAATATTAACCGCCACACTCACCCACCCCATAAGTATTAACCGCCACACCCACCAACGCCAAAAGTATTGACAGCCACACCCACCCACGCCATAAATATTAATGACCACACGCACCCACGCCATAAGTATTAATCGCCACACGCACCCACGCCACAAGTATTAACCGCCACACCCACCCACGCCACAAGTATTAACCGCCACACCCACCCACGCCATAAGTATTAATCGCCACACGAACCCGCGCCATAAGTATTAACAGCCACACCCACCCACGCCATAAGTATTAATCGCCACACGCACCCACGCCATAAGTATTAACCGCCACATCCACCCACGCCATAAATATTAGCTGCACCACGCACCCACCCCATAAGCATTAATCGCACCATGCAGCCACGCCATAAGTATTACCCGCACCGTACCGCCTCGTCATAGGGATTCACCTCAACATGCAACCATGCAGTAAATATTAACCACACCACGCACCCACGCCATAAGTATTAACCGCACCGCCAGTCGCCCTAGCCAAGGGCGCAAGTGCAGCCTAAAGCAAGAGGGAGGGCCAACTACATTTCTGATCTCCATTTTTCATGAAACATTTATATTTACATACGACATATTTTACCACTAAATTAATAAAACATAATTCATGAAGAATAAACATATAACTTTAAAGATACAATTAATAGATATTTTATGATGAACCATTTATACAGAATATTCACAGACTTGGAGAACATTTACTCGAAATGTTGTTGAACAATTGTTCAGTATCAATCCAAAAAGGGGAGAAATCAGGAATTGATCATATTTACGGAAATAAAATACTTTATGCAAAATTTTGATGGGAGCCGTTTCGGGAGAAATTTTCCTAAGGAAAATTTTGTATACGCCTACGACCCTATCAATACCACGGTATAAATGCTCTCGTGCATTCCATTCCGGCAATGTGGTGTTGCCGGAACCCACATTAATTCTACTGATTTTTGATAATTCTGTTAGTTAAACTTTCTCTATACACTAAAAATAATTCTGTTGACATGTTAGACAATTTTGCTGAATTACTCAATTGAATAATCAATTAATACACAAGTTACTGATTTAAATAAAAACACGTTTAATTTGTACAATTATTACAATTGCAGGAAAACAAAAAGCGCATCACAATAATATTTGTATTTAATATTAATGGAGAATATATCGGCACCGAACTGCACGGTGCTCTACCACTAAGAGTCTCCCATACCCCTGCCGAGACAAGATCTCAGATTCCGATTGTTCTTCAGACATGTGAGGTGGTGAAATGCAGTTAAATGTGTGCGCGTGTGTGTAAGGCGAAAGGATAGGAGAAAAATGAGGTAGGAATGAACGCGCACTGTCCATTTTTTAGTTTACTGCTCCGGCATTCACCTAATATTTATTGAAATATTTACGGTAAACTACCGATCAAAACATGTGGCCGAAAAAATTCTCCTTCACACACTGGTTGGAATAGACTCAGCTATTAAGCTAATATCGAAAATCATGCATTGTTGAGACTCGAACCCTAGAACCGCCGATCAACGATCCTACAGAGGCAACGATGTCATCGGTTGAACTACTGCAGCCGATTGTAGCAGAAGAAACTTGTCAAATGATTACTGAAAGCGTAGTCTTCCACACGCCAAAGTTAGAATCTACTTGGGTATCCGGGAGACGCCATCCTATGCACAAATGCTAACGTTTCGGTCATCAAATTCGCCTCAGCATTTCGTCCTGAGGAAAGTAGCACAATGACGACTGAAACTTTCCTATCTGTACCTAGGACGCGGACTCTCCAGGACAGTCAAGTAGATAAAATCGCTCGTACGCTGCAATAGTGGCACAAATTTTAAAAAAATACGAATTTTTAATTAATGCACTCTCCAGAATTGCAAATTGGTCTATCTTCCAGCAGCAACAGCAGCGTATCTTACGGTACAGTATTCCACCAACAAATGGCAGAAAAGTGAATGCAAGAATTATGCATTTCAACACAAGGTGAAACTTCAAACTCATTTACGTCAACACCTGGTTCTAAGACTTTGGACGGTGTTATGCATCAATCTGTTAATCGCCATTTTTGAAAAAAATGAGATTTGGACGCCATTAATTGCACTGGACCATGTTCTAAGTGTATGCAAAATTTTGGCACCAAATCTGTAAAAATAGCCTTATAATTAAAAAAAAAATGTAAACGTCATCAGTCACATCAGGGATTTCATGTTTCACCGGCTATAAACCTAGACCTTCAAATCCTCTGTTTTTAATTTCACATTATGCAGGTAAAAGCCAGATATTCCACTCATGTTTGGTGTAGTTTGGCGCTTCAATTAATGAAATAATTAAATTACAGTTTTTAGAGCTGAAAATGTAATAAAACCTGTGAACAAGACTATCTCACAACTTGTAAGATGTCGCATAGCCGGTTGATGCATAACACCGTCCACTTATGTCACTATCGCAGCTCGCGAACGAATTGATCGATATTTAAGGTCGACCAGCTGCGGCAGGTCGCACTGACCAGGGCGAGCGGCGTGAGCAGGGCGGGCGCGAGGCTCTCCGCGCGCAAGGAGCGGTCGCCCAGGGCCTGCGCGAGGGCGAACGCCCACGCCACGGCGCCCACGAACAGAGCCCCGAAGCGCAGCAGCAGCGGCGCCCCGAAGCAGCCGCCCGCCAGCGCGGCTGCGTCGCCCAGGCGCAGGTGCGCGCGCCCCAGCCACTGCGCCTGCGCAGACGCCGGCGCCCGCCGAGCGCCCACGGCCCTCCGCGAGGAGCGGCGCTGCAGGGCATTCCATACTTTTTTTTTTTTTTGTTATTTAAGGTCGCATCAACTACTTCGGTCATTAGCGACCACTATTGGAAGTAACGTTATGACATGATGACACGATATGGTGACGATAGGGGTGAAAGGACGAACACATACAACCATGCCCGAGGCGGGACTGGAACCCGCGACCCCACGGTACAAGACCACTACGGCACTACTGCTTTAGCGATCTCGGCCACGGGGACGGCATTCCATACACTTATAGTGCGATTTTTCTAACTCTGCCCCTCAAGCCCCTATGGCCACGATGGAATATCACACGGCATTTTGCGTCTTTCTCCGACGTGCCGCTAGAACTCGCATGATTGCAAGCTCTGCTTGATGCAGTCGTGTACATGCGATATCTGGCAGCACGCCTGAGAATCTCGCGAAATACCGTGACATATTCCGTCGTGAAGACGGGCCTTGATGGGTAAAGTTAGAAAAACTGCAGTATAAGAGCGTATGTTCATTACTCCTTTGCTGGACGCTAAACTTCATGCGTTACATCAGGGCTTTCCAACTGGCAGCCGGCGGGCCGCATGCGTCCTGTCAGATCTTTTTGTGCGGCCCGCGAATGCTTTGGAAAATTTTATTATACCAACCAAATTCAATGAAATTGGAAAATTCATCTAATTTGTATTTAATGGTATTTTCATTTTCTCGTTGTATGTACTTTAATAATTAAGTATTTTGAATAAACGTCGTATCTAATAGATGTTTCAGTATAATCTCAGTTGTTAGGGTAAAATCCATCTTAAATTACGGTGCGGTCCGCGGCTTAACTAGAATTTGATATGCGGCCCATTAGCCCTTCAAAGTTGGACAGTCCAGCCTTACATGATCACTACTACTACTACAACAAGAATCCTTTCTTAACCCAGGAACTTCAGCACAACTATTAAAAATGTCATATTGGACATGGGAATAAATTTCGAGCTCTTTGAGATGTGAAAATGTATGCCAATGATGTCCAGTGATAACCATGGAAAAAGAACAAGAAAAAAGGAGAACGCATAGATGGTGATTTTCAAATTGTTCAGTGACGGATTGGAAATAAAAGAATAAAAGCTCAAGAGTGAGATAGATACGAGAAAAACTGCATCATGATTCATAATGAAAATAACCACAATACGTTGTTTTCTTCGAATCAATTTAATTAACCATTGTCGCAAAAGTTTCTTTTAAGAGTCGCTTGGCAATTAGTGGATTATCCCAGAAACTTCTCGTTCGCTTCGTAAACTACCAAATATTTGCAAAAACGTAACTCTTCTACGCACATCATTCACGATGCTTGGAAGATCCTCGACCGACCAAATGCGCGTTACCTTTCCTCTTCTTGCAAGCTGTACAAAATGACGCCGCGTCATTGCGTCAGAAAGACCTTGTGCGAAACAGACCTTATCCACTTGAATCCCGAGAGAAAATTTTCAAAAAATTGTCAAAGATATTTTTATCGATTGATATTTTATTCACACGAATTAATCTCTGAGTGGTTCCTTCGCATTCCGTAATATTTTGGTAATAATACTAACTGAGAATGAATAGTTTGTCGTAGCAGAGGCATGGTGTAAGGTATTGTTTTAAAATGCGCGTATTTGTTTTAAATCAAACGATAGTGTGAGTAGTATACTATATTCGGAAACACGACACCTCGTCTTTAGATTCTGATTACATAACTTTTTTTCTTACCTCTGAGATTTGCAGTTTTGATGTCACCACTATATTTCTGATTCCAGGACGGGATCAAAGACATAATGGCAAAAATCCGCGAATGGAAACGGAACGATAACGGCGCGCGCACGCGCGTGTTTGTGTGTGTGTGTGTGTGTGTGAGTGCATTTAAAAAAATAAAATTTACTTACTGTGTTCTACAGCAGTTTATGAGTAAAAATACGAGTACATCTTAAATGTACTGAATATTCAATCCGTTGTTCAATTGGCCACTCAAATTAAAGAAAAAAGTTTCAGTACCAAAGAAGTAGTTTAATCTGTTCAAATCAAACTTTTACTACTTCAGAAACTCAAATTCAGATACTTCAGAAATTCAAGTTCGTGAGACGTTAAAACCTTCCCCAGCGTTTTAGTTTGAACTTGTACGTATAACAATAGTACAATGTAATAGAGGAAATATGCCACTTGTCGCATAACCGTGTTTCTTATCTTTTACAAAATGTTGAAATTTAAATATCAAGGGCAATTGTAAGCATGTCAAGAAAGAAAAAAACAACAAATCTATTACCTACATTAATAACATTACAGCATTTATCTAAACTATTCACACAAACATATCAATTTATTTTAATCTCGTTACCTTGTCACTAGGCACTGATATGTATCGCTGAAGTTCACCTCCAATAGTCACGATGCGTGTGTCATAACCAATTAACGACTCCTCTGTGAAACCATAAGCTTCTATCAACCGACAATTTAAGGTATCTAGACGATGTTTCAGGATTAAATTTACATTAACAAATTGAATACACATTGTAATATTTATGAAGTCATTGGCTGCACTAGTCACCACTTCAGCAGGGAAAACAGTAAAAAAAGACATTGCCAACGTGTACGAGTACCGAGCAAATAATATTCCGTACACCACAACTATCTCTGCCCACATGAGACATCTCTGTGTTTTGTAAACCCTATCCGGATCTTCAAACAACACGACATCCGCTTGAGCAACTTTCTCAAAAATAAAATCAAACTTCTTTCCTCGAGTCGTCAATCCGATGCAGAGCAACAAAATGGCCGACGCAGTGTTGAAGGTGAGTTCCACCAAGGCAGGAATAACTTCCGTTAAACTGGCAGATGTATCGCCGGTCAGTTTCCAATGTACCACGTAGCCGTATGCGGCCAAAACGGCAGCCATGATGAGGAAAGTGTACACCTTCGCGATGATGGCGCTCGGAAACAAACCGAGAACTTGTGCAACCGTCAGAAGAGGCCTCACTGACGATCGCACGTCCTCCGTAAACACCCACTTGGCCATCTCGCGCAATATGGACGTCGACCTCGATTGGAATCGCGGGGCAGTCTTCACCTGCAGCTACTTTCCCTGGCTCCACCGCCTCGTGATCGCGCTACCAAGTTGCACATTGAAGCGAATATCTACAGGCCTCTCGGGAGCAATAACTGAGTCCCGTTCCCTGGTTTACGGCTGAACCGAAGAGTCACGGCGGACCTGCTCTCAGGGTTCCACGCCGCATGACCTGTCGTCCGTGAGGCACCCCTCTCCCCCGGAGCACGACTTTCACTTCTGGCGGCTGAAACGCGAACATTTTGTGACATCCCTGTGATCTTGCGTCACGTGATCCGTTGACAATAAATTTTCATGAAAATCGTTCTTCGCCGCCGTCGCCGCCCGCCGCCGCCGCCGCAGCAGCCGCGTGTGTAACTCCAAACGTAACATTATTTATGACAAATGAGCTCAACGTGCATGTTAGAGGACGTGACTTATGGCCGCCGGGAGCGCGACAAGCACGATTTGCAGTCTTTTGTTACGGGACGGATTTTTTCCCGGGTTTCACCCAACAATTACGCGCAATCAGCGGACGGGGCGGCTGTATCTGATGTCGGTGTGTCACGAGTGGCCGCGGAGCGGAGCCTTGTGAAACGGATCTCGCCCTCCGGGAAGGTACGTTCGCGGCGCTGGGTGTCTCCGCGCGGGGCTGCGTCCAGTCGGACTGTCCCGCTCTGGGCGGCCGCGTGCTGCTCGCCTGGTGACAGCTGTCGGCGGCGGCGGCGGTGACTGTCGCCGTGGTGGTGGTGGTGGCGGTGGTGAGGGTGGTGACAGATGGGTGAGGTGCAGGTCGCGGGACGGAGATCGTTGCTGGCTTGGGGCCAATCTGAGCGGCGAACTGTTGTGCAGAGAACGAAGATGTTTCCGGAGGATTTAACAGCTGAAGGATTGTTGTGCGATGTTTTCTGAATTTCTTTCGATGATTTTTTAACAAAATATCTGAACAATGCTTCTTCTCTAATGTAGTAAATGAAATCGCGTCACTCTTCTGACATTTGCAATTCTACTTCAGACCTGTTGTTACATATACAAAAAAAATGCAATTAGGGCGGCAATCCACGTATACAACCCTCCAGAGGTTTTATGTAAAGAAAAGAAAATGATTTAAAGGAATTAATTTCACACGATTTGTGGCTTGTTAATTGCTTACCGATGTTTATGCATTTCAGAGATTTATAAAATTGCAAACCACTCTTTGACTTTGAATTTTCTATATATGTCCTTCCCAAAAATGAAATTTCTACTTTACTTTAAGATTTTCCTTCATGTTATAACTCACAACAACCTTCACACTGCAACACAGTAAGTTGAAAATAAGAAATCGTACGATTCGTATGTACGAGCAATCCTTTTCTACGGTATAATGGATGAAAGTATTTCTCGCAATTTCCAAAGATTTTGTACTAGATCATAGTATAAATTGTCCTTTAATTTAGTTTCAAGATTTAAAAAATAGGTTACGCAATATGTTGTTTGAATTTAAATCACAGAGATGAGCATTACACGAAAATGCCGTTGCCCCTCCTTGCGCTAAAACGCTTTAGACACAACCACGGCAGTTGAGATTCGAGACATAATGATCGATGAATTTGCATAGCTAGGGCAAACACCGTTGCACAGCCCAAGCCATGATTTGTGTGCTCGATAAGTGTCTCTTTCATTATTACAAAGGCTGCGATCACGTATTTGAACAGGTCAACGTCGTTTTAGAAGGGATATTATGTACGTAGACAATGTCTTTGTGTGCTCATTTGAAGGTAACTGGGTGGTTTATGTATAATTTTCATAAAGTAATCATAAAGTAATAACTTGTACCACTTACATCCTCTGAACATAGCAAAATTTCCTACATTCTTTTAAAAAACAATAATTTCTTTAAAAAAATCTGTTTTGCAATCTCTTCACATTTTAAAGAATTTTCTCTCTTCATGAAATTATAATACTCTCCTACATCTCAGTACTCCGGAACCATTCACGCTCTTAAATCATTATTTAAACTAAATACTCCATCATGCACCGGGAATATCGACCGATCGGTACATGGCACATTAGGGAAACCAATTCACGCAAGGTGGTCGTCAATTCCCCCTCCCCGCCATGGAAACCTGGAATTAGCCTCGGCAAGACCGCGAAACAAAAAGCGAGCGCCGTGAATGCAGGAGGCTGTGGAGGCGGCGGCGACGCACAAAGACGGAGGCCATGGCTGGAGATTTCGATGCAGCCGCGATGAATACCGGGTACTCGATGATACCCGTATTGAAGGCACAAAGCGGTGACGGGAGCGCTTGCGACAATGCCCCGCGCTCCGGCTACATTAATACATCGTTACGCGGCTCTTTGGGGAAGGTAGCCAGGACGCCGAACGGGCTACTTGAAGCAATAACGAGCTACTCTTCAGTTCCCGGCCGGGGCTGTCAATGGCTAAGGGCCACTGCGGGACCTTTCCCGCCGCCGCCGCCTCCGCCGCCGTTCTGTTAACCGTCTGTTCGCCTGAATGAGGCAACGCCGCCAATGCAGATGAATGATGTTGCACGCAAGTGGGTCGATTGTTCCATCACGGCGTGGGGTTGAAGCATCCACTGTCGCACGCAGGGGAAATTAAAGACGTGCTGAGAAGCATTTTGTCCGAGTTACACTTTCAAGGCCGACTGCTGCTCGTTGAGAAGTGCTTTTTCCGGGAGGGAGAGGTGAGTACAAGTGAAATACGCGTAATTTCGGTTAAATATTTCTGGGAGACGAACATGGAATGCTAGTTTTTTTATGCTGATTAAACTGACTGCAACGTTAAATTTGCGCAATACTTTTTATAGCTTACAAATGTATTTCAGCACATAGTTTGAAGATTAGTGAGAAAAACTAGTTCTAAATTATTACATGTAACTGGCAAAATAAATAAAAATCATCTAGTTAATATTAAATTCACTTGCTCGCATGTTACTACTCTCGCAACGGCAGATAGTAAAAAATGACGACAATTTGAAAATGTACCATCCTGTGTTCATATACCAATGAAATCGGTATGAATGCTTTCTCTAAAACTATCAAATAGTTCTGCACTTTCTGTATTGGATGGAGCGAAATTAAAAATAATTTGAAAAACATCTGAATGTTCTTTAAAAGGAGCACAAATCATTTCATCTGGTATTTGCTCACATTTTCAGATAGGAAAGATTATCTATTGCATATCCCTATTCTTAATTTCCAAGAACGTACTGACACCACGGCCTCTGAATTTAAAGCAATGAACATGGTATGAATTGTAAATGGAGACTATAAAACGGTATGAATTAAGTGAATAATGTAATTCATCCAAAGAAGGAATCTAAATAAATTGAAATATTTTTTGGTTTACACGAAATTCATTAATTCATTATTTCATTCATTCAAAATTCATTATTTCTTTTGTAGATGCTTCTCCACGCGATTGGAATGATACATACCTGTGGCACTAAATAACGAAAGTCCATTAGCATGCAATTTAATATTAAACATTTGTCATAGCTAGGCAAACATGTACGCTTTCAGTTACTCTTTATCTTCGTAATCACGATGTGCTATTATGCAGGTTCATGCAAGTTTTCAGTACGGAACAATATTGCGTTTACCGTCTACATGTACACATCGCCCACATTCACGTCAAGACTGTACACATTCTTTGAATGTGCTCTAAGCAATTTTCTTTCTCTTCACATCTGATTTACATATGTGAATTTATCTTACATTTGCTGCAACGATGTTGCTTTCGTTTTATCATGTCACTCAATTTTATACCTACGTTCTCTCACAAATTTCTTTTGAACATTTTTACACTATACACATACTTCCTTTCAGCTTGATTCTATTGAATTCCAATTCCTTCAAACAAAACAATTTTGACGTCCCTTGTAATGCACAACCCGCACTCCATGATTGGTGCCGACTTCAGT
Source organism: Acheta domesticus (assembly GCA_031308135.1). Classification (NCBI taxonomy): domain Eukaryota; kingdom Metazoa; phylum Arthropoda; class Insecta; order Orthoptera; family Gryllidae; genus Acheta; species Acheta domesticus. Next base: position 84,785,392 of record JAHLJT010008756.1, on the reverse strand, counting down.
TCCGGTTACGTGCATCATTCTACAACAAATAAACCGATAGAACAACTCCTCAACAAACGACTACGCGGCGTAAAAAACAAACGAACACCAGCTACGCCAATACACACAATAAACAATCTCTACACGAGAGGGCCCCACAAGGAATCACCTGCTCGGCTCTTCCCTTTAATGGATCGGGCACGATCTATATTGACTCCTCTAAGCAGAGAATAGCGGCTAATGCAGCTTTGTGCAGCCAGAACGTCCATCCCGCGCCGCGCGTTCAGCGCCGCGCGAACAAGGGCAACGGCGCGGAACGCTGAAGCGACTACGCGTAGCCGGCACTTCACAGGCCCGCGCTCCGAGCACACACGTTTAATCCGTAAATTAACCATTTACTCTCTCTGAAAACGACCTCTATTAGTCGTCCATTGATTCATTTAGGCGCCATACATCGCAAGTCGACTGGTCGCGGAGGGGGCGGAGTTCACCTCCGGGCGGGAGAACGGTGGGAAAGGATGACGGGGGCGGGGGGTGGGAGACGAGAGGGAAACGAGAATTTGTGAGAGAGGTGGTAGTGGAACTAACACACGGCAGGTAGGATGTGCAAGAAGGACGAGTGATGCGGAGTGGCGGGGAGAACGATTGAAGATGCGACGGGCTGGGTAAGGCATGGAGAATGACAGGGTAAGGCGGGTAGGGTAAGGCTGACAGAGTAAGACCGGTCAGGATAAGACGGTCAGGGTAAAGCGGGCACGTAAAGTGGACAGGGTAAAGCGGGCACCGTAAGACGAGTATAATCAGGCGGATAGAGTGAGGCGGGTAGGGTCAGGCAAAAAAGGGTAAGACGGACAGAGTAAGCAGGGGCTGGATGAGGCGGGCTGGATGAGGCGGGGTGGATGAGGCGGGGTGGATGAGGCGGGCTAGATGAGGCGGGCTGGATGAGGCGGGCAGGATGAGACGGGCAGGATGAGGCGGGCAGGATGAGGCGGGCAGGATGAGGCGGGCAGGATGAGGCGGGCGAATTAGGCGGTCAGGGTGAAATAATGAAGGTAAGACGGGGAGGGTAAAGCGGTATGGGTAAAGCGGGCACCATAGGGCAAGCAGGGCCAGGCAGGGAGGGTAAAGCGTTCAATGTAAGATGGGCAAGGTACAGCGGGAAGGATAAAGCAGCCAGAATAAAGAACGCAGGTCAGCCTGGATGAGCAGGACGGACAGGACGGCAGGAGCAGGGCGGCGATAGATAGGATGGACGCGGACCCGTGTGGGCAGGATGGGCGGGAGAGGAGGTGGTGGAGTTCGACCCCGGGGGCGGGCAGGGGGCGGGCAGGGGGCGGGCAGGGGGCGGGCCGGCCGCCCGCGCCGCGCCGCGCCGGGCGGATAGTCAGGCAGAAGAGCTGGCTGCAGGTGCCTGCGTAAATTGTGCGGAACGACTCGGAAAAAGTGGCGCGCGCTCGACCCCGTTCCGGCTGAGGCGCGGCGGTGATCCCTCTTCATCACCCGCGAGCGGCGATCTTCCCGGGACGAGCGGAACGGACGAATGCCAGGTCGAACGGGGGAGTTTGATTTCTGACAGTCCGCGCCCGAGGTAACGGAACTCGCACCTATTCACGAACCACGGCAACCGGTTGGATGGTGTTCGAATCGATCAGTGTTGTATGCGCTTTCGAAACTTTGGGAGTAGACTTATGAATTATAACAATGATTCTTCTTTACTTCAGATTAATAAAACCACATTTTAATGTTTTTAAGATTTAAATTAGTTTGTATTGTGATAAATATTATTTTATTTCAACTGCCAGAAAAACCAGTCTCACGACGATAAAATTGTGAGAATAACACATTACTTAATCGGAATGACAATCCCTACCTGTGGGTGAAGAGAAATCCTGTAACTCTGCGGTTCAGGAGAATGAAATTAACACATAATAATTGAACTTAATGTGGAGTTTAGAACATGTAGGATATTATTTATGTAGACATTCCTTCAGTCACGTAAGTTAATCACGTGGTAAAAATGAAGTAAATAGTAAGACTGTATGATTTCTACGTAAATCCAAGATTTTGTTGTTGCGTCTTCTCAATTTGTCGCGCACATTTCCTGCAATTACCCCCAATTACCCGAGGATCAGGGTGTATCAGGAGGACACGTGTTCGCGACCCGTCGCGGCCCCGCCGCAGGATCTCGCGTGGGCTATAAATAACCCCACCTAACGAGGCTCCCGCCCCGCGCCCCACTCCAACGCCGCTCAGCGCAGCGATCGTATCGCTCAGCCTCCGTCCCCGCCCCCGTCACCATGCTCACCGCCGTCACCATAGCTGCGACTACCGCTTCCTCACCGAGGTCGCAATTCTACCGGCAATGCCCGCCCTTCCGTCACACTGAAAGAATAATTTACCTAGTCCGTACCGAATAAAGTATCTTCTTTCCTACCGTCATTTGATGTCAATGCAGGGCCTCTGCCCTGGAGGTCCTGGTGTTCAAGTTTCGACGGCGGCAGGGTTTTCGACATTAGCCGCTGTCTGGAGGTGAATTCTAGCGGCTGGCTGCTCTGATCGGTAGTTTCCTACAGTTTCTCCGATCAACACCAGGCAAATGCTGGAACAGTACTCTAAAAAACGGGCCACGGACCGCGTGCGATATTTCCTTCATCTTCCTTGTCCTATCCTCATCCTTACTTACACGCATTTACTCTTGCATGCACTACACTACCACATAGGTCGGGAGACCAGTCAGGAGCTTAGAGCTTGTTTCGACTGAGACGGTGTCTCTCTGGCGGGAGATACTTGGTCGCGGTTAATCCCGCAAGACGACGGGTAGATCGGCGCCGGATATCGTCATCAACGGGGGAAGAGCACGTCACCTCCCGCTATGAAATCATGCATTGCACTTACGGGAATAATGACCTTAGCAGTTGTCACCCCCTGAATCACAAATCAGTCAATCGATTGTCTTTCTTCGGGATCGTAGACTTCCTTACACCATGTCGTCGAATCGGACCTATTGTCATTAATCACATAGTTGAACCGCCTCCTTTTCAATTCATCCGTTCGCCGGAGCTATCAATCAGACCCGTGTTTCAATTGCCGTTAAGGCACTGGACACTTGCCCCCAGTTATTTGCCATATTCTCCGGCTCAATTAAATATAAATAAAAACAAATAAATGAAGGGCCCTTGGAAGAATGCTGAGAGCATGGGAATTGAAAATTTATTTTGCGCACATTTTTTGTAGCTTTGTACCACTTAAAACATCAAAGGCAAAAATGCTTGCAGTCAGCTGTAATAAAGGAAGAAGAATACAATTTAAGGGGAACAATGCCTCCAGTCACAGCGCACAGATGGAAAAAAGTTTTGGGCTTGAGAAATGCTTTGAAGGAATGAAATATTTAAAGAACGCAACGACGAATTACTTGAGAAGAAACACTTCGTTACTAAGTCTCCTGACAAATTTATATGCAAGGACTCAAAAGTATTCTTCCTCACGACCCTTCAAAACTATAAATTGTGTCTTTAAAGGGCACGGCATGCAGGACCTGAGGAGCGAATACCTGAATTTCAAACATTATACATTTAAACTGCTGTAACATACAAAAATAAATCCACTAGAGATTAACAGTTTGAAACAAATAAAACCTTTTTACATCGTTATCTTTCCATATGCTGTGTTATCATAACTTTACCAAAAGTCAATTACATCTGAGCACAGTCGGAGTCTTCGCCACCGTCAACACGAAACCCGTCAGCACGCTTTTGCGAACAGTCAAAGTAGTTGCGAGCACTAGTGCTCTGATTGTCCTAGAGAGGCAGTAATGGCAATCATATTTTTAGGAAAATATTATCAAAAATAAGGATCAAAAGTTACTAATTTCGATATTTTAGTTCTCTTTAGTTCCTTAAATTTTCTGTAAAATGTAAGACACTTTAGAGACGAAAACAAACTTTTCTTATATTTAAATTTACTTTAAACATTTAAGCATACTTATTTAGCAACTAAAATGTATGATGTATGCTTGAAAGCAACTATACCAGAAATAGCAACAAAGAAAAGAAATAGTAACAAAGCTATTTCTGTGAAAATCTTAACTTTATTCACTAACAATGTATCATAGTACCATCAATTAGCAAAACGAAACGACTGATTATTTACCGAATCAGTAAGTCACATCAAATTTCTTGCAGATGTATACATAGTATGAGGTGCTTCATTATTAAATACCAGCTTTTGTATCTTAGTGTACCTATTTTCATCTACGGGTCACTGAAGTAGTTCCTGGTTGTTCACGACTATGACCTCAGGAATTTCCTAATGACACAGAATCTTTCTAGATTAGGTAATGCATGAAACGATTATTCCGATCACCAAGGTCTGTTTCAAAGTATATGAACATCTATTTTGATTTATAATATAAAAACGATGGTGCTCATAGATGAAAATGCTTTGTACGCTACATAGCTAGTAAAGGTACGACCATGACATTTCCTTCCCTCACCCAAGCTCCCTATTGTTTCAGCGGGTCACCCTCGACCTCCCGGTCGTTCAGGAGAGAGGTTCAAACATAGCGGGGCCCCTAACGACCCACGCCGCTCGCAACTGCGGTGAGGAATACGCAGAATGCAGGAGGGTCCAGAGGTCAAAAGTAAAGGGATGAGAACGACGTAACTTGGTATGAGTGACAACCAGGTCAAGTACAGCAATAATGTAGAGCTTTACTTGAGGGAAAATGGGAACGTTACGTAATTCTGAATCTTAACCTTGGGTTTGATTTTGAAGTTTGTGTTTGAATTTCAGCGTGCATTTCAGTGTGAATTTCAACTTTGTAGTTTACTTAATGTATTGTTAAAAGATCCCTCCATTCTTTGTTCTTGCTTCGGCATTATCCAAAGTATACTTTTGAATTAGGTAGGTCTGGATTTCGATTCTTTTTGTAAACGCGGAGTTTGATTCAACATCATAATGTGCCAATGTCACAACAATGCTACTAGTGTTAACAATGCAAGTTGGAACTCTTTCTGGGTCTAATTTCATTTTTTTAAAACACACTTTTGACTCAATCTTAGAGATTCTTGATACATTCAATAATGCATTTCATCACTAGATTTTATCCAACTACAATTTTCATTAAAAAATCAACTTTAATAATTGTGTAGCAGTGGCGATCCGTAGCAAGATAGAATGCAGTCAATGATAAATGGCGTATTATGAAACGAAAAAGATTTATTGATTTATTCTGATATCCGACTTACAAGATATATTTCCTTAAATTCAGTACCTAACGAATAATATTTTATTCTATGTACATCGTCTTTTTTCGATAATTTGTTGTATCTAAATGTCACTTCAATTTTAAGAACTACACAAATCATATATATTATTTTTTTAAATAATTTGTTGTGTCTACATGTCATATCAATTTTAAGAACTTCACGAATCACGCTTTTTTTTCAAGCTCCCCAAGAATATTTGTGTTTTTAATGTCGTCGTACTCAATATTCCTGTCAAAATTTAAACGCAAATATTCCTGTATCATTAAATACATTTTTCTCCTGTACCTACTCCTAATGAACTATGCAGCTGAATGTGATAACATACTTAGAATGCCCGGAAGATCTGTAAGATCAATGAAATATTGGGTCACGTGCATTTCACGAACCATATTCTACCCTTATGTTTGAGGGATACTAAATAATAATATTCATATATTCCTACCATTAGATCAGGATGATGTTATTAGGATGTTTTACCGGAAATATTGTCATCTTCCATTATTTTTATTCTCTTTTACGAATTTTGTTTACTTTTCCACGGGCCTTATATCTTTTTACTGCCACAGTTTTCAATGTTCCCCTCGTTTAAACCTTTTTTCCCTACCATTTCCTACCATTATTGAATCCTCATTTCCTGTATTGAACTTTGACCTTTTTATTCGTTGATCACCCTCCCCCAATAGACATTATGGCACTAGTAATGCAAATGGTGCCAGTCGTATACATCAACTTCCACATTTTTGTGACCCGCAGGCTGTCACGAGTCGTAATTGCACCGCGCCGTATCTCCTGCCATCGTGTCACGGGACTACTAATTGCATTGACAAGGAGTCGAACGGTGACCCGCAGAGAGCAGTGACACGAGGCGCCAGATGGTGAAAGATGGCGGCTGTTCCTTATGGTTTGTTGCCGAAGCTGGCGTGGTGTGTTAACAACCAGTCCGAAACTGGTACGACAGTGATTTCAGTGTTCGTACATGTGTCCTGTAAACGGTTCCTGTCCGCAGAATGATTCAAGGGCTTGTTAATAGTGCAAAGCTGCTGGCTAACAGCTTTGAGGGGGAGGCCTACGGGCCTAGGCGGTTTGTAATTCCACTTGCCACGTGGCTAATGAGTGTCTGAATTATGGCACTGGTAGAGCTGGTTGGATCGTGATGCCGCACCTACCACACTCGTGTACTGGAGAGACCTACAAGAATGTATCGTTGATTATTAAAGAAAACTAAACGGAATAAATTTTTAATAAAAATAATTTAGATGGGGAAACAATTAATATCTCACTAAGAAACAGATCAAAAGTTTTTCTAATTCTTCACCTCTTTATCGGTTCCCGTTTAGGAGATAATAAATTAGAATATACTTTCTGGTTATTTAGTTCTATATTTTAAAAACATAATAATTGGACATTTGTAATTCAGATCAAAAATGGTAATACAGATTTGAAAAACCTATTAGGCTGAGGATTTGTATGAAAAATATGCCCCAAAGCTCGATAAACTAATAATGTTTTGTTTTATGTAAACGAAGCCTGATTTTTACATGGTTATGAATTGGAAATGTTTCTATGCATAATATTTATTTTATGAGCTACATTAATGTTCTAAAGACAAAACGTTAATAGTAAACTATTTAGGAATCGTAATATATTAGAATACATCGTCTGAATTTGCAATGTTTTCTAAACGACTGGTGTCAGCATGAAATATTTTCTTTCGACTCTTACTTTATTTCATTGAAATGGTTAGACATGGTGAAGTGTAATGCCAGAGAGATTTAATAACTCAATTTTGATCTAACAAAATCGGTTCTATTAATGATATCTAACAAAAGACTGATCATTATTACCATTTTTTCTTTCTTATTCAAAACATTATAATACCAAAACTTGATGAATCGTCACATCTTTTATTTTCTTGAAATTAACGGTGAAATGGCGTATTGACACGACATGTGAAGATTAGGGAAAAATGAAGACGAAAAGAATGAAAAATATCGAATAAGAAAATGATGCATTATTGGCAGCAAGTACATGAAAACTGAGGGTAAAGAAATGTGCCAATAGCACTAAGCACGAGAGAAAACCTTCAAGGAAATGGAGCGCACGAGTAAATCATATTTTATTTCTCCCTTCTGTACCGTTCACTCTCAAGCCCACGCACCGCAAGAACTGACATCAATAAGGATTGATTATTGGCAGAAGTCCCTAATTATATACATTAAAGGCAAGCAAGAAGGGAGTAAAATAGGGAAACGAATGAAATAATACGTCCGTAAGAAAAAAAATTGAAAAGAATCAAGGCAGAAGATAAAGAAATATAGAAAGAAAACAAACAAAACTCTAGAAATCAAGTGACACAAGGAGAAAAGACAAAGATTTAGAATTCTATTCCGGACGCGTCACCTTCTCGAATTCTTATTCCCGTAAATGTAGCACTCGATTTATCACGTCAAGTCGCTATATTCTTCACTCGTTGCAAGGTGATATCCGGCGCGAAAAGAATAGGAGCAATACATTTTTTTCTCGTCATTTCCGACCTGTGAGATCCGCAAGCGACTTCACCGAATAATGCAAAAAGAGAAATGTACAACGAGGAATTTGGAAAATCTAAACAAGGGAGACATATCGAGCCCCACACACTTGAATAAAGTTTCTCGTTCGCTTCTTCGGAGGCGAAAGTGTGTCTCGCCCGGGTCGGTTGGCGATCGAGTTTCCTAATACACATTTCTTCCGTGTCATTTTTTCAACCGACATTTAGGCGCTGACGTAGGTTAACACAACGCAGCGCTACAAAAGTAAGTGAGGTTATAAGATAGAGCAGTGAAAGATGAGCAAATCAACCTGTTTCTTAAGTATTTTCTTTAGATTGAAATGATTTTTTAAATCTGTTGGAGATTATCCTTACTTGTATGTAAGCGTAATGAATTTTTTTTTCGGGGGCTTTTTCCCGCTTCTCAGAGGATGCCGATTTCGGCAATCCGCGCCGGGTACCCACCATGTCCCTCATGGGGACACATATGAACCTTTTTACATTAGACACACATGCGAGCTCCTCGGTCTGAGGTGAGCAGACGCACAGGGTCTTCCGCAACAACACATAAGCAAGGGATAAACAACCGTGCCCTTTGCGGGACTCGAACCTGCGACCCTTCAGACCGAGGCGCTGAGTCGGCACCTGTTCTAGCCACCACGGCCATCCATGTCGGCGCGTAATGTACAACATAAAAATAAAAATTTGAAGAAACAAACTTAAAGGAGTGTCTTTGAAAGAAAATAATTCATATTTCTTAATTATGAATGAATTTATTTATTATGAATTTTGTTAAGAATTATTTCCTCATTCAGCATTTATTCATAATTCAAATACTAGTAATAAGAGTAAGAGATTCTGGAGCTCAAGAAAACTTCCACACATTGTACTTTTCTCTCATACGTCAAGTAGTTTTTAACTGTTTGTTTACTTAATAATTTTAAAAAATGCAATAATGGTTTTATTTTCAGGCAATTCGAACTCGTTATACAGGGTATTTACTAAAATGTTGACCAAACAAGGATTTCATGGCTTAAAATTTCACAAGATACATGCAATGAAACATCAAATGAGATTCGCAGCTGATCTCACAGGTAACTCTGCAGTAATGGTCCTCATTTTAGGGTACACAAAGACAATTCAAATGACCTATTTCTAGTGTATGGACGCATCTTCACCGGCGTCATTCCACATTTCTCATCGCAATTTCCCGAACGTATCTGTTCGTGTAGTCTGTTGCCTGCCTGCCTCTCTCCAACCCAAGAGGAAACCATGTACTAGAAGCAGTGACGAAAGCTCCACGTCGCGTCACGTCGCGGTGCAGCACCTGTGCTCCTCTGTATCTCCGCGCCGCCGGAAGCGGGTCGAGGGGGCCCGCTGGGCAAACAAGCGCCCGAAGGGGCTCTTATCGCCCCGTCGCCCCGCCGGGAGGGCCCTCCCCGCGCCACCGTATGTCGCCCGCGAGGCGGTGCGGTGCCTCAATCTGGGCTGGTGCTGGGGCCTGGGGGACACTCCATCCACGCCATGCACGATTACGCCGTTACGAACTGTCGCGTTGCTCCGACGCTTTATCAACGATTTGTAGTGCGCTGCGTAAATACGATGATTGTGTTATTAATTCGCATACGCTAGGGAAAGAATGGGGGAGCGGGAGGGACAACCACTAATATCACCGAAGTAAAACATGTAAAAGATCCTGATTAAGAATGCCGTCGAAAAGCATTACTTGTTTTAAAAGAGGAAACTGAATGAGATGGTGTATATCTAAATTAAGATTGGTTAAAGAAAATAATTACAGATTTTACATAATACATTTTATAAAAATAAAATTATAAAAAAGTACATTACAATCACAAACATATTTTATTTATTACACGAAATATTGAAAGTAATTTTTAACGAATTGAATGAGAATGAAAATAAAAATTCACTCCAATTTCATCTCACGAATTTGAATATAAGCTCGGTAACATCTACTAAAAAACTACTAAAATTATTAAAATCATATGCTTACAAGAATCGTCCTAACGATTCATGAGTCATAGTGTGTTCATGCAGTAACGGTTAATGTCAAACATTGTTCTCTTTCGAAGATACTATATTTTTGATTTCACTAAACGAGTGGATTACCGAAATTAGCAGACCGTACCTACAGAGAAAACAGATGTATAATAAAAAGCAAATCGCGAGTGAATGTATTGTGACAAGCCAACATTAACATAGCCTCTATTCTTTGTGACATCAATGCTGCTTTATTATTGGTGTCTGATGCATTACTCTATGAATATTATTGACGGTTATTGTGATCTGACTTCTATCAATTCATTTATAATCTTGTATTCATTGATCTTAAACCAGTGATTTAATCAGAGTTAAGCAGGGCACAACACATAATAAATTATAAAGAAAATACATGAAGCATAAGGTTTTCACTCTAAAATTATTATCTATTGCATTCATTCCACAAGGAATCGGTAACGGTCTTATTGGAGAATATGCGCAATTTTTTAAAAGTCAGTAATGACACATTTTACATGTCAAGAGCTTCATCCATTGCGTTCGTCCCAGTCGTCACGTCAATCACCCTGAGGCGCCTCCCCCATAGACTACTCCTTTCGGTGAGGAGAGCGCCCTGCGTCCTATCGCCGCGCCGCATCGCGGGGACAGCGCGGCCCATTTCCATGTGAAAGGCGCGGACAGGCGGCGCGCGCATATGCCGTCGCCCGAAAATCGACAGCTGCTCCCAACCTGCGCCCGGCGCGCGCCGCGCCTGGACCGGGATGGGGTGAAACGCACTCATTACTAGAGACCGGAAAAATATGTAGTATTAAACGTCAAAATATGTACATAAATATATAATGAAAACAGTAAGAATATGTAATAAATATGTAAAATCGTATAAAATATGTAATAATAAAATTCTCTAATTAAAAACTATTTACATAGCAAGAAATTACATTTAGAAAAACTGCTCACTTTATATCAAACAACTTTCTCGTCAGCAGGAAAGCGTAATCTATTGTAATCCAGGACCGTACTTTAGTGGCCAAACAAATCGCAATAGAAGCCGGCGCACAAACTGGCCAGATCTACGACCAGCCAACCCACTGAAGGATCTTCAGCAAAGTGTTACACGTCGGTGGTCATACATTTTTCTCGGAAATTACGGTTACAGGTCACAAAACGTGGTGTCAATGATATTTTGGACACGCAGATTTCCCCAATAATGTAGAAAAATGCTGATTTTTAAAAAATACATCTTTTCAGAAGTAAGAAATATGAAATTAAATTGAAGAAAATTGAATAAAATAAGAAAATATATTGTGAAAAAAGCAAAATATGTAAAATATGTAATATAGTACCAAATATGTAAAAATATGTAACGAAAAAATTCGATATTGTGTTAGGAGGGCTATGATTCGCCAAGATTACAATTTTGAGAACGATAAGTAGAAAGACAAAAAATATGTAATTACATAAAAATCCGGTCTCTACTCATTACTAAGTGAATAAGTAAGGGAAAAAATATATTATAATAAATGTGTGCTTACGGGGTAAAAGTTCTTAAGTCAAAAATCTTACTTTGGAGAAAACAAGGGTTAGACTATTGAGTCGCCTATGTTTCCCAACGCCAAGCTATACTTCCCAATACTTTTTGTCGTTAAGAAGGCAATATTTGAATTCGGTCGTTTTACTAAAATAAAATATAGATACCTAACTAGTAGTTTCAGTACTTAACCCAATTTCGTCTAAAATTGACTTTTACCCTGTGACCACAGAAATAATATATGCAAATTAAAATAGTGAAAACTAAAATAATAATTGAAATATTTTTTTGTACACCAACATTATAAAATACCTTCCCTGTTATAAGAAATCGTTCATAAAAGGGCATTTTCCGGCACAAACGATGATGTATTAGCATTTTACGGCACGAATGATTGCGTCATTACACATTCGGCCAATCGCAGAGAGAGAATCGTGGAGGGATAGCCGACACCGTTTACTCGCACAGACGTCAAATACAAAGACGTCATAAGAAAGATGTTTCGCAAAATTAAGACTGATTCTCTTATAAATTTATAATGCTGTTGTACAAAATATAGCGTGTGCAAGGGTTGCTTTATTGCATTCGTTAAAATCTGAAAACTCACTCTTCATGTAAGTCATTTTCAAAACATAGACTCATGCAATAAAGCTTAACATTATAACTAATTGCATAAACAACTGTTACACAGCCACTCGTGAAAGGGGTTATTTTTACGGCAAGGGCAGTGTGCTAAATTTTCAATTTTTAGCTCTAGTGCTGAAAATGGGACGATGGTCAAGTGGACAGATAAAACAGTGAATGCAGCGAAGAAATCAAAATTATTTAACAAAATTAAAAGACTAGCTACAACTAATTGGTACCCAGTTAAGTGATTTGTATACTTGAATCAAAATAAAAGGAAAATCAATAAGATTGTCTAAAACATAGTGTATGACGCACTGGGTAAAAAACATTTTATTTTGTTCAGCCTGTTGGACTTGTGACGCAATATTTCCTTCTACGTAAACAATGAAAAATAAAGAACGAAAAGTTTACTCTTATGATAAATCACAGCTTTTAACTTTATTCAATTTTGCACGCCTTATTTTTAATCGAGCTTGGTCTTATTCTTGTACCACTATGCACGAGGCACATGGAAGGATGGAGAGGATTGGTTGACGATTAATTTATTGATTAGGCAGCTGTCTTGTCTGGACTGAGGCCCACAGCCGCCTCTAAGAGCACTGAAGATGGCCGCAATGCGGCCGAAAAAGCTTTATGCCAAAATAAACAGTTACGATGAGGAGCCTACATCAAATATTGATTTCGATGATAGCATCGTAAATGCCACACCATTTCCTACTACTATGCGAATAATTTCCTCGTCAAGCAGGGCACCATCCTAGCTGGAACGAGCTCCAAGTTCCCCACTGGTTTCCCCGGCATGTGTGGAAGTGTAATCCATGATAGTGTAAGTGTGTAAGTAAGATGTGAGGATAGGACAACGAAGAGGACGGAAAAATCACGCGCGGTCCGTGGCCCGTTTGTTATGATACTGCTTCGGCATACGTCTGGTATTGATCAGAGAAACCACGGAAAACTGCCGCTAGATCAGAGCAGCCGGCCGCTAGAATTCGCCTGCAGGCAGCGGCTGAAATCGACCTAGGTATTTAGCGTGGTAGAAGTGTGGGAGGAAGCAGGGTAGGAGGGGGGGAGAAGGATCGTCTGCAAGCGCTCTCTCTGGCTGGCTCGTGCCCACTCCCCTGCTCGCTCTCAAGGTCTCGAGGGCCCTTCAGAGGCAGCGCGAGGTCGGGCACTACGGGGCTGCGACGATTTCGCGTCATTAATCTCCAATTAGGCAACCCGCTGAGAGCGTCGAGGACCGCTCTTCCACCTCCGCGAACAAGGTTTCGAATCCAGGTCAGAGCATGTGGAATTTGCCGCAGATAAAATGAGTTCGCGACTCCGTCAAGAGATTATTTAAGTTTCTCTTCTGTTTCGTCACATACTATATTTTCTTTCATTATAAATCATTGGTTACTTCGCTCATCTTGTCAATAAATGTCATAATTCTTTGATAAGGAATGTCATTGAAAGCATTCTTATTCCTCTCCTGAGAAAATGCAATACCATTTTAGACCAAATTAAATGATATGTTTTCTAGTGGGCTTTTAATTTCAAACTCAGGGATTCAAGAAATATATTTTAAGTAACACAATCAACGCTATTTAATTTACGAATAAAGTAAAATGACAAATTAATGATAAAAGCATTTCCCCCCAAGTCTTTCAGCATGAACTGAAAAATAAAAAAAAAATGTAGTGCCCATCAGTATTAAGTAGTGGAAAACAACCAATTAAATTATTAGCTTGAATACAAGTGTGAAAACAGAGTTAACGGTTTTGTTTGCTTGGGCTCTTTTTGGAATGAATGAAATCTTATACCTAAACATCAGTCTCATTGTTAGTGAATGTGCCCCCTTCCTCCCTCCTCTCCTGCCCCACCCTGCTTCATCCTGCTTCAGTTGGCATGCTGTGCCCCTCCCCGCTCTGCCGTGTTGCTAAGATCATCGTTCATTGTTGCTACCACCACCATTGCCATTGGTAGCTTTAAACAGATGTATTGTAGTTAGAGTCCCTAGATACAGAGAGTAGCGCAATCGCCGCCATTTAATATCCTCGTACCCGATAGCCCCGTTAGATAGCAATAAGGAGCTGAAGGGAAATTATAATAATTTGTGACGTAATGGAGATTTTCAAGAATATTAATATTGGTTTGGGATAGAATCATGTTTCTCAACACACACAATACCATACAGTTCTAATTCTCCGGTCAACTGGGTATAAAATGGCGGGATTGTTGCAACAATGGAATGCGCTACTCTCTGTATCTAGGGACTCTTAATTGTAGTATATTTCCAGCAAACCTCCTATAATAGTTTTGACTGTCAATTACACCTAGCCTAATTGTACTATTGGAGAAAGTCAAAATATATTTAGTAGGAAATTGTATGGGTTTTCAGAAATGTTTTTATTCAGTTCGCTAAATTTACTCAGTGTTTTAAAAATATTTGTAAGAAACGGAAATAGTGTAGAGTTAAATTTTGCTCTAAGGGAAAAAGGGAATAAGAAATTTTTTACGAAATTTCATGTCATTAACTTTTCTCTTGTTTCGAAATTCACGTTTACAACATTTCATTAAGGTAGGAATATACTGTAGATATGAATAAGAAACAATATGACAAATCTTCTTTATAAATAAGAAAATAATAATTTGAAAAAAATAGTGCACGTTATGCACGATAAACACTATGTTTCAGTTAAAAACGAATCGAAATCAATTCTGCCTTTCCAGGATTACTTCGGACAAAAAGACAGACAACAATTGGCAAAATCTGGAGAGTTCTTCGGCTACAACTCGTTGTCGGTCAGTACCCATTGTTTCATACATTACAGCAAACCAGTTTCGGTTCAACCGTATCTTCTATTTTTTTCTCATTTTCGTTTTCTTTATTTTATACTTAAGTAACGGATACTTTCGTGATTGCTTTGTTGGCGTAGAAGAGTCAAATATATCCTGCTTTTAAACGGCCAGATATAAAAATTATCCATGAAACAAGCAATGTAATTACGTACTGCAGTTGATGAAACCTAATGTTTCAATAAAACTACTCCTATTGTAAGTAACCAAAACATCTATATCTATGTTCAATGCCGTAACAAAACGCCAAGGTTTCTTCAAGAACTTAAGAAATATGAGAGGTTCTTAGTTCATTCATTTCGTTCTTAAGAAATTGTTACTGAACGAGAAAACAGTAACAGTGAGGCTAGCCTAAATGTTTTTGTTTACCTTCCACAAATTGGGTCAGTTAACCAAGCTTTGTGAAGTACATTATTTGTCTGGACAACTCTTAAAATTTTATAGTCTGTGTCAAACGTTTAAATTTCCCCATTGTGAAGGCTATTCTTGAGAGGAGCACATGATTTCCTGGAAGGTGACTGAATGCTTCACTCGTATGTCGGTCGATTAGCCAGGCACTTGTGCTGTAAGAGGTCTGAGGCAACAAGTTCAAGTGGGAGTCGTGCTCCAGAAAACAATTATTTCATGTCGCAGAGACAAGAGAGAGAACGAGCTGAAAGAATGACTTTCACCTCTCTGGCAGGGAATTCTCTTACAAAACGACATGGTCTCTCCCTCGTTGTCAAATTCATCTCGGTGTCGTTTTTCCATTGTGTCATGCTGACTTTCTTTCTCTTCACTTTTTCATCTGTTTGTTTCTTTCTATGTCTCAGGAGAGATTTTGTGTAATGTTGCATAAAAAATTTAATTGAGAAACCGCTATTGGTTAAAGTACAAATATATTATGTATTTTCATAAAATAATTATTTACAAATAATAAACTCTTCAAAATAATCATATTTTTAGGAAATTCATCATAATATTTTATGTGATGACTGCAATTTAGCGCAAAATAAAAGTTGGTGAATATTGTTAAAAATGTTAACATCATGTAATATTAAATTTTACATAATAGAATATTAAAATTAATATAATTTTAACTTAATGACACTATTAGGAAACTTCCAAGTCCTCTGGAGAACAGAAAGCAATAATTTAAATGTACATGATTTATGTTAATGCGAGTTGTAGGATTGTAACTCTCTCCAAGAATTCATTAACTCTATTGTGTTTAAGAGGTTACACAACTTTGCGGGTGCAAAATTAATTTCATTAAAATTTTCGTGTAGACGTTTGAATTTATTTTTGCAATAAAATTTAATTTCTGAAAATGAAGCTTGCTAACTCCAGTTATTGGTTTACTTGGCATTACCGTTTAGGTTAACTTAACGCCGTTAACTAGTTAACGGCGCCAGACAAGGCCTCCCTCTTCTTGTTCTCAGCAGCGTCGAAGGGCAGTTGTGCGTAAGTTTGTGCAAGTGGCGCCCGTGGGCTAGGGGCCGGCAATTCATTGTCGTGACGAGCGAGACATGCATTAGGTCTCAGATATAGAGCGGGGTGGTAGCCGTTCCATTAAAATCTCTCCTAGTAGTGCGATCTATTTAGTTAATTAATTGTAAGCAGTGAAATTTGTTATTTGTGACTACGGTCTAGTTTATGAATAAACTCACTGTTATTACGACCCACTCTTGTCTGTGTTTTGATTACACCCGTATGACGCCACAATAGTAAGAAAACATCACCACTTGAAAATATTCTCAACGTCCCAATTATCTACATTTTCTTCATCTTCTTCTCCTCCTTCTTCTTCTTCTCTTCTTTCTTCTTCTTATTCTTTTCTCCTTCCCTTTTCCCTTCTTCTCCTCGTCCATCGTATATTATACTTTAGAAAGCTGATTATTCCCGAAGGGTCTTAACATGACCCAGTCTCAATCATTTCCCCCACAATTACTCCGCAACCACATTTCAACCACTCTCGAGGCATCCACACGCTCCCTCCGTGACCCAGTTTCTTCCCCCTTCCCCCTCCCCCACCCTAAGGGCGCGGGGCCGCGAGGCCATCAGGAACGTGCCGCGAAGGGCGACAGCGGCGGCGATTGTCAATCACAGGTAGAGGGCGCCCCGGAGCCCCGAGCTTTGTGCTTTATCTCCATCCGTCCCGCACCCCCGCACCCCTGCGCCCCCGACCACGCGGGCGCCGCGCTGGTGCCTGTGCCCGCAGAGATCAAGCCGACGCGACGCACGGGCCGCGGTTGCGATGGCCTGGTAGAGATTTACTAGGATATTGCTAGATATTGCAGATAGATACTGAAATTGAAGTAGGTACTGTAGATTGGTATTCAAGATGAGTACTGCGGATTTGTATTGACGATGGGTACTGTAGATTGGTATTGAAGATGAGTACTGCAGATTGGTGTAGAAGATATGTATTGTTCCTCCATCGTTTCGTCCATCCGTCCGTCCATCTGTCCGTTCGTACGTCCATCCGTTCAGTCTGTTCATCCGTCCGTCTGCGGTCAACACTGGCGCCTAAATTGATCAGACGTTTTTCTTCATAATTTATTTTCCCAATCCCTCAGACAGAACACATTTCCCTGCGAAACTCAAACGTATATTTTGATTTTGGGGGGGACATTACATGAAAACTTCGTATTTTGAATTTTTCTCCAAAATGGCTGAAATTTTGTTTCTTGTTTTTTCAGGAAGAGGAAAGAACGTAAAAAAAGTTGCGCAGGTTTCACTGAAGGCTCGAATTTTCGAAACTTTAAATGTTCAAAAATTTGTTCCAAGTCTTCCTACAATTTCTATACTGAAAACAGAGGTTTTCTTCTGAATGATATCTGTTCTTTAGTTACAGATTTTTTAAAGGTCAAGTACAATTTTTCTAAAATACGCGTAGTTTTTGCGTGCTTTTGTTTTCAATGTAGGCAATTTAAAGAAAAAACAATACAATAGAGCAAAAGTAGAGCAAGTAAAGAAACAATATAGAGCAAAGTACGCTTATAAAAGCGCAAGAACCATTTTTGTTGAACTCATTGAATTTTGGAAAATTGCAAAAGTTACAAATAATGCTGGAAGAATGTGCTCTTTTCGCATTCACCATTAGTTTCTCAAAGAATTCGAAATCTACAGCGTTGAAAAAGGAAACAATGAAAAATTATTTTGTGTCGACGTCGATGGCAGTACAATAACTTTGCATTATCTCACAAATTTTAAAAATAGTTCAGTAAAAGCCGAACTTAGGAAATTTATTCACGTGGTTCGCATGGTCGCCACGGGAGCGCGCCAGCCTCACGATAATGGGAGCGATGATGCTGATGCGCTGAATACGTATAATGGCTGTAGAACCTAAAAGTTAAAGCCAATTGTTATTTTGATTTCATTTCGGCTCTGATGGCGAGAGCTTAGATTACACCTAGGCAGTATTAGTGGGACCTATGAATGCAGACGCGCTGTCTACGTTCATATGCCTTGGTAGCTCAGGGACGACCGCTCGCACATACACAAAATATTCACACGAGTTTCCTCGATTGATTGATTCCGGGCGCATCAACTGACAAGGTCATTAGCCCCGTAAGTGTAGTGCATGTTTTATGGTGAGATAGCTGTGTTCTTTCCACGCTAGATGGTGAGATTCGGCTAGCGGGGTTTTCCCGAAACAGTTATTTACCATCCGCGGGGCACCACCCAAATCGCCAGAACAAGCTCTAAGCTCCCGACCGGTCTCCCGGCATTTGTGACAGTGTAGTGCATGTTAGAGTAAATTTGTGTAAGTTAGGTATATGGGACAAGGAAGAGGAAGGAAAGATCGCGCGCGCTCTATGGACCGTTTGTTACGGTACTGCTCCGGCATTCGCCAGGTGTTGATCTGAGAAATCACAGAAAACTACCTATCAGAGCAGCTGGCCGCTAGAATTCTCCTCCAAACAGCGACTAAATTCGACCCAGCTGACAAGCTAATGTTGAAAATTGGCCACCGCCGAACCTAGAACCTCCAGGTTAGAGGCACTGCAGTGACTTCAGTTGACGCCCTGAGCCACCTCTCCCGGTGTGGCTCACGGATGACTGCTTGCACACCTACGCAAATTTCGCACAGGTTTCCTGGTCTTTCTCCAATCCGCCACCCACCATCCCCATCACCACAGTCGTGACGTAACACCCACCTCCCGCTCTACCTCCTCCCGACCTCACGTGCAGTCCGCCCCACGCCGCTGCACGTTCTCCCTCGCTCGCGTCTTCTTGCGCAGCCGCCCGGCCGCCCGCGGGTCTTATCGATAGCCCGATCGACAAACCGCAAGTCGCCGATCTCGAGCGGAGGCGAATCGAGTATCGGCGCCATCTTAATCCGCCGCCAGCTGCCGCCCTTTGTCGGCGCGCGGCCAGCTCCTTCTCCTAAAGGGCCCCACGGACAGGACAATGCCCCGCCGCTACCGCCACTTGAGCTAAGAAGGGATGAGGATGTGTTTTGCGCAACCGGCATTTCGGAGCCGAGCGCCGACAAGCTACTGTGGAGAGCTGATTACGCACAAACGGAGGTAACAGGATGTCGCTGGGGGACGGAGTGCATGATTAGTCTGTTCGATGGAAGTAACTCAAATTTCGCTTTCCACAATTCTGTGGTCACGGGATAAATATTCTTAAGTCAATTTTTGGCGAAATTGGGTTAAGTACTGAAACTACAAGTTATGTATCTATATTTTATTTTAGTAAAAGGACCGAATTTAAATGTTGCCTCTTTAACGACAAAAAAGCGTTGGGAAATAGCGTTGAGCGTAGGAAAAAGCGTTGGCTCAATAAGCAAACCCTTGTTTTCTCCAAACTAATATTTTGACTTAAGAACTTTTACCCGTGACAACAGAATTATTTAAACTCTGCGAATGTTTACGTCGCGTTGAAACATGCAAACCAGCAAATATTGTAAGTTGAAAACTAACACAGTTTTTCACTAGTAAACACGACTTCTACATCAGAAAGACTTTTAATTATTTTAACGAGTAAATTAAAATATTAAAACATTTCAGTTAATGATAGTCTGGGCTTCTATTCATGAATGAAAGCTAACATTCCTTGGTAAGTTGATATTTATAATTCTCTTTTCAATTTCAAAATGAATTTAAAATACTGTATTAGGTGGCTCAGGCCATTAACTGATATCACTGCAGTGCCTCTGACCTGGAGGTCATAGGTTTATTGTCCCGACAATAGCTGGAATGTCAACACTAGCCAGATAGCTAGGTCGAATTCAGCCGCTGCCTCGAAGAGAATTCTAGCGGCCGGTTGCTCTGATCGGTAGTTTTCCTTGGTTTATCCGATGAACACCAGACAAATACAGGACAGTAGCCTCGGATCGAGCGCGATTATTCTTTCCTCTTCTTTGTATCCTCACCCTCACTCACACACGCATGCACTGCACATATCACACATGTCCGGAGACCAGTCGGAAGTTTAAGGGTTTGTCTTGGTTGGGTGCCCCGCCGGTAGGAAATACCTGGATGAGGAACATCCCGCAAGCCAATGTATAGGTCGGTGCCGGATCTCACCATTCAGCGGCGCAAGAACACCGCCTCATCCCGAGACAAAACATGGATTACACTTATGGAATAATTGCCATATAAATCGGCGCACCCGAAAGCACGAAATAATCAATCAATCATGAATTTCGTAGATTCCTTACTGGGTTTTAATTTATAGGAGAATGAACTAGAACCAGTAGGAATAAAATTGAACATAGTTTGAAAATTGCAATAAACTCTAGCTTATATATTTCAATAAAAAATTACCGGAATAAAATAAATCAATAAACATTCAGAAATCCCGGATTCAATTTCTTAAATACAATGGCAAATCGATAAAAATGTATTTAATCTTCAGAGACAAAATAAAACACAATACATCGTGGAAAAGAGAAAATTTTATTGCCATGGCAGAATGAAGTGAAATATTTGCGTAAATTGAAAAACTATTTAATGTTTTCATAGGATGATACACTTCACAAAAAATAGGCATTTTTGGACATTGTGCAGTTTTGCATAGTACAGAAGTTAGAGGAAGGTAAAATATCTAAGAATCCACGCATATACTTCCTCAAACAATCATTAGGAACGATCATTGCCTTTTCATAAAGTGAACAAGTCCATCTTCTAGAATAATAGCTTTTTCCTCACAAAGACCCGGCATTTTCTAGTCGAATTTTTGCGTTCATTCTGGCACGCTTACCTCCCAAGAGCTGCCTCGCGATTCGGGAGAAACCTGCCGCGTCGCGACGCAAGAAAGGAATCCCGAGAGAGCTCTTTGGATCCCAATTGCCTCGAGCGCCGTACGACAAAGAATCCCCGAATTCCTTCACCCCGCCAGTCGGCTCATCTCCCAAACAACCAACGCAGCACGCAGAACAGTACAGACCACCTGCGAGCGCAAACCCCCTGGACACAGCTGAGCCTTTGGCAACGCAACCATCGACCTCCCAGGCCGTAAAAATCCGTCAAACCTCTGATGTTTCTCCCCGGAACCCACAGTTCCGCGCTAGCGCCCACAGCTCTGTTCGGCGCCCGCTGCCCTTCGCCGCCCGCCCGCGCCACCCGCCGCCACCCCCGCCCTCGCTACCCGCCGCCCGCCGCCCGCCGCCCGCCGCCCGCCGCCCGCCGCCCGCCGCCCGCCGCCCGCCGCCCGCCGCCCGCCGCCCGCCGCCCGCCGCCCGCCGCCCGCCGCCCGCCGCCCGCCGCCCGCCGCCCGCCGCCCGCCGCCCGCCGCCCGCCGCCCGCCGCCCGCCGCCCGCCGCCCGCCGCCCGCCGCCCGCCGCCCTCGCCTCCCGTCGCCCTCTGCCCACCGCCCCCGCTAACCCCGCCACCCCCGCTGCCCGCCGCCCCCGCCACCCACCATCCGTGCCGCCCACCTCCTTCCACTCGAACAGCTGTTCGTCAGAAGAAGCACGGGAGGTGCACCTAGCACTGGCACGCGCGGTCTCCCGCCGCCCCCGCCGCCCCGGCCGCGGCAAACAATACACGCGGCGCCCAGGCCCTCGACGATGGACTGCGTGAATAGGCGCGCACTCCATTCGAAGTGCTTTGCAGCCGGCGCACTTTATGCAAGAGCTACGGAGCGCGACGGACGTCGCATGGTCCCCCCCCCTCTCCTTCATCCCCACCCCGCCGTGCCGACTGCATTGACACCCGCGACGCTTCCCCCGCTGGCATTGCCTTCCAACGTTCCGCTTGTGGTGGTTCTCTAAGAGGGTAAGCGCTGGAGCTTCGCAGTGGTGCTTCGACGGCTCCACGTCGTTGTTCTTAATCTTTCGTAATGGTAGATTATGCCAATCTGCGTGCTCTTGGTTGTTCGGGTGAAGTCGCGACGAAGGCTGGGATGCCCTCGCTCCGACCTTGTCGTGATTTTCCTCGGGGCTGGTCTGCGATTTTCTTGTCGCGGTATTTCTCAGGGCTGGTCCGCAGGCCAGGCTGAGGAGGCAGACCAGACGGGAGCGAATTTTCTCTCACCAAGTTCCGGCCCCAAAGCGCCGTTTTGCCTACACTGACACACGCATTGCCTCCACCGGTAGCACTACAGATGAAAGACTTAATAGCTTTCTTCTATGCTACGACTTCCTTGAAGCCTCTTTTTAGCAAACTGTGTAAACCAGAGGTTCTCGATATGCCTGAATTCAATGGTCGCTGGTGTCGAAAGCAGTTTCTTCACATGGTTTTTCTTCTTTACGGAAGCTCACTCCCGTCAATAATATTTGTAAATAAAGTTGCGCTTACCTTTTAAGAACAAATAATATCTGGAAAGCATTTGATTCATTTTTCATTCATATCCACAATAGAATTAATATGATTTTTTTATCGATGCTAGTAGTCAAAAATAGTGGTAGTATGGCGAGTTATGTTACACCCTAGGATGTCTCTCGCAATACAGCCTCCATATCTATCAGTGTAGTCTTCATTACTCAATCCTCATTTCACCATTGCCTCTCTTCTACTCCTTCTCCCCGTACAAATCTGCATCTTCCTCTTCTTCGATGGGTAGCTGGTTGCCATTTCCACAATATTTTTGACCATCGTTCTTCGTTCATTCTTTGCATGTGCCCATACCATTTTAGTCTTTTCACTTCTATGGTGTCATTTATATTAAATGAAAGTTCAATAATAGTTTACTAAACAAACTTTTAGCAACTTCAGAGGCATATATTAAACTACTGAATCGGATCTTTCTTTCGTTAACTTTGTGCTCCTGTCTATAAAATGAAAGTGTGAATATATTGCATTAAGAGATGTGATATAACTAGTCACTGAACTTCAAACCACTGAACAACAAATCACTGACGTTTACAATTGGTTTAGCGTCTGGACTCATTTCACAACTTCTGAGTTCACTTCTCACTTCTAAACTTTAAGTCTCTCACCTTTATCTTTGTCTTCGCACCAAATACTTTCCTAAAATACACGCCGTCCCCCCAGAATCAGCTTACTTGCTGCAGTCTTTGTTAGTCGTCCTTAGTGCTCGAGAATAGCACTCAGTTTTGCCTTCCATAAAAATATAAACAGCTTCATAAACTGAACTTCCTACTTTTCGTTTCTATTTTCCTACTTGCGATCATCATTGTTGTCTCAAATGTTGCATCAATTCCTTTCATTCGCCCGCAAACCTACTCCCTCACGTGAACTACCGCTGGGGCAACCTGCTATCTCCATCGCCACCGTCATCGTCATCGTCGCCACTACCATCGCCACCACTCCCGTCATCTCGCCACCACCGATTCCCCACCCTCCCCGCATCCGACGCCACCGCCACCGCCGACCACCACCGCTGTTGCCACCACCACTTCCATGCCACCCCTTCTTCCAACACCACCAACACCGCCACCGTCATCGGAACCTTGACTGCAAACTTCACCACTATCACCATCGCCACCAGCATCGCTACCCTCCCCCAACGCAACTTGTCACAACCACCGCCACCGTCACCATCGCTGCCGCTACCACCACCACCACTGCAGCCACTACCCACACCACACCACACCACCTCCTCCCCCACCTCCTCCACTCCCCTCACCACCTCTTCCAACATCGCCAGGGCCGCCCCCATCATCTCCGCCGAGGTCTTCCCCGCCCCTCAGTCCCCTGAACTGAATGGGGCTCGGCCGCGAACGGAAAGGTGCACGGCCTGGGCCGCCGCGCAAGAGGAGAAGACACCTTGCAGCCGAGACAAAGCGGCCGCGGGGGACCAGACCAGGCACTTGAGACGCACAAGGCGGCGGCGGCGGCGGCGGCGGATGACCAGCGGCCCGGAACACAGGGCGCGGGGGGGGGGGGGCTAGAGGAAACAGCCTCGGATGCTGGAGGTCGACAAGGTGGA
This sequence comes from Acheta domesticus, assembly GCA_031308135.1. Classification (NCBI taxonomy): domain Eukaryota; kingdom Metazoa; phylum Arthropoda; class Insecta; order Orthoptera; family Gryllidae; genus Acheta; species Acheta domesticus. The sequence goes on along the minus strand of JAHLJT010008756.1, from coordinate 84,761,283 downwards.
AGCGGGGGGGGGGGAATGAAATGAACAAATTCAGCGAGAAATGGAAATCTTGTGCGACACCACGGAGTTGCAGGTGAATCGACGTAAAGTGGTGGAATTTGCTGGATAGTAGAATCTACATACCGTTACCTAAGCAGACCACATATTTATAATCGAAAATGAATTAAAATCACCCACACTTACACAGTAATTATTTGTGGAAACATGCATTTAGTAAAAATTGTAAACAAAGAAGAAGAAGAAGAAGAAAAAGAAGAAGTACGAGAAGATGTAATCAGACAGTTACGGTATGGTATTTCGAACTAGAAAAAATGTAACCTAATTTTGCATTCGTTCAGATATATTTTTCCAATTAAGGACTTATTTATTATTAACTCATATTAAAATGAAAGTAAAAGTGTTGTGCACATCTCATTCGAATAAGGAGAGGATCGAATTTATGAACCTCAATGTGAGAGCAGTTTTGGTATATTCGCCTTTCAATGAAATAAGTCTAATTAACTGCAAACTACTGCAGCCATTGTAAGGAAAATGTGTCTATATGCGCTTAGAATATTTGTATCGGTCATCTATTTTCTGAATTTTAGTTATTAAGTACAAGGAAAAATCTCATTGCTTATTTCGAGTTTAGTAGTATCGTAGTTTGCAAAAACCTACAGCATGAAGACCTTTCATTTTCCTTCTTGTTACTTTGACGTCCATAGTTTTGCTTAGGGAAAGCTTGCTGCCATCCCGTTCCTTAGCAGGCTTAGGTGTTCACTTTTTTGCAGACGAGTATATAAGTTTTTAAGGGCACTGTGTCACTTGCAATTGTGATTGTCTTCTTCAATTCGCTCTATTCACTCAATGTGCCGAGTACTCTGACGACAGTCTCTTCAGTTAGAAGATGACAAGATGAACTCATGCGTTAATGGAAGTGTTTTCTCAGTTAAAAAATGAGAATTTGATCAAATAAAATTATAATTGCGGAGAAACAACAAATATAATCGGACGATTTTTCTTCTTGCAGTTCGGCCTTTATTTATAATGGTTTTGTGCATTGGAAAACGCTATCCTGAGAGAACATTGAACTTACTATCGACTGTAATAAAAAGATACGAGGTATTTGAGATGGTTATTAACCATTTAATGTACCACGAAGAAAGAACGAAAAGTAATTTATTTTCGTCATATTTTACTCTTTCAAAGACCGATCACTCAAGATGAGATCGTCGTATACTACCAAGATCAGTACGAGCGAGAAAGAAAAAAAGAACGAGAGCGAGTACGAGCGAGAAAGAAGACGAAAAGAAAGAGGCAGAGTGAGATGAAGCTCCTTGTAGGGCAGTGGTTGATAAACCTCCGTAAACGATTGCAAACGCGCAAGGGAGACGGAAGCTTCATTTATTGTTTGCGCTTTTGACCACGAATGAAATCAGCTGAAATAATGAAGTGACGTAATACTGGTAGATAAAATAAAAGTATTTTATGTAACTTAGTGTGCAGGAAAACACAAATTATTGATAATATAATTGTGAAATATAAACAGTGTGGGTATCAGTAATAAAAACCTAATATTGGCCAATAAAAATTAGAATAAATTAGAAAATGGGGAAGTTCCAAGCAAAATGAGCCTATTGAAATACTTGAAGTCGAAGCAATGGACTTGTACTATGCGGTTCAATATTTGATTGAGGTCCCGTACACGTACACGTAAACAATATGTCAACATCGAACGGTACTTGCCTACTGTGCCACGGGCGTGGTCAGGCAACACAAGGTTAGCGAGGCCCACAAAGGTGATAGGAAGCGAGCGCGAGGGAAGGCAAAGGACCAGAGCGATGCTGTCCAGGAGCAGCTCCCCGCCGGCGGCGGCGGGAGCAGCGACCGCGAAGAGGCGCCTCAGGCGACGGCTGCAATCACAGGCAGCGGCGGGCGGCCGGTGGCTCTGTATTTGCTGTTTGCGCGGCCGAACGCCACCCCCCCGGGAGGGGGCAAGGCAGGGGAGGGGGGAGGGCACGCGTGGCCGTGCCGCGCGCAGGTGGGCCCCGAGGCGGCGCGCGGAGCTCCGGCGCGACCGGGCGCGATTGTCCGCGGCGCGGGTACAAAGCGGCGACCCCCAAGGACCGGCCGCCGGGCCCCGCGGCCCGACGCGGCGCGGGGCGACGCGGCGCGAGCGGACAATGTGTGGAAGCGCCCCTTCGCGGCCCCCTTCGTCCCCCTTCACCCCTCCCTGCGACCACCCCCCCGCCCCTCCCCCTCGCACGGCCCGCGCCGTGTGTGCCGCGCGGCCGCGCCCCTCCGGCGGCACGCGACCGCGTTCGGCGTTGCCACCTCGCACGCGGAGACTGCGGCGGCGGGCGCTTCCCGAAATGCATTGGCGCGCCCTCGCCCGGAGCTGGCTGCGGTGACAATTCGCGGGTGTGCAAGTGAAACTCACCAATTGCAAAGCCAAGAAGCAAGTTTTGTGATAAATCAAGTTGAATTTGATTATGTTAAATTTATCAATACTTTTGCTTGTTCGGAGATAATGTTTACAAACACGCCGTATTACGTAATATTCCTTTTAAGAAAGAAACAAAAATGAAAGATAGAGGGTTTTTTTGTGTAAAGTTTTTCACTTTTCTGTATCTGAGTTTAAAAAACGATAATTCAGTACAACCAAACACCCGCACTTCAAATAATCCATTGAATAGAGAAACATGTGAATTACCTACTGTGAATAGTTTTAAAATTTCCAAAATGAATTTGAATATCTCTTGTATACCGATGAACTTTGGAAATGGCCATTAGTCTACTGCTCTCTTGTTCTATCGACGAAGGTGTTAGCAATGTACGAACCGATAGAAAGTACAACACTTTCGTCAAAGCTAACTACTTTTGATGATGTTCTGGAATTATTCTTTGCTTCATTGAAACTGCTTTAAAACACGCGTATGACTTTGAAGCCATACTTTTAAACAATTTTTGCTATGATAATAAACTTAAAACGCAATTATTTTACGAATGAGATGAAGTTAATTTTAAACATCTCACAATAGTTCAAATCAAGGTATCCCAATTAGAGATCGTACCAGTGAGGGCATTCTATTCTTATATTTGTAAATGATTCTAATTACGTACACGTACTACACAGGTATAAGATGAAACAAATTTTCATACGCGAGTTTATGTCCTCCAAGCAGGAAAAATACAAATAATTTAGTTAACATATTTAAAGAATTCAAAGAGCACTTATCAGTTTTATTCCTGTTCAATTTTCTACTTACTGTTTCAATGGAATAACTTATGGAAAACACTTTTTTGTTCTAAATACAGCAAGTAAACATGTTTTATCATCTCAAAATATTCTAACAGCCGTCTTGGTGTTCGAGTAACGAACTCAGCCGGAATCATTCTTTACAATCCAGTATTCAAGATCCACCCTAGGGTCAGCTCTATTCCCGTAGCATTTCCGGTGTCGCCTTTAAACGCGAAACGCCTGCCGCAGATCTACGCCTCGTCGTCGCATTAGCACCTGGGCTACCTCCCGCGTCGCCGCGTGCCGCGCGCCCATCACCAGCCGCGCAACAAAACGCGCGCGTCCGCTCCTTCCGGTGCTCCGGCCGCCGCGGCGCGCGCCCCCCCGGAAGGGGCGTGACGCACGCGTGCGCGTCCTTTGGAGGCCCCGGAAGAAGGAGGAGCAGGAGGAGTCGAGGATGCGGCGAGGAGAATGGGAGGTGGAGGCGAACGCGGGGAGAGGACGGAAGCTGGCGGAGTGGGTTGGATCGAGCTTTCGGGAACGAACCCGCCCGTGCAAGCCCCGGGCGGCGCGTGCCGTTAGGAAGAGATTGGTTGACGAATGGTGGTTGAGCGGATGTGGAGTCGAGGGAAGAGGGAGGGTGGGAGGTAGGGTGAATGGAAGGATGAGGGAGGGTAAGAGGGAGGGTGGGATGTAGGATGAACGGGAGGATGGGGGAGGGTAAGAGGGAGTATAGAAGAGAAGAAGAATGGGTGGGAGTCAGGATGGGAGGTGGGAAAAAGAAAGAGATATTGCGAAGGTAGGATGAAAAGAAGCGTGGCGAAGGAAAGATGAGAGGGGAAATGGAATTAGAGGAAGGTCGGTTGAGATCAAAAGTGGAAGAGGATAGCGTCACGATGAAAAGCATTCAAATGTCAGAGAAAGTTTAATCTATCTTTATGAAATACGCTTTTTCAGGAGAGAAAGAATCAGTAATAAATTCAAAAAATCATATTAATATTAAACCTTCTTTCCATCCAGCACCAATATAATTAATTACATATCGTCAGTCATCTTGTTGAATGGTTTTCTACGTATTAGATTGGTTAAGCAACAAATCCATATCAGAAAATGTTGAAAATGGAAGGAATGGAAAAAGTGAGGAAAAAAGGAAAGGAAGAATTGAGAAAACGGAAGCATTAAAGTTAAAAGATAAGAGGAAAGAATGAATGTAAAACTGATGTTTCTGCAATGTATCACAAAACTTGTATTTTCTTTTCAACACATTTTGTCAACGTGGCTGACGACATACTGTCACAATATTGAGTTTTGGAAAATACGTTCCAAGTTTTCCAGAAAATATGCATTGTTCTATACTTCTAAAAACACGTTCATCATTTAATACACGAGTCTGAATTTTGCAGGCATATAAGAAGGGCATGATGCTATTTAACGTTCTTTATAGGAGGGAAAATCATAATTACTTCAATGATTATTGGAGACGAGAGAGACTTGCATTTATCTACACTCCTTAACTTCAAGCAAAATGGTGCGCCTTCCTTCTCCTTTTTATTACTAGGACGTTCAGATGTTTTGCGGTGTGAATAGAGAGTATTTGTTAAATAAGCAAATTAAATGAAGCAGACGGCAAATTTACATTGATGACATATTTGTTCTCCGCTTGTAGAGATAACAGGAACATCGAGATATTGGAAGTAGAATTCAGAATGATTGGGGCAAACATTACTCGAACCATTCCCGCAAAACTTCATGCGTTTTAAGTTGATGATTCAGTCCAGGTTGGTGAGCTATTTCTGGGGGTTCCCGTCCTTGGTACGCATCCCCGCTCCGCCCCCTCCCCCTCGGCTGGCAGGCGGAAGACACGCAGACGCCCGGTGGCGCACGCCAGAACTGCCCTCCCTCTTTCCCCCTCATCCTCCTCTCTCATCCCTCGGTGGATAGAGGGAGGGGAGGGGGGTAGGCGGAAGGCGGCAGCAGACGCCGAGGTTACGCGCGCGCGCCTGCGTCTGGAGCCCGCGAGGAGGTGGCGGTGGCGGCGACGGCAGAGATGGAGGTAGTGAAGGCAACTAGCGTGCACACACATGAATTCAAGCACACACATTTCTTCCTCTCTCTTCCTACTAGTCCCTCTTTCTCTCCTTACCTCTCTATCCCGCCCTAACTCTCTCTCCTTCTTTCCTGCCATCTCAGCCTTCCTCTCTCTACCTCCCTTTATCTCCGTCTCTCTCTATCTATATCCCTCCCTCTCTCTACCTCCCCCTCTATCTCCCTCAATCCTCTCAATCACTCCCTCCTTCGCCCTCTCCTTCACACTCCTTCCCTTACACTCTCTCCCTCCCTCACACTCCCTCCCTCACACCATCTCTCTCCCTCACACTCACTTCCTCCCACACACTCTCCCTCACAATCACACTCTCTCTCCCTCTCTCACACACATTCGAGCATGCGCGCGTACGCAAGCACACACGTATACACACAAACGCACAGGGAGGCACATACGCCGCAGAGGGCCCGGTTGTGGGGGGGCGGGGTGGGGCGGGGCGGGGCGGGCGGGTGCGCCCCCTGCGCGCTTTGTAGGCCCGCCAGCTGGCCCGTGCGCTACCTGACCCAGCACCTGCCCCCGGGCGGCCCGCGGCGGCGGCGGCGGCGGCTCCTTTTGGGGGAGCAGCCCAGCCCCTACCCCGCGGCGGCGGCGCGCGCCCTGGCACGGGCCGCCTGATTTCGCGAACCTGCGTTGCCGCCTGGTGCACGATGGGGGCGCACGCGAGTGTAGGCGGGGAAATTGCCTTGCAGCACTCCTCCGTCTTTTGCTTAGTACTCTCCGTATTCCCTTCCCTCTGACTTTTTATTGAGTGAGAACTAGGTTTCTATGTGAGTGACAAATTAACAAGGCTGACTTTTTTCTTCTGGAATTTTGCAGTGGTATACTCAACTTGTTTCCATTGCATGACGAATGATAATTTTTCTGGTAGTTTATTCGTTTCGCCCCTAACCCATTGAATACTCGGCTGCGATAATGGGGTATTAGATCAGTTAGATCAATATTTCTAGCTGGATAATTTAGTTTGTTGATTATTGCTTTTTCAAAACATGTCTATTAGTAACAAATAGTAAGATTTTCTTGGAATCTAAAATTTGGCAATAAATTAGGGTATTTTTCTATTTAATTTCCCGAACAATTTCTTCAAAAATTAACAAAATAAATTTTGATTATGAAACTAGATTTTAAATAAAAATGTGTAGACAAAACTAAGTTTGGTCAATCCAATCAATCAAAAAAGTATATTTGTGTATAGTAAAAGTACTAGTTCTTATTCATACACAAGCAGTATAACAAAGCTCATTACAGCAGCAGCATTTATAAGAACATACATTCCGCCTTCTAGCTAAAGACTTCTATGATCGCTGTTTTCAGTGTTTTCTTCGATCAATAGTAGGCGAATACTGTAGCAATACCCTAACAAACGGGCCATGGATCGTGCACGATATTTCCTTCCACATCCTAGCCCAATACTCTCCCATGACGTACAGACACACACTAACATTTGCATGCACTACACACCACACATGTCGAGAGACCACTAGAAAGCATGAAGCTCCTCCAGTGCGGGGCCGAGGGGAAGAAACCCCATAAGCCAATATGGGGGCGCCGAATCTCACCATCCAATACAGGAAGAATACCGTCGCCTCCCGTGATAAAAATATTCACTTCACTTACGGGGCTAATGATCTTAGCGGTCGAAGCGCCGGGAAACACGAAATAACCAATCAATCTAATGTACTAATAATATCCCCCTTTTTGGATCTATTTCTCCAATAATATTTTATAATAAATATTATTGATATCCCCCTTTTTGGAACTATTTCTCCAATAATATTTTACAATAAACTACATACGCAATACATGAATTTACTAGCAGAAAAACAGACAGTTAATAATCATGCTACTATTTTTGACCGATTACCTCGCTTCTCGTTCCCTTGAGCAATAAACAGTTGGAGGCAAAAGTTTGCAGCGAGCACTGATGACAACATTTCAAGCATTAAAACTCCGTTGGCGCGAAACAAGCTAGTCAAAGGCAAGTGTAGTGGCTTTCAAAGCCGAGAACTTCTGTTTGTTATCAATATCTAAAGAAATAGCTGAGGCAGGTTCATGACCTTCAAGGGAGACACCTTAAACTCCTGAAATTAAGTGAAGTAAAAACTTAAGAGGAGGTATACTAGCAGCGAACACAAAATTATCGAAAACTTGTGCATGCTTGTGAAGTAGAAAAGGGGAACATGGTTGTTTTGTATTCTCTGAATCATTCTTTAGATAGGTCTCCTGCGTATACTGGAGCTAGTTTTTCCACCATACATTGAATAAAGACAAAAAGAGCAAATGATCCTTCACAATCTCCAGAAACACCCGGTTTCCAGAGGTTGGCATTACTTAAAATACTCTAGTGTCCGACTTTGTGACTAATACCCCCCAGTGCGCCCGCATTTCTGCAATCCATCGGTCAAGGAAAGTTGCGCGATTAATAGCAGAGGCCTAAAATAACGTTTCGCCCACTGCGCGCGGGCGAAGCATCTGCCGCCTGGCGTCGCCTAATTGCAGGGCGCCGTTGCGTCGGCGGTAGGCGGCGGCGGTGGGCGGCGGTCACTGACTCATATATCACGGGGCGATTACTTTGTTTTAAGCCGTTCTTGGAAGGCGTGCCCTGAACGGTGGAAGGCAGCGATATGATATTAAGGTGGAGCACCAGCTGCCGCAAAGGGGTGGAATCCTTTTAGTTTTATCGTGAGTAGACCTTGCCAGGTGCGGACTGGTGCCTTGGGCATTTTCACGCTCATAAACGTCACCTCCAACACTTTAAGTTTGCAAGTAAGTTAGCCAAGTTTTTAAGAGGTAAAAGAAGAAATATATGGAAATTGGTGTGCAGAAAACAAAAAATATTTCAATTCTGAAGTAAGTACATTTCATGTTGTATTGTACGCAAATTACTTTCAGTATGTCGCTGCGGATAGAAAAAAAAAGATTTTGGACTGAGACTTACGCTAACTTTGTTTCAGTCCTTATTTGAAATAAAGCGAGCGTTATTAAGTAATATTCATTTAAAATATATTTTAACTAAGTAAGCTCATAGAAATGGTTAGTTATTTTAATGTGAATAATATAAATTTTATTTGTATAAAATCAGTAATAATACAATTGTAAAACGTTTCAACAATTCTGATTTAACTACGTATAGTCTGAGTTAACTACGTAACTACGTTTCAACAATTCTGATTTAAAATACCGTTGAAATATATTGTAGTCATTTTGCACTCACTAGGGACATAGACATTTTGTATTATTAACTCTTACTTAATGAAATAAGAGGATGAATGACAATGCTCTCTTATTGATTTTTTTATTACGAACCATATTCATATTTTAAAACATTTCTTAATACCCACTTTACGGTTGATATACATTCAATTTTAATAACGCCACATACGTGATATGAAGGTCACCTCAAATAGGTATATTGCATCATGAGGTTACTTCACAATGGAAGACCGTTACTGAAGAAGAACTTCGTCCCCAATGCGAGTTTTTCTTTGGAATTCACGGATCCATTTCATAGCGTTTTGCACGAAAATAGAGACTTAAAATTATATTTTCAATCACTTATCTTTCGACATTTAACGAAGAACGTCCAGACTTCAGAATACAGTCTCAGTGCATGACTCTCTTGGAAATGTTGTGGAAGGAAAGCGTCAGGCGAGGCGAGGGTGGAGAAGCAAGCAACGCTGCTTGCGCTGAGGGACGGAGCGGGACAGACACGGCATGGCATGGAGAGCCATGGCTGTAGTGCAGGGTCGGACGGACTTGGCACGCGGGCGGCAGGGGAGCGGCATGGGGGCGACAGATATGCGGGATGTGGCGGTGAGGACACAGAGAGGTATGGAATTTCTTGGGGCGTTACGGGGCGTCATAGGACAGCATGAGTCGTCACGATCGTGGCACGGGGTAGCACGCAGGAAATGGAGTGGGGGAAGCACAGGGTGAGACGTGGCGGCGCAGGGTGGAACGGGGAGGGATACAGCGGCACGGAGACAGCATAGGACGGAACGGCGATCCCGGTTGGGACATTACATTAAAGAAGCATGAGGTGGTACGGGGACGGCATGGTGAGCACTAGGTGACACGGGTGGCTCAATGCAGCTTAACACTGGGCTGACGGGTCGCAGTGGAGGTGGCAAGGGAACGGCGGGGGGCGGCAAGGAGGTAGCGTGGAGGAGATAGCAGGGAGGTAGGATGGAGCCATGGAGGCGGCAAGAGGGCGGCACGGGGATGGCACGGGGGCGGCATAAGGGCGCGACATGGAGGCATTGGGCAGCATGGAGCGTCATGGAACATCATTGATACGGGCGGATGGCGTGATACGGCGCGACAGAGGGCGGCATTAGTCAACACTGGGCGTGTGGGTGGTATGAGAGAGGCGGGGGCGAAACGGGGGTGGCACGGGGTAGCACAGGGTTGGACAGGGTGGCACAGGGTGGCATGGGGCGTCATAGAACGGCACGAAGTGACCTGCGTTAACGGAGCGGCATTTCGCAACTCTGGGCGGCGCGGCGTGTGGGAGGCACGAGGAGGCGGAGGCGACATGGAGGCTGCACGGGACACGGGCAACATGGGGCGGCATGGAACGGTCGGTACTAAGTGACCGACGTGACACGGGGAGGCAGGAGACGCCATTGGGCAACACTGGACGGCGTGTGGGCGGCACAGGGCGGTGGGCCACGGGTGGCACAAGGCGGTGCTGTGCGGCGCGGCGCGTGCCTCGTGAGCTGCGCGCGCCGGGAGCGCCGCACCTGGCCCCGGGCCTAGGCCCGGAGGCGCAAGGGGGAGGGGGAGGCGCATAGAGTCCCGTGACCTGGGGCACCCGAACTACGCAGCTGCACCCGGCGCCCGCGACACCGGCCGCGCACGCCCCGCCCTCCCGGCACCGGGGGGAGCCGGGTGGACGCGCCTGCGAGTAGGCAATCGAGCAGCGCACAAACACTCGGCGGGTCAGTCGACGCCTGCCCCTGCCCGGGGCGTCGACCGCGTGCGGACGTCGAACGATTGGCAAATGGCGCTTTCTTTTCTTTAGTGGGTGGTGAAACGAGTAGGGCGCTGCGCATTTACTTCGGGGTTCGTTTGGAAAGTTAATCATTGCGCAATGAGTCGTGTGCGCACTTGGTTTTCAGTAGCAATGCTCTCAATATTTCAAAGAATGTATGGTCGGGGGAAAGTGCGTGAAATTTTCATACATGAATTCTGGTGTAGGCCATCATCTTCTGCTGTGGTACAAACACAGAGTATTTGCTGCGCCAAAGAGTCCTTTCGTTCTTACACATCATTTTCATTACATTATATTGCGTTTAACATCTGTTGTACGTACTTGCAAAGTATAAAATTTCCATAATGTGACAAAGGCCAACAATGCAAAATTGAAGTTTATCATATTGAGACAGTTTTAAATGGGATAATTTTATAATTTTCGTCATAGTTACATTAATGACTACTGAGGAAACGACCGAGTCATTTCCACATAGAGGTGTTTAATGTCAGTAACTTACAAAAACAAATGCAATTTTATTAAACATTGAGGTATTATTTATCTTTCCCCAGTGATACAGATATGATGTAATTGTTCATTAATGCTTACCTCTAAACGGTCGAATGCGAGATATCAATAATAAGATTGGCTAATTAAATATATATATATGAATAAATTCTAACTAAAAGATTGAAAATTCAGACGTAGGTGAAAAGAGCTTAAACATATTTAAAGTGTGACCTAAACGTCTTGCAGTGATATCCAAGAATTTCACTTATTTATTTGGGTAATTAGTGATAACTCTCTTTTCTATATTTCAATGCTGTAGTAAAATATTGATTAATAAACGTCAATGTTCAACGTAGACCATTTTTACAATGTCTTAAACATATTTCAAACCCTGATGACATTGAACAAATATAGTTCGCTTTGAAAATTACCTTGCTATTTAGCAATTCTGTGTTATAATTTACAGAATTTTGCCGTATCATATTATATACCGAGTGAATGTCACAATCTAAATTTTGAAAAACTGACTATCATTTTCAGTTACAAAAGAACTTTCCCTCAAAAAGATCCCTCTTCTCGACCAGAAATTTCAATTGCAACTTGAGAACATCTTGGTAGAAACCCGAGTATGATGTTTCTTTTACAAAACATTCGCAAAGCCATTGACCTCGTGGTTCTGATCATGTAAGCCTACCTTGACAGAAATTCGAGACGGAAGGGTTCCCTTTGTATTCTGTCAAAATTCTTAATCGATGCACCCAATACTATGCCTTGATTTCTGCACTGTGAACAACCGACTGCCAATCGGATGCTGTTTCAATCGTTATTGAGCTAGTGAACCTGCACACAACGCATCATTGTAGAAAAAATTCATCGCCCAGGTACAGACTACTACATCTCTCCTCAAAACACATCCCAGCTTCCAACAAGCTTGTACCTTCCAACGTTCAACTTCCTTCCTAAATTTCACTGGCGCATTGAAAACACTTTCAAAGCTGTCATTTTTTCCTCTCTCCCCGGATCTTTCCCATTCACTGCGTTTCCTGCGCTGCTCTTCCAGGTAGGCCCTTCTGAAAAGACGTTACATTCGGAACTCGCCCGCATTTCCATAACTTTTGTTTCTGCTGGGATGTGGCGCGGCTCCGGGGCCGGGCGGGAAGGAAGCAAAAGGAGAGCAGGTACCGAGCCGGTGCACCAGACCTCGGATGCGAAATCCTCCAGCCCTTGGGAAGAGCGGTCCAGTGCACACTGCTGGAGCACAATGTCTCACCTTCAAATCCGAAAGATCAAAATTCCATTTTCCCCTTTTCAACGAATCGTACGACGAATCCCATTTTCCATTTCGGAATTCCATTTTCCCCTTTTCAACGAATAGTAGTTTATGCGTTTAGTTTATAATGTTAAGCTTTATTACATGAGCACCTGTTTTGAAAAAGGGCGTCTTTAGGAGGGAGTTTTCAAATTTGTACGAATGCAATAAAGAAACATTATAAACTAGTTGCTAACGCTATTTTTACAACAGCATTATAAATTTATAAGATAATCAAACTTAATTTTGCAAAACAACTGTCTTGTGTATCTTAGGTATTTGACATCTGTGCCAGAAAACGGTGGTCGGCTGTTTTGTTTACCTCTACATCCCCATGATTCTCTCGCTGCGATTGGCTGAATGTATGATGACGCAAACATTCCTGACGTAAAATGCTAATACGTCATCATTTGTGCCGTAAAATGCCAAATTGTGAACGATTTCTTGTAACAGAGAAGGTCGTTTATAATGCCAGCATTTAAAAGTAGTTATTTACTAAATAAGATTCGTAGGACGTCTTACTACGCTAAGATATTGGAGAATCATTTATTTGAGCAGTTAGTCATATTATTCAGGAAGTTTTATTCACTTTCGTTATTCAGAGTTAGGGAGTAAAATATTTGTTGTGTTTCTTAGAGAAGATTACTGAATCAACGTTGATTAAATTGAACTTTTTTATCTCAAGTTTATTTTCCATTAAATATTTCAAAACATTATGTTTTTAGTGAAATAGGCTTTAAATTAACTAATATTCAGTTTATCATTTCATGTTTAATATTATCCCGAAGGAACATTTATAAGACAATTCTTTAGTGTTTGTTTGAAAATACTTCAAACTATTTTATCTGTATAAAACATTTCCTTCGCATTCCGTCATTATTCTATTTCCGTCTTTTCAGTTATCAATCGTACGAGTCCATACAATGTACATGTGACACGCCTAATTTGTATGAAGAATGTTCAGAGATAAATAAAATGTATTTTAATTGAGTGGGAATCAGGGATATTACGGTAAATAATACAGCACTAATATCGGTTTGTTTGCAATACAAAGGTACTTGAAAATTCATTCATTGGCTCACCCCCCACGTGGGCGAAATTGCTAGGAATTTTCTAGTTGACACCTCGTGGGCTCCCCGTTTACCCAGGGTTCTTTTACTTACCGCAAGTACTTGGCTATTGTGGCTCTTACTGACATTTTTCGCCCTTCCACAGACCTCAGCCGGTATCGAACTCTCATTCTGGGGGTTGAGATGCCAATAAACTACCCACTCACCCACCGAGGAGCACAAACTAAAGTTGCCAACGCAAAATTCGGAGTCATGGAGGTTCGTCCTTCTAAAGAGGCTCATCCCCGCACTGTGCGTCTCAACAGGGAACCGCCAGCGAACAATGACCTGCTGGCGTCTGAGGGATCTTCTAAGGCACAGGTAGACGGCGGAGAGAAGGTGCCCGCTCCAGATCAGGACGTCTTATCGTCGTCGTCGGCCGCCGCCGCCGCCGCCGCCGCCGCCGCCGCCGCCGCCGCCGCCGCCGCCGCCGCCGCCGCCGCCGCCACCGCCGGCAGGTATCAACTCGCTCCGGGCCCCTCCAGGGCACACGTTGTTGCCAGGTGACTCATCGCCGTCGCTTCCACGTCCCCTCGCTCCTTTAAACTGGATTACGAATCTGGCGTTCGCGGTCCCGACGCTCCTAAACTAATAATTAATCTTGGATGCGTATCGCCTTCACGGTAGGAAGGAGAGTACGTTAAGGGGATGGAGTAAACGCACCTCATGGAAGAGGACGAGATGTCATCATTACAATGGCCGTCAGAAATCATCGATTGTGTTCATGGTCATGGTATAATAAAATATATTATAACATAATATCATTTTGTTCACTTTGATGATGCAAAGTCTGATTTATAAAACTGATAGTGGGGTTTGTAATTAAATTTGTTAGAACACAAAACATGAATATGGACTACTGCACCGGGGACACCCAGAATAAAAGTGTGGTGATTGTGATAGTGAGACAGCACAAGTAGCACAAGTATGTATAGTACTTGTAATCACGGTAATATTTATAAATTATAAAAATAATATTAGGCAATGTAGTCTAAAGTAAAGATGTGCAGGTAAAAAGGGTGAAAGAAGTGTATCATCATCAATCCGTCGCCATTCCCAGAAAAATCAAATTTAATGAATTTACTAAGTAAATAAAACATTGTTTTATATTAATAAAGTAACATCTTATTTTAATACTCTATTAGTTATCAATCTCGGCGTAACAGATTTGTTTGGAAATTTTCCAATCTTGTATGATATACTAATAAGATGTCTTATTATATCAAATGTCTTAAACAATTATCTCGTTAAAAAGTATTAACATATAAGACGACGCAAAAGTGAGATTCTAAACGTGTACTAACTTAAAAATAACCGCTTCTATAAGTGATAGTAGTGATAACTGAATGATATAATCCTGTTACATAGCCTCTGAAGGAGCCTCACATTTAAGTTTCAGATTAGAAATATTTTTATGAAAATATTAATCTCGTCCACATAAATTAAAACACTTTGGGTACAGCAGAGACAATAAAGCAAGATCAAGGAAGAACAGACTCCGCGGACAATGGGATACAAGAACAGTCAAACAATATTGTATACTTCAAACTCCAATGCTTCTTCAAAAGTTCCTCACAACTTCTAAAAACATTTCATAACATCCAGAAGATCTGGTAAATTTGACAACGAGGTACTATCTATTCACGCGACAGTGCGATAAGATATGAAACCTTTTGTTATCCAGTGAAGGGAAGACACTTGAATGCTACGTTCTATTCCTTTCACTAACACCTATGAGATAACGATAATTACAAAGACAATTTGAGCGAACAAGTTTGAAAGGGCTGAGCTGTCACGAATTCAGAAATAGAAAGTATTTTCATCATTTCAAAATTATTTTACGAATGGTATACTAGTCATCCCACGTCACATTAAACAATTTACGAATACAATTGATCTCGAAGTTTCTTTCCTTTCTGAATTGTTTACTCATTCCTAAATACAAAAAACGGAACGCGCGATTTTGTCTCTGCTACAATTATTGCTATATTTTCAGCACCAATTTTTTAAAATAATTTTTCATCAAATTCGTATGTCCTGACTCACAGTTTCTCTTATCTCAAACTCCTTTATAATTTTGTTTAACATAACAATATTGTTTTTCAAGATAAAACCTATGAATATCATGAAATTACTGCTACCGTTTATGTAATGATATATCTAAGTTATTTTTGTTATTGCACTTACTATTAGAGTATGATATAATTTTAACCATACTTCTGAAAAAGTTTATGACAGTTTACACTTGACATTAGATAATCATCGAATTTTGTTTAATCTTACCTTTTTCAGAGCTCAGCGAACTCTGCATGGACCCCAAGATTGGACATGCCTCAGTCGCATCAAATTCTGAGAACAAAGGAACAAAAGTTGATACAAAAATGCAGTGAGAAATGTGTTTTACAGTAATTAACATGATTGCAACCACAACATTAAAAATAGCAGCTTAATAGTATGAAATGTTGGTTAAGGCAACAAGCGGAATTTCCGTTTTAATTAAGCTGACTCAGAAGTTTCATTAAACTGAATTTTCGTTTTAATTAAACTGATTCTGTTTAAGGGTGGTTTTTTTGATAAACAATTTCTTCGTTCCCCGAAATGGAAATAAATTAATTTAACAACTTATTATGCAACTTTCATTATTTGAAAAGTTGTTACAACGTGAATTGTATCTTTTTTTAATCTACCTTCATTTATTAACAACTGTCGTATTAAAAAATCACACATTCTTACAAATTCAAATATGTTTTTATTATGTTCTGAATCACTTCTATCACTGATGAATAATACGATTCGTATTGTTTCACTGCTATCACATTAATCTCAATAGTGTATGGCTTATTCTGCTTTCTACTAACACATTTTGGGGCGAAAAATATGAATGTATGACATTGTTTACGAAAACTGAAAAACATTTTCTGTTTTGAATGCCAATAATAAACTTTTTTGGGAAAATAAAATATGAATGTGTGTGATTTTGGTTGATCTCGTGGAAAAATCACTGATTTGGAACAACTGCATTTGGTGTCTGTCCGGTTTCGCTTGAAATGACTCGTACATTTACATATATTACACTTCACACTGCTTTCCTTGAAATAGTGAAAAGAAGTGCGAAGTTTCAAAAGCTATGTAGAATGATAACATATTTTGTTTGTATTGTCTTTTGTACATTGTTGTTGGCAAAGAAATCGAAGAATAATTGGAAGAGAAATTCATCAAAGACAGTACTTCCCAATCTGTGTAATACTGTGAGGTTCCCAGTGATAAATATTTGCATGCAATCTTGTAACTCAAATTACATTGAAACTAAAAAGCCCCAACTCAATTTTGCCCTGCCTAGAAAGATGGAGAGCAATCAAAATAACACATGTTTTTCATGTAGTGATTCACGTGTTTATTTTGAAATATAACGTCATGGGCATGAAACTCGTTTCGTAGACTATATTTTGGGTTTACAAGATAATTTAATTCATCGTGGGTATTTACTTACTTTTCATTACACTTGAAGCACACTACTATATTTTTTGCATTAATACTTTTTTGCGGCATTTCGAAGAAGTATCGCTTGATTTATTGTGTTTGCAGATCAGAACTGTAATCATTTACATCAATTTACTTATCGATCAATTTTTAAAATATCAAATTAAAACACAAGTACATGCATCTATGGTTAAAATATAACTCCGCTACATTTTCCAAAACAATCACAAAATGAGGCGTAAGCTGACTTTCAGGCAATTTAATGTCATTCCAAATGCTTTGAAAAACTATATTAGTATTTTAAATAAAACAGAAAAAATATTACAAGTCAATAAAAAGAAGCTGTAGCCTGAAAACAATCAAAATTGCTACTTCCGTCGATCTATAATTAAATC
The DNA here is from genome assembly GCA_031308135.1 of Acheta domesticus. Taxonomy (NCBI): domain Eukaryota; kingdom Metazoa; phylum Arthropoda; class Insecta; order Orthoptera; family Gryllidae; genus Acheta; species Acheta domesticus. The sequence continues at coordinate 84,744,187 of JAHLJT010008756.1, read as the reverse complement.
AGTTCATTTTCTATTTATTATCGAGATATTTTTGCCGACCTGGATGGCCTTGATAACCCAGCGCTTCGGTCCGAAAGGTAGCGGATTCGAGTTCCATCTTGGGCATGGTTGTTTGTCTCTTGTCTCTCATGTATGTGTTGTTGCAGAGAGCCTGGCGTTCTGCTGACCACAGATCAGAGGAGCTCGCAAATGTGTTGGTGTCTAGTGTATGGTCGAATACTCGTCTGTGGTCCGTCGAATATGCGTAAAGGGAAACCGGATGTCGGCTGGATGAAGCCCCAGGGAAAAATGGAGATTTATTTTAATACGACCTTTCTAGTGCCAAAGGCAATAAGGGCGCGTAATGCCTTAATTCCTCGTTTCGACAAGACTGAGAGGCTGAGAATCAGAAAATTGAATAATGCTATAAATTCTTTCATGACTTCTGCTTACCATACAGGTGCTACCACGTGTTTTCGTCTCTGAAAAGTGATGAGCAGAGTACTTCATGCGATTTAAAGTGGATGCAGATTTGGAGTTTTCAAGTTTAAACTAATTTTACCAGCTATATCAATGAATTGCCTCGAATATTTTCATTCTAAATATGAAGACAAAGAATAATATTGCATGAGTATCATAAAAAGGATTAGAAATATTAATCTTGAGTACAATATAAAAATAGATTACTTAATTGCAAACTTTCTCACCATTGATTCACAAATTGAAACTCCTGACATCACTACGCCTACCATTGTGTCTACTTTCACCTCATCACCACTAAATTTACATTTCACCAGCATCCATCTTATTCCATCATTTCTACCGCGTCAAGCTCTGTAGCTGCCACTAAATTTCCAGGAGCAGTCTAACCATCGCTACTGCCTCTACGGACCGAGCCTTCCACCTCAACCCCTCCAGGTACAGACCTCGCCCGGCCGCACAGCCTCCGCGGCTGCAGCTCGCTTAGTTCCACTCTACATGCGCGACGAGTGCGCCGCAGGGGTGTCCCACAAGGGCGGCTCAGAAGACGCGCGTAATGAAAAGGCGGAAATATGAGAAGAAGAGGGGGTAAGGAGAGCAAGGACGCTCGGTGAACTGATTCAAAAACAAGAAGGAAGTAAAAGTCAGGAGGAATGTCTAAAAAAGAAAAGTGAATTTAAGGATTAAACGAAAGAATGATGAAGAAAAAGGGTGAAAGGATGGCAAACGAAGTGGGGAGATTAATTAAACGAAATATTCAGACAAACACCAGTATGAAATTATTCTAGGGGCATGAAATATTTTATGAATAATGGAAAATATAAATAATTTTCCTAGAAGAGAAATACTGACATACTCTTCAAGAGCTAATGCAAGCAGAAAAATAAAGCGAAATGGAAAATAAAGTGAAGAATAATGAAACAGTATTCGCGTCAACGAGTACGTTCAGGAGGCGGAAAAGGTGGGAGAGATGGTAGCAAAGAAGGGCAGAGGAATAGAGAGACGGAGGAAAAGAGAAGAAAACATAAGAAGAAGGGAAAGATAGTGTGATAGGGAAGGAAGTGTATCGAGGGGAAAAAAGCCGGCAGAGAGAACACACGATAACGCAAAAAAAAAAAAAAACAAGCATCAGAAGAACGACATCGAAGCAGAAGGGCGCTTATAGCTGGCAGAACCTGAAAGAAAAAAAATCACACCTACCAACATGAAACAAGTCTCTAGCATACGATTCAGGTCTGGTGTGCTTGGACGCCCCTGCACGGCGCCAGGGTGCCAGGTCTTCAACCACACACCCGAGTACCCACCGCGCCACGGCTACCAGCCGCGACCCTCGCCCCTCGCGCCCCTTCGCCCAGCCCCACACGAACCCATCCGCGAGCAAACACGCCACGCCGCTGCGCGGGACCTGTTTGCGGTGACCTCCGGCAAGACCGGAACTGAATAGAACCGACATCCGGTTATTCCAGAAGCCGCCGCCGCCGCCGCCACCGCCGCCACCGCTGCCGCCGCCACCGCCGCCAGCGTCGCCGCCGCCACCGCCGCCGCCGCCGCCGCCGCCGCCGCCGCCGCTGCCGCCGCCGCCGCCGCCGCCGCCGCCACCGCCGCCGCCGCCGCCGCCGCCGCCGCCACCGCCGCCGCCGCCGCCACCGCGTCCGTCCGGATTCAGATCTTAATGCGTCGCCCCGAGACCGGATGGAGACGCGGAGAGGTTGGGCGGGGTGCGGGGAAACCCTCACACGCACATGTCGACCGGGCAGATGCGTGGAGACGCGCACGCATGGGTGGCGGCGGCAGAGGCGAAGGAGGTGATGGCAGCTGCGCTCCAGACCAAGAAGGCAGGGTCGGAGGCAGGGGACATGGTACAGTGGTGATGGCGGTGGCGGGGGTAATAGTGGTGCTGGCGATGGCAATGGTAGTTGCAGGCGAAATAGTAGTGGTGGCGATGGCGAGGCAGTATCAGGAATATGATAGTGGTGGTGGGAGGGTGGCGGTGGTGAAGGTGTTCGTGAAGGCGATGGTGAGGCCAAGGCGATGGGGTGGCAGTGGCGACGGGGTGACGGTGGTGGCGGCGGCAGTGGTGGTGGTGGTGGTGGCGGCGGCGGTGGTGGCGGCGGTGGTGGTGGTGGCGGCGGCGGCGGTGGCGACGGCGGTGGTGGTGGTGGTGGCGGCGGCGACGGCGGCGGTGGTGATGGTGATGGTGGTGGTGGTGGTGGTGGTGGTGGTGGCGGCGGCGACGACGGCGGCGGCGGTGGTGGTGGTGGTGGTGGTGGTGGCGGAGGCGGTGGTGGTGATAGCGGCGATGGTAGCGGTGGCGGTGATGGTGGTGGAGGTGGCGACGATGGTAGCAGTGGCGGAGGTGACGACGATGGTAGCGGTGACGGTAGTAGCGGTGACGGTAGTAGCGGTGACGGTAGTAGCGGTGACGGTAGTAGCGGTGACGGCAGTGGCGGTTTCGGTGGCGGTGAAAACAAAAGCTCTTGAGGCCGTGGTGAGGTGGGGTGGCTGAGTGTACATGAACAGCGATTGACTTCTCAAATTAAAAAAGGAGAAGTTGACTACAATAAGATAAAATCACGGTTTCCGGCCGAGCTCAACCTCCCTTCCCAGATGGAGTATAATACTGCCTACGATTTTCAACATGCTATTCATCACACGTCTTTTTGGTAATCTTTAAATTATGGTTTACTCCTCTAATCAAATGAAGGTATAATTATCAACGTCACCGAAAAAATGACTTCTCAGGATTCTTCCAAGTTATTTTATGAAGAAGGTTTAAGAAAGTGAAAAAGAGTACAAGATTTTCAACGTGATCATGCTAAAGAAACGAAATTTATTGAACATCAAAGTTTACTACTGACTTTGAAGTGTTGACGGGAATATTTATCCAATCCTAGGCATTTCTAAATCTCTAAGCTACCCAATGTTTTAATTTTATTAATTAATTTTTTACTGAATATTGAGAGATATAATCTATACTTCTCGAAGCAAAAATAATGCGTGATTCGTAATTCACAATAGAAGTCCTAGTTTACATAAAATGTTTTTAGGAACGCGACTTCAAATACTTGGTTGATGAGATCAAAAGTGGTGTTTACATTCCAGAAAATCCATACATGGTAGTTAAGGAGCAATTTCATCACACAAGACAAAATAAATCGACTTCATTATCGAGAAATTATTTCAAGGCAGCTTATTGAACACGTGGTTCTATTACGAAAAATGCTGATTGTTTCATGAGTACAATCTGCGACGAAATAATTATTAAAGACAATTTGCGGAAGGTGCAACTAAATTGCCGTCTACTAATCCTACCCCCCTTTCACTCAATGTGCCCTGTCTGGTTTATCCTGCGAACCTCTCATTATATTGAGAGATAGGGCTGAAACATGGAAGTATGCCCGCCCCTATGGAGAGTTCAGGGAGGTTTGAAGGAACACTCAAGAGGGTTTGTTGCATAAACGTGGCGGAGGGTCAAAGACCTTTCGTGAGCACTAACTTCATCGCGACTCTCTTGCAACAGACGGCGACAATCCTTGGTATTTACGACTCCTGGCCTGGCGTCAACCCAGGATCCGGGTTCGTGTCCTGTAAATGGCTTGAGTCGGCGGTTATTCGAGCGGGTTTCAACTGGCGCCTCTAGCTCTCTCCCTGACCATTGTCATCTGCTCTCTGCATGATTACCATCAGAGGTAATCGCTACTGCTTCTATGCAGATAGAATCCAAGTAAGATTTTTGAGACCGGCTGAGATGGAAAAATGAAAAGTATAAAAACGTTTTACTTCAGGGTGAGAAAGATGAATGCGTCTCTAGGTATTCTTCCTCTTATCAATTATGGAACTCTTTAAAGAATTAGACTAATAGACAATTTGATCGAAAGATTTATTCATATTGTATCAGTATGTTTAATATTCAGACGATGAGCAGTGAATTTATGCACAATTTCGACATATTTTCCAGTATAATTTTTGCACTAGAAGTTGGCGTCTTTTAGTGCCGAGACAGCAAATTACGAATAACGAAAGGAATAATGTTACCTTTTTGCTACACGTTGACTCTCATGACACGTCTCCTTTGTAGGTCAACGTCATTTTAAGTAAAAAAATGTCTCGTTGAACTCGGAGAATGTACAGCCTTAGCTTTACAAAGTCCATTATGTGAACCAATGCATGACGAGTGACCGGTCCGTAGCGTGTAACAGGCGAAGGCGAGGGCGTTAACAACACAAGGTGGTGACAACGGCCATGTTCGATATGCCGTAGTGGAAGTTCTAGTACTCATAGATGAAATGAACTGCGAATTTTGCAATTCACAACTTCTTCAAGAACACAACAAGTGGTTGAGAAAATAAAAGAATGTAGTTTTCAAAAGATATTTGAATTTTCACAATGCAATCCTGTCAATGCGGAAGACTGGGAGTAGGACTATGTGCCATTCAATTTTAAAATATTGAAATGCCATCTTGAGTGTTAGTAATGTCAATTTTTTAATAGAAGATGTTATAATTTCATATAAATGAATCAACTAATAAATTATTATTTACATACACGTACTTCGTTGAATTACGTGCGCGTGCTTCACTAAAAAATTCATCCATCAACCGGAAAGCAGACTCGACTATAGGGTAGAGCTCTAGGAATGTAAATGGGAAGAACTGGGAACGGAATAGTGAGGATGACGAACTTGGCTAAAGAATAGAAAAAGAATAGTGGAATTTTAGAGGGGGATACGTAGCTGTTGCGGGTGTAGCGATGTTATAAGAATGCGGCGGGCGTAGCCAGATTTATTACGGAGCTCTAAGCAAGGTCGAAGGCGTAAGCCTCATAACATTCAAATATTAAACTTGCGAATTCCAAATGAATTTCAAAATAAACTATAATACATTTAATTAAAAAATCAACATTAAAATGTTTGAAATAATTATATTTTATTCAATATTTTGTTTAAAATATATTAGAGGCCCCTGTTTAGCGGGATCACTCTGCTTAGAGATGGGCTTATGTGCGGCATGGATGGTCCTACGGGGAAGATAGTGGTGTGATGGCTATTGATGAGAGCTACTGACATGCAGCAGCAAAAATGCTGCTGCTGCATGAACAAAACAACACAAAATGGTTTTCCAAAGTATAGATCGCACACTACTAAGGAACAACAAATAAAATACTCCCTTATAATACTGAATTAAATTAAATATTTCAACAAAAACAAGCAACTAAACAGGAGCCTCTAATATTTTTTAAAAAAATTGAATAAAATTATAATTATTTAATACTATTTAAAGTTAATTTTTTGATTAAATCTATTACAGTTTATTTTGAAATTAATTTAGAATTCGCAAGTTCAATACTTAAATGTTATGAGGCTCACGCCTTTGATCAGGCTTAGAGCAGCGTTCCGGGAAAGAACTGCAAGCGGTGTGGTTATTTCAGAACGGTGGCGGGAGCAGCGCGTACGGAAAGGAGGAGGGGTGGCGAGCAAAGCGTGGGTGGTAACTGGCGGCCGGGGGGAGGGGCGTGGGGTAGCGGAGGCAGTTTGACATTTCGCGGAGCACCGCCGCGCCGCGCCGCGCCGCCCCGGTAGAAAGTTGCGGCCCATGACTTACATGTCCTCCGCGGCGCGGCGGTCGACGGGAGCGCTGGCCGGCGCGGCGCGGGGGCGGGGTGACTGGCGAACGCAGGGGCGGGGGTGGGGGTGAGGTGGGGGGGTGGGCGTTGCGACGCGGCGTTTGTGCCAAGTAGTATCGGTGGCACGCCGTCTGCCCCGGGCGGCGCGGGAATGTCTCGAACTGCTCCGCCTGACTCACAGTCGAGTCACGGATGGAATTTCTGCAGACGATATGTGGGGTGTTACTATGGACGGCGTCATAAACATGGGTGTTGAAACGAAGTTCGTTACGAGGAGACAATTAACGTTCGATTTCTTACACAGTACAATTGTAAAGTTCTATCACACATTATTTACTATATTGTTCACTTAACGCTTAATTTATGTGACGAAGTTAATTCCCCAATGTTAACAGGAAATCGTTGACTATTTGTTACCAGCGAATCACTCCATTTTTGGACTCACATTTCGGCAAAAGAACCACTCTTGGAAAAAGATTGGTCAACCCAAAGATCACCCTACAATTGCCAAGGTGATGGCTGAATAAGATTGAGGAGGAAATCAATCAATTGCTGTAGAAGCTCTTCGGAGCTGCAAATGATTCGAGACGATGGAGGCGCACTATAGAATATTTTATAATGGTCATCAACTTATATCACCCACAATATTGACGATGTTGATTTCAATGACAGCGTTTTAGGGCAGAAATTTCATCTTGATGTATGATTCAAAATCATAATCAATAAATTAATAATACAAAAAAGATGGGGCCAAGATTTTCAAGATATATTGAATTGTTTAATGTTAACGCCGTATCTGCTGTTTTTTGTTTATAAAATGACCAACAGTCTGTGTATAGAAAAGCAGTTTCTACAAAACACACAGTGATGGTCACATACATTTTGTAATAAATATAAAAAAATGTATTTGCAGTTAGTTTTCGTATGATTCAAACATAATATACATGTGCAATTCGGTGCATAATTAATCACTCTTCAAAACTTGCTAATTATGAGTAGTAATTCATAATTGAATAGTAATAAAGAAACCTTGAACCATTTTTTTCTTAAGTACATTTTCATAAACATTTCATAAATAAACTTCAATAGATAAAAATGTAATATCTTAATCAAAAACTATGAAGCTCTGAGTTTGTTTCAAACATTTAGCTCTTTTAATATCTGGAGTGTCAAGCTTTCCAAGATTCTTTTGGCAAATAATATATCGCATTATTAACGGAAAAGCCGAAGGTGTAAGAGAAAGTGCGAATGAGAACCTGTTATAAAAATTAAATCGTGCAAACAGGTTGAGACCTGTTCTGCAAAGTTTGTTGTATCTTTCCCGCGAGGACATTTTCACCCTTGTGAATAACCCTCTTGAAGACGCATTCGAACAGGTTCAAGAACTTTCATTCAGAAAAATCCGCATGTGTATCAAGTGATTTATGCTGTTATGAGAGGGGACTGACCCTATCCTGTAGATGAGTGTTCATGTCTATGCATGAAACTTGGTCCCTTTCACGTCTTCAGCGGACAGACACTTTGTAGTGTTAACTGACGTCTTTACAAACTGATTCGTAAAACTTTCTAACTGATATTTCTTTCACATTTTAATCAATATTCTATTCACAGATCAATCCATGTGGTATTTCATAAGTTAATTTTACCCTGGTTTATAGGCCTAATGGGAACGTTTTTTTTATTGTTGTTTAAGAAGTTTTAAATCTTCTCATGTATAAATAAAAGTCGTTATTTGCATGTAATAAATAGTGAGACTTGAAAGATCTTACGTAATAAAAAAATTGCTTGTAGTTATTTTTGATACAGGAACGGACTGTGAGTATCCAAAAGAATCCGAAGTGTAATCCAAGGCATCCCATGTCTGCCTGTCTGACTGTGGTCACGCGCCTTAACCGGGCAGACTATTTTCTCTAAAACTTTTATTCTCCGATCGATCTAAACGAACACAAGAACCTCCTTGTTCGAAACGGATATTTTAATTTTTGGGGTACTTTACATGATTCCTCAACATTTCCAAACTTTCTCAAAAATGATTCCACATTTTTTATTAAACATTGTCCTCGGATACCGTAAAGGATGTTTAAAAGAATGGGTCAGCCTCATTTCCGTTTAAAACTATTTCGGCATCTTCCTACACCTACAAAATTGAAGATAGAGATTATCTCTTAATAAATTCTGTTCTTCAAAGATAGGTCTTTAAACAAGATCCAATGTTCGAAAATATGATTAATTATCACGTAATTTTACACGAAATACAGGCAATTTTTAAACAAGTATTTTCTGAAAAACTTCTCCATATTTTTTCCTTAATTTGTTTTCTTCGTAAGTGGCAAAGGATGGTAAAAGAAGTGCTCTTGGACCCATTTTTAGCGAACAATGTAGTTTCGAAAATTGCTGAAAAAATTAGCAATGCAAAATAACAATATTGAAGAGACATTTTTTCAAAAATAAAATCTGTTTTTAAAAATTTAGATGTTTAAAAATGGAACAAAATTTTTGAAAAAAAGAGTTATTTTCGCGTCATTCCTGCTTAGATTTAAAGCAATTTAAAGTGCCTTTTCTCAAAAAACTGCTGCAAATCTTTTCTCTACATTTTTCCACAGATGCAGCAAAGAACACTTACAAAACTGCGCAGGTCAAAATTTCATTAAACTCTGAATATCCTAAAAGTGCGAAAAGTTAGAAATAATGCAAGAAATTACGGGCTGTTCTAGCACCACTAATTTGCATTTTTATATGAAAATATTAATAGTTTTTAAATTTGTTTCTTGCTGAAGGAGAACCGGATATGAAAAGTCTTATTCCAATACCTTATATACTTTGCAGCAACATTAAACGTTTTCAAATCACAAACCACGTCCGAACCCACATCACAGAACACAATGTACTGCCGCTAATATGTTATTTCATGAAACTGTCAAAAATTTCCCTCAAATTTCCCTATCGCGGAAATACCTACGAGAACCATAAGACCAATTTAAAATTTGGACATGCGAGTTGGCGAAATTACATACAGCTAATCCTACGTCAGCAGTGTTCTTTTCCGAAGACGACGAGAGTTATTAGACATTGCTGTGCTGAACCTTATAGGAACGTAGGTAGGTCTCGTCGTAGGTAGGTCATGTAGGTCTCGCTCTCGATCTCTCTGTTTTCTCTTTGTATATTTCTTGAATGATGAAAATGATACTGAATTTGGGAATGCTTCTTTCCTGAATAAGAGCAGAAGACAAACAAAATTGGTTGCTAATTCTTTATTTTAAAATTATTTCATCTTCAATCGGATTGTTCTTTAATATTTTATAATTGCACACTACTACATACTGCTGTCATTCCTTCCTCCTAGTTAGCATTTCATTCTCCGCAGTAAACGCACCATTAGTATGCATCTTCATTCGAACTCAAAAGATCACCGCCATCTCCCGAGCGAAAACATGCACTACACTTACGGGAGTAATGACCTTAGCTGTTGACGCGTCCGGAATCACCAATCAGTTAATCACCCCCCGGTACATGACTACACTTACGGGACTTACAACCTAAGTATTTCAAGCGCCCGAAATCAATAATCACTCACGTACTCTACGCGCCCAATCTGAAATGTGTAAACGGGCGTTAGGGAAACCGTATCCAGCGGGTCCTACGTCAACTCAGCCTTTTGGTGCTTGAGAAGACGCCGACCGTTCAAAGACGGCGCCGCGTCACGCCGTTCCCGCAGAGGAACCCAACCCGCCCGCGCCGCTTGCCCGGCCGACACCATAAACGCAGCACAATGGCGGCCAACGCCCATCGTCAGGTGTTGGTTTAGCACCCACGTCCTCGCCCCGAGGCGCGGCATAATTCGACTGTAAATATCCGCGTTGTGAGGACGGCGCGTAGGCCTCGCGCCGCCGTCCTCACAACGTACATTGTCTCCCGGCGAGAAGACACCGTCGGGGAAGAGTGTGTAGTCACCGCCGCCGCCGCGAACGCCGCTTACGTCTTGGTTGCGCACCGCTCTCACTCAAATACGCGAAATCATCTATTCGTAGTACTGAACCTTTTTTTTCTTGTCGTTATTTAAGGTCGCATTAACTACTAGGTCATTAGTGACCAGTATTGGGGGTGAAACGATATGGTGATGATAGGGGATGAAAGGACGAGCACATACAACCATGCCCGAGGCGGGACTCGAACCCGCGACCCGGTCCAAGATCACTACGGCACTACTGCTTTAGCGATCTCGGTCACGGGGCCGACTCTGAACCGTTGTATCGACAAAACGCTATCTAAAGTCCGTTTTACGCGGTCATTTTTTTCATCATTTTTCATCGGTACAGAAAAGTGACCAGACGGGATGTAGTTACTACTGAAAAATGCTTCAGTTATTGGTACAGATTTTCCGCGTCACTTTTCGGAGCTTTCTCTGGTTTGTAACGCGTCTGGTGCGATTTGTTCCTCTTGTACAGTTTCGAGACCGTTCTAATGTGCTGAATTGAAATGTGATGCCATTATGTGATGAGAAATAAAATATGTACTGTGTTGTCACCTCGATCCATACTCAATACTAATACAGCATAACTTAATTTGTTACCATAATGCAATGTTCACCTGTTTGATTTTCAGCTTTTGAAGCGTCCTGAGGAAATATTTTCATCGCGATTACCTGCAGAAAATGAATTGACTGTGTAAAACGCTCCAATTAGATCATTCAGTTTCGATACCGAAAGAATACCGCGCAAAAACGAACGTCCCTTTGCCAGTCATTTTCTATACAGAAAAATGATGGAAAAAATTACTGTAAAACGTACTTCGCAGGGGGTTGAAATGCCACTCTTAACAAATGGCATTCGTTAAGGATTTAACAGTCCGCCGTCAATAAAGAACAATCGAAATAAATGATTGCAGCTAAAGATGGCAAATCAGTACACTTATTCCAAAACATGGTATTTCGTGTTCATTGCATATAACAAGATGCAAAGCAATGAGGAACACACACAAAATATTAAATTGGTGATATATCGCGACTCTCTCCACGGTTTACAAACTTCGACCGCGTCTTTTATTTGCTGTTCATTTTCTTTCTTATGCCATTAACTATTTCACGAGTCGTATGACGATACAAAAAAAAAAACCTTATCCGAGTGTTTCTAAATAAATTTTAATGAAATGATTGGTCATTAGCAAAATTATTTTATCATATTGGAAAATGTGTAAATAAGTATGTATGCGTGCATGTGTCTTAATATAATCCAACGAAACCAACTACTCATTCAAATTGAGTTCCAGTTTTACATAAACGCAAGTAATGTTGTGTACGTTATTTTTATGCCTTATTACTATTATTATTTATCAATATTATTAGATTGAGTGTCTTTAATGAATTATGAAGTGATTTGTATTCTTGAATTAGAATAAAATGAAAGTCAGTAATGCTATATAAAAAATAGTGCATAACACTTGTGGTAAAATAATTTTATTTGGCTCCTAGAATTGCAGCACATTGCTGTCCATCGGCCTCCAGGGGCAACCTTTCCTACTCGCCAAATAAAATGTCACTTGAACTACACGTTCCAGTACATATGTCAATTTATTTATCATTACCATTCACTTCCCTTTCTGCCAATATTCCAATTTGATCAACACTGGTCTGGCCGTCAGGCCTCCTCACGTTGCAGCCCCCATCATGTGGATCTACTTGCGAGGATATTTGAGGTCGACGCATTTGCTACTAGGATGAGTCACAGGGCGCCGGGATGACTTGGTGGCCGCGCGAGAGTAGTCAGGTACCAACAAACCGGTCGACAGGCCGCGATTACACGCAAATACCGCTTTGTTTTCCGAAAGGTTTCGGGAGCATCCGTTGCAAAATGTCAGAAATGTTTGTCCATCCAGATAAGGCAGTGGAAGAAAGTGAGCGTCTGGGAGATCGTTCTGGAGTGAGGTTATGCAAGGAACTTTGCCTCCTGAACACGTTTTGGGTTGCTGCTTTCGTGCTAAGAAATGTTTCTTTGCTTTTGGAATCGCGTCATGTAAGAGGGAAATTTTCATTATCTGTGGTCAAATCTTTTTGGAACTATTGTACTGAATTTTTATGAAAATAAGTGCGAGATTTATATGCGTGCACGCAGGGACAACTATATTTCTGGGCCACTTTTTTCCATTAATCTACTTTACTTATATACGACACATTTTACGAGTAACTAAATATCATACAAGACGAATAAAATTATAGTGTTAAAGATACAATTGGATACATGTTGAACCATTTATGGCTTCCAAATGGCTTGTAGAACCTCTTCTTCAAATGACATTTAACAATTCCCCAAATTGTCAGATTAAAAAAGAGAACAAAATCAGGGATTGAATCTAATTGCGGAAATCGAATGTTTTATTACGTAAGGGCACGTTTCAAAATTCATTCGGTTGGGGCACGTGCCCCGCGCCCTTCTGAAAATGAATCAAAAGATCGGCGTGATCAATTTACGACGTTTGTTCTCTTTGAATACGTAGAATGTACTGAGAATTCGTTAGTTATCTCCACAAGTGTTTCAAAAATAGTCTTCTTTATATTCCGAAGTTCCAATACTGTCACTGAAATATTGATAACCAAAAGCCGTTAATTCATTCTCTCCCACTACTTAAAAGAAAGCAATCCTTAATTAGCAATTCAATTCCCTTAGCAATTCTTATCTTGTAAAAAAGTCCTCAATTGAAAGTGAATGATGATAATGCGATACTTCAAAAGAATAACCAATTTAATAATAATTTTTTTTAAAAAACGCAAAAAAAGTAATATTGGGTCAGTTAGCATCCCATAATTCTTGAATGAACGGTTCTTTAAACGATTCGTTTACGCTCAGGCCTACGAGCCTATTATGACCAGTTCCTAAGCGGTAACCGGCGAGAGGCGAAGTATGATTCACCTGCGCGGAGGATGTACGCAGGGAATCCTGTGAAGGTCGTCTAGCCTCCCCCCTCCCCTTTCCCCGTCCCACACCGCCGCTGTAACTGGTGGCCAAAGTCGCGTGCGGCTGGGCAAACGAATGACCTGTCTGCCAGATAACGTTCCGGCTAAGGTGCGTGCGTCATCGACGCCGGCGCCATTGTCTCAAACTCCTGCGAGGTTGCTCGCACCGACTCGCCCTTGCCCAAGGGATGAGTCATGCCACTGCTGTTGGGCCCCCTAGAAATAACAATGCGCCCTTCAAAAGGGTGCTTCTTATCAGAGGGTTCTGAAGGGGCGGTTGCCTCGAGTATCGCAAAGGAAATGATTGCTCGCTGTTCCTCGTCCTGATACGTATGTCGAAAGTGTTCTGCAACTACTGGTATGTAGAAGCGAAAGGTGCTCATCAGACAGCATATCTGGAGTTATTAATGAAACAAATTTGATATGGACCTCATCATGATGTTGTATCAAATGCGTATTTTTCAACATTACGTTGGTTACGTCTTAACTTTTACGTCTTAAATTACGTCATTACGACAACAACATTACGTCTTAAATTTTAGAATACACTAGATCCCCAATTCCGTTCGAAAATAACCACTTCCGTTTATTTTATTTATTAGTTGTTAGCATCAAGCACCGTAAATACGTTAGGTTAACGTTTATATTATAATGCTCGTAATTATGTTTAAAGTTATATCAAATATTGTACAGCTGTTAAGAGTGAATAATTATAATACATGTTCCCAGTATTGTTTTAAAAAATTATTGATTTTTTGTTTTATTCATGGCTAAGAAAAGTGTTAGTATGAATCCATAAGAATACGTGTATCATTATGAAGCTCATAATAACACATGATTGAGTTCGCTATGCAGCTGTTAGTAGCGCACCGTCTTTGGTAAAATCCTTAATATATTAATTATTCACACTTCCTGCTGAGGTAGCACTCAGTTTGCGTTTTGGTAAAAAATTCACGTACATCAGATACACGTTTTAAATAAATGTTGGAGTTAAATAAATGTTGGTTTAAATTAAGTATTGGGGTTCTGACAATGAGATACAGAATTAATAGAAACATAAATACATAAAGATGGATATAGTATCACGAAACTGAAATGCAATAGATTTTTTAAGACTTCTGAGAACACGTGTACCTAATTTTCGATATTCACGCTGTTGTATTCCGAGAACCCAATGTGTCTAAATTCTATAAAAATATTGAAATTGCATTACTCCACTGGACGTGACAATAAACGTAAATAGCACAACATTTTACTCGGTAGGCTCTTCAAGGTCATCCTACAAGCGACATTTCACTAAGCGAACAATCACGTATTTTGCTTTTTAAAATACACATTTATTTAATTTTTTAACATGTTTATTTATTTTTCTTACAAATTTGAGCCTTATGTTTGAACTTGGAGTGCTTGCTGTCGTAAATGATGGTGTTCGTATTGCAAGAAAAATTAAACTCTACGAAAGGAGGCGCCGGCTGTAAAAAGCACAACACAACGCACGCGCATTGAATTCAACCTGCATTTCCAATAATTATCCGTTCAACAATCGCTTTGAACAAGTGACTGGTGGGGGAGAGTCAGACGAAGGAATACACGTCGGAACGACGTTGCCAGCTCGTATGGGAGAGAAAAATAACTGCTAGAGAAAAATAACTGCGCTGTTGAAAAACAAAATAATAAAGGCCCCTTGTACAGATCTTAATATCACTGTAATCAATCACACTGTATTTGCATTAATCGCATTGTACCTCTCGTATCTCAGAATATTTTGATATCAACCACAAACACTTATGGTTGTCAGACAAACAGGAAAATCAACTCGGTATCAATAAGAACAGAATTATGAAGTGGGTAAGCGCCACACAGCGAGCAATAACACTCTTAACCGAGGTAGTACCTTTAAAATTAATGTAAATGTTTAAATTCAACGAAGAACACTCAGTGTTCAACAAAACTACCAAATAAAGAATGACACTCGAAGCAAATGGTGACTGAAAAACTAAAAGAGTATGTGCTCAAAGCATCAAACTTTACAAATGTAGAGTAGATATCTGTGCAAAGAATCTTTTGTTTGTTACACACGCTACAAAATTGCCAAAGAGGATGAAAGATCCAACAGCTGTACAACTGTCACAACATATTTAAGTACTGTCCGATTTAAAGATAGTGACTTATTACGGTTCAGCTGTGTCGCGAATATCGAATCAGAAGTTTCAATACCAAAAATTAAAGTTGTAACGAAGGTCCTGATTGGATAACCTCGTCTAGCTGATGACCTGTCACAAGTCGCTATATTTAAATCGTTAACCTTTTTTCTCAGCAAAGTCATCTTAAATGATATAAAGAAATGATAATGTAATTTAAGCATGGCTTGGGTTGACTACCGTAATGTCTTCGGCAATGTACCTCGAAATTGGTTACTGAAGTTCTTCGGTATCTATCGATTTTATCCTAAACTTATTGATACTACAAGACTTCATAGTAAACTTACAAAACTCAGTTATGGGTTTCGTAAGTTTACTATGAAGTCTAGGAATACTAGATTACTTTTACAATGAACAGCATGCAGTACAAAAAGAATCGTCGCTAATAACCTTAGTTGTTGATGCGACTAAAGAGAGAGAGAGAGAGAGAAAAGAAATATTTTGGGGGATTTTTCAAGGAGAATCAATGCCCTCAGTGGAAGATTAGTTTGATCCCACAATCTCTGTCGCAAAGAGGCTTCGATTACAAGTTCCGATGAAAAAACAGCAACTTAAAACAACATATAATAGTACAAGTAGTATAAATGTTATCATTTTTTCGTCGTGGAATTTCCAGAACCCATGATGGGAACTTGAAACTACACTGCTGAAATTAAAAATCTGTTCATCATCATCATCATCATCATCAACTGCAAGGATTAGACTTGTTCAGTCTGTTCCGGCTCCTGAAAACTGCTCACTCCATCTCCTCAGTGGTCTTCCCAAATTTATTCTTCCCTTCGGCTTGTAGTTCAAGGCAACTCTGACTACCCTTTCTTTGGGCATATTTAATACAAGATTCTTCCATTTTTCTCTATATTCATTAATATTGTCATTCACACTTAAAATGTTTAATTTATTTCTAATTTCTTTGCTTTTCTTGTGATCAAGAAGTGTATAACCTGCTATGGCTCCAAGAAACTTTATTTCAGCGGATTCTAATCTTCCAATTTGGTCTTACGTTAATGTCCAACATTCACTTCCGTATAACAACATGGGGAGGGCCATTGTTTTGTAGAGTTTCAGTATAGTTTCTTTTCTGACTTTATTTTTCAAAGTTCGAGCTATGTGCCACAGAAGTGTTAATTTTACTTGTAAATCGTTATTTTTATATTTTATTTTATAGCCAAGGTAATTAAATGCATTTACTTGTTCTATTATATTATTTCCAAGAGCTATTTTTGATCTTATTGGCTGACAACACCTAAATGCCATGACTTTATTGATATAATCATATTATATTGCGTAGCTATATTATCTAATGTATACATACATATACATACATATATGTATTGCTTCTTGGATACTGCCTTCTGGGAAGCCTATAACAACTTGATCATCTGTAAACATTACTGTGGTAATATTTACATTATTTACGAAAAATTGTCCATGTAAAATTTTTAGCCACTAATTTATGGCTTCGTCAATATGTATGTTAAATGAGGTAGGTGACAATGGGCATAGTTGTCTTACACCTTGAATCCACCTTGAATCTGTTCATACTATTCATTATTTCGTAAAAATCATAATTACATTTGAAATAATTATTATATATTCTTTTATTCATAGAACTGAAGTTATTTCATTCTTACTCCATGCGCAATGATTGGAGAAAATACGGTTTTGAGACTGCTTGTCAATCATAGTACAACATTTCTCAGACACATCATCGTAATTGTGTACAGTGAACTGGTATAAAATGAACTTTCTCTATTTGACCTGAATATCTTACTTTCAACGATCAATTAACGCATGTACGATTAATTCAAACGCAATATTGTTTTATTTGATGTCTGTTACATTAATCACATAACAATTCAGATATTTCGCTTCCCTACCACCGCTCGATAGATTCTCTTCTCGGTTGATTGATTGGTGTGTCCAGGCGGGTCAACTGCTTTGGTCATTGGTCCCGTCAGTATAGTAAAACTCATCTCGCGGAAGGTGGCGGCATTTCTTCCTGGCTAGTAAGTAGGATCCAAAGCCGAAATACACATTAACTTGCGGAGTATTTCCGCCAGCAGGGCATTGCCCCAGCCGGGACAATCTTCCGAAACTTAGAGCTTGTCACGGCTAGGGCAGTGTTCCGCTGGTAGGAGATACGTGATTGGGGAAAACTCCGCTAGACGACGTTAGGTCAGCGCCGGATCTCGCCATCCAGCGGGGAAGAACACCGCCACCTCCCGAGGAAAAAAAAACATACACTACACAGGGCTATTAACTTTAGCAGTTGACGCGCCCGGAATCCCTTACAATCAATCAATCATCTAAACTCCCGACTTGTTTGGTAGTGTAGTATATGTGAGTGAGTAAGAGGTGAGGATAGCTCAAGGAAGGAAAGATCGCGTGCGGTCCTTGGCCCATTTGGTAGGATACTGCTCCGGCAGTCGCCGGGTGTCGATCGGAGAAATCACAAAAAAACTACCGATCACAGCCACCGGCAAATTGACTTCTCCGCCAGACATAGACTGAAAGCCATCTCGGCGGTACAGCGCCTGCGCAGATGCAACCACTTGTCGGCAGTCCGCGACGGCGCGTCGCGCCGGGCGAGTATTGTGCGTGCGAGCACGTGGAAGCGGCTCCGAATTAGCATAGCGGGCCCGGCTCGCACCTGGTTCCCGCGAACGAGCCAGCGCCTCAAAGCCCCTGCGACACCACACTGGCGGCGCGGTGCAGCGAGGCACAAAGGTGGGTAAAGAAGCTGCGGACGGGGCACGTCATTGTTTACTTTTTTACGCGCTTCGCAAACAAATAATCGTATTCAAATTAGCTTCTCGTTCGGAGCCGAAGTGCCCACGACTCGAAGATGAAAGAAACTTTCGAGAAAGTGTTTTTTCTTCGTTCGGTTTTTGTTTTTGTGTGTTCCGTCTTGATTGTGTCTCGTAAGGGGGCTGTTCATTCAGGAGTATTTCGTTTCTTAGACGGCTTGTTCTAGACCTATATTCGTTTTGGCGTGGGGATTATCCTATGTGGGTACGTTTCAAAGGCTTCAGAGAACGTTACGTTGTTTCAGTAAGAAGCTGTTGGCTGAATAACCTCGTTTCCTTTTCGGGCGATGGCAGAAAAATAAATTCAAGATAACAAGGATAATTTTGGATTGGCAGAAAATCTTAGGCACGAAAGAAATATTTACCATCGATTTTTACGTTATATCTTACAAGTATCGGATATTAATAAAATTCTGTGAATTGTGGATGTGTCAGACACATTAAGTATGAAATTGTGACACGCCACTTGGAAAACCCATAACATAAAGACAATGTCCTTGGCGCTTTCTGTAATGAAGCGAAATAAGTTATTAGTATAGTTAGATATAGTATGCGAAATGTACAAGTATAACTTACTTTTCTTGATAAGTTAATCAAAGGAAATTACGTGTTCAACGTAATGAGAATGTGGCAGTCATTTGCACAGATGTATAAGGTAAATGTGTAAAAGTTCAGTGCCTTACAAGTACTACTATACATAAAATATTGGAATGAATCATGATCAATGAATCATCACGTAGGAATGGAACAGAAACGTTCTTGTCACAAATAAGATGAAATTCATATCAACAAAATTGCATTATTACGAGTAAGAACATCTCCTTAAAGAGCAAATAACAATTTCGTATATTTTTGCGTGTTTTGGCGAAGCGCACTAGCAGCTCCCGTACTAGCAGCTTGGCACGCTCATAAGGAAAAGACAGCACGCAGCAAAAACCTGCATTCCACCTTCCACAAACATCGGCGTCTGCTCCTTCCCGCCCCACCGGCACGTGCGAACACGTGTGTTCGGTTAACTCGTCGCCACGCTGACGCACCGGAAGGGATTTCGCAACACACCAGGGTTTGCGGTTCCTGCTCCCGTCTCCGCTCTCCCCGCCCCACACCATGCGTCCGACGTCCCGCGCCCCGCGCCCCGCTCCCCGCCCCCGCGCCCCGCGCCCCCTGCCCGGCGCCCTCCGCATAGCACCCCGCCCCGCACCCTGCGTCCGACGTCCCGCCCCCCGCGCCCCACGCCCCGCGCCCCGCGCCTCGCTCCCCGCGCCCACGCCCCGCTCCCCGCGCCCCGCTCACAGCTCCACGCGTCCCTCTCCCAGCGCCACGTGCCCCACCCACTGCGCCCGTCACTATCCCGGCAGGCATCTTCTTTTCCGCAGCCTCTGGCTCGTCGCAAGCGGGCCATGCGCTTGCCGGAACAACTCTGCCGAGACGGAAGTAGAGAAGCAAGTGGAGATGAGGGTTGGCAAACCGCTGCTCGTAGGGGCAATAACACATACGCATGATGCTTGATTGGTTCTTAGTTCTTCCGTTCCCGACAACTGCTAAGATCATGAGTCCCGTAAATGTAGTGCATATTATTTTCCTTGGGATGAGGCGGTGTTCTCCCCCCGCTGGATGGCGAGGTCCGGCGCCGACCTACCGTCGGCTAGCGTGGTTTTAGATTACCAGGTATATCCCACCAAAGGGGCACCGCCCCAGCCTGGATACGGCCTAAGCTCGCGACTGGTCACCCGAAATGTGCTGTAGGTTAGTGCATATTAGTGTGTGTGTGTGTGTGTGTGTGTGTGTGTGTGTAATTAAGGGATGAGGATAGCACAAGGAAGGCGAAGGAAAGATCGCACGCGGACTATAGCCCGATTCTTCGGATATTGCTCTGACCTTCGCCTGGCGTTAATCGGAGAAACCACGGAAAACCACCGATCAGAGCAGCCGACCGCTAGAATTCTCCTCCAGACAGCTCGTTGTAGCGACTAAATGCGACTAGCTGACAAGCTGGACAGGGACGCAGATTCCCTACACAGGGATCCTTCATTTCTCTGCCACGGGTTAGGGAAGAGGGCAGATAGTTCTCGGTGTTATATCTTCAGGGTTGTCCTCCTTGTCGGTCGTATTTTATTCCTCATCTATTTGTTATTACAAAATCGTTTTGTGCAATGGCATGCGTTATTCGCAATAAGTCTGTTCTTTTTGTTTATTTTACTAATTGATAATGGATTTACTTGAAAGTGACAGTGCTTTTACAAGTCATATTCTATGGCTTTTCCCTAATCTGTACCGTAGTCCATCCCTACAGGGCGCACAGGGTTATTGTGCCTTGGCAGATATAGAGTTCTGATGCAAGCGATTGCCCGAGCGTGCTCGCGTCGCCGACTTCCAGCACAAATGTGCAAAAGAGAATGCCGTCTGGTCGGATCAGTCTCGAACAGGATTTTTATAACACTCATTTCTGACAAATCGTGTAGGGAGAGCTTGTGGTAGGTGAGAAACTTGTGGAAATTATCGTATTTATTTCGCGAACGTCGGCTATCTTGTGTTGGCGCTGAGGTACAATTTCGTCATCCTGGCACCCAAAGAATGTTCACATTAAAAAGGTTTTTTTTGTTGCTATAATTCAAGATAAGAGCACATCAACATTTTATACAAGAAATATTATTTAAACAAATTTTTGTTTGATTAAATGTTGATTTTTTCGAGGTTAATTGAAAAGATGATATCAAGAGTGAACGTAGAGGTAACTTAAGGTTCAGTGAGTGTAGGTTGTACGTTCACCTTTAATAGTTTCACTTTTATTTTTTCTATAAGATGATTCATTTCATTATTTTTTGACCTAAAGGTCTTTAATTTTTACTTTCGCTTATATTTAGTATAACGAAGATCATACGTGTACGTATTGTTCTATAGAGCAGAAAATTATATAACGTTGCGAGATACCGATGTGGAGATTTTCTCAGAAATACTTATTTTTAGGGTCCCTGATACCGAATATTATTTTTAAAATTTTCTTTCTGCCGGTCTGTCAATTTGAATGCCCAACTTTTCTGGGTATCCCAGCAACAAAGCATGCATTGCTGTCTGAATAGAGCAGAAACTCTAATCTATTGATAAATAAAAAGAGGTATTATTTGGTTCGTTACAACGGTTCTGCAATGTTTTAATGTAGAGTTCAGAGGAATAACGTTCGATGTTCGGATCAAGTAAGAAGCTATTTTTCACTTTTCAAATAACGATTTAGTAGTAATCAATAGAAATTAACATGACTGTATAAATTTCTACAATAAATAGTTTTAATAAAAATTAATTAGTCGAGATGACGCGTCGTTATGACAGTTTAAAATATTAATTAATAAATTCCATATAAATAAACTTCGATTGGGAATTAGTAAACTGATGGAATTATTAACAGTCGAAATATATTCATAAACTGAATTCACTTCATGCAATATCTATTCGTCAGAATCAAATTTGGTTTTTGACGTCCGGATTATTGACGCTCTTCTCCACACGATATGAGGTGTCGTGATCAAAACAACGGGATCGAGGCAAAGAATAATGTCGTGTACGTGATGAGAGCTGCGTCAGCAATCGGGAAGCCGCGACATGTGCTCCAGGTGACAGAGGAGGAGTGGACGGGCGACGGTGGCGCACGCGGCGGCGGTGGCGGCGGCGACTTCATCGGCAGCTGCGCCCCACTCACGCACGTGCGAGCGTCCTCTCACCGCCCCTCCCCCTTCCCCTCCTCCCCTCCCACGCCCACACCCCTGCCACCGCGCTGATGGCATCTGGTCGCAGGCACACGCCACCGAGCGCGCGCGCGTCGCCGCTTCCACCGACACGCCGCCGCAGCCGCCGCCCCGAGTTGCCGGCGCCGGCCGCAAGAATGCGCTGCTGTGGCGCACCCGGCCGCTCCGCGCCGCCGGGACGGGCAGCGAGCGGCCTGCTGCTGTACGGGCGCGCCCGGCGGCTGTCGGCGCCTGCATGCGTCGGAAGAGTAAAGAAAAAACAAAAACAAAAAAACAGAAAAGAAACAAAAAGCGCACGCTAAATCTCGGCGGCTTCCCGAAAGAAACTCGGGTACTGCCGGCTGTGCAAGCTCTTCTTCCCCGAACCAGGAACACGGAAGATATTAACTTATCAGTGTACTGAGAATTGGGATTAAATTGAAACTGAGAGAACAGCTGTAATGTGCATACTGCAACGGACAATCAACAAAAGTTATTGAATTAACTGAATTTGTATATATCGTACGTCGATAATTCAATTTTTTTATGTCATGATTCCTAACCAAATTTCCCTTTTCCCCCTTAGAAGATCAACTCAAACTTTATGATCAATTATAATAATTCGATTTTCTCCCCCTCCGATTTTGAATATCGTAGTTCCTTTTAGAGATAATAATTTTATTGTTTATTTTTATTTCATAATTTGAAATGAAATTGAGAAACTGCTAGATAAGTTGACCTCGGAAATGGATAACGGAGTACGTCAAATGTACAAAGCCATTGTGCCTTTAGTAAGCCATTGCCTTATACTATAATGGAATAAAGCACTCCCTAATATATTATCTATTATTAATTAGTATCGTAACCCACAAATTAAAAACGTTGCAAAAATGTATACGAATTATGCATTTGATTATTCTTTTCAAATTCGTAGTTCATCGCAATGTCCCAAACAATTCCATCCCTCCATGTTCATTTTCAGGTCAGCTACGTATTGCTATAGAGTAATAACTCTGTAGATTGCTAAATTTCAAGAATGGTTATTTGGTAATGCATTGTAGCACTACGCTACCAATGGCAGAAAGTACTGCCGCCTATATTACAATGGCACGAATCCCGTGGTGAAAGAGAGAGTAGTATTCTTTTCCTCGACTCGCCGTGAGTCATAGTGTAGTGTTAAATGCCTCCCTTGCAACCCAGAAGCTTACGTGGCAAAAACCGGTTTGTTCGTGTCAATTAATATGAATTTAAATGTGTTTAGGAGCGGAGGCATCGTTTTAAAAATTCGAACAATAAATTACACAAATGCATGAATAATTGAAAACCTAAAATTCTGAAATTTGTCATACTATTGCCTGATTTCGAATGCACTTCTTTGTTGATGTGATGCGATGTAGGATATGTATTTTTACGTTAGTTGCGAGAAAGCAGAACAAAATGCTTTCACAAAAGTGTATAGAATACACAAGAAAGATTTTCTAATATGAAATTCTACCCTTTCCTACGAGAAAGTGGAAAAGCTTTGAGAAGACTAGAACGAAATTGTCTTCGTCTTGCAACGCGTAAATGCTTTTTTTTTTTGTTCATTCTATGTTTATTTTTATGATCTGCGTATTCCTGGAGTGTGTTAATTTATCATTATCTATTGTTCTTTTTATTCAAAAATGTATTAATTTACAACAAAATGGTAATTACCGCTTTGCTATTCTCACGAAATGGTGATACGTGGCTCATGCTCAGACTTACTGTAGATAAAATATCGAACATTCATGGGTGTGAATACGTTTTTATATTAACCCTCCAAGGACGAAAATTATTTTTTATCAAAAAAATTAAACTTCGTTACATTTTTTAATTTAACTACTTTAGTTTAATCTCCAAAAAATATTGAAAAAAATATTCTATGATTCAGCGAGGCGTGGGAGGGTGTGACGTATACGTCACACTCGTCCTTTGGGGGTGATAACTGTGCTGGGTTGAAAGAGAGAAAATATTTAACGAGGAAAGCATTTATTTTCGAAGCATACGGTTAAATGACTAGTCAATGACTACAATATCATTAGTAAACATATTACACTTCTTACACAGCAGAAAAATAGTGTTCATTTTTTTGTATGAAATGGTACATTGCATTTCAAGCATAAACCTACGTCACATTTTGTGCACATTGAAGCAACGACACTTTTGCATCCATCATTAGCACACCTTCTTCTCTTTTTATTTTCAACTTCCCCAAGTAGATGGTCAGCTCTGTCATAGCGAATGTCGTCTAAAACTTGCGTTGACCTGTTCGACGACAGAGCTGTTGGACCCACAGATTTGACAGGTGTTTTGTATCTCGTGAGGTATGTGATAGCAATCTCTCTTCTGAATTCCAGCTTAGTGATATTTTTTCCAGTCTTCTTGAAAATCAGCCAAGCATTATTTATATCATTAAGCATCAGCCAAGCATCTATAAGCCATGTCAGTATTGCCCAGTACCATTTCTTCCCTCTGATTGATGTCTTGATCCATTCGATCTGTACCACCCATGTTTCTGTTGTATGTGGTAATAATAGCTGGTTGAGGGACATTTATATGTTTTTTTTCTTTCGAAGAATATCTCTTAACATGCTTGATTGGAGATTCTCCGAGCGAATTTGATGCAACAGCAACCACATTATTGTCCATCCATTTCCCAACAAGAATTCCATCATTTTTCTCTATTGTGCTTCGAAATATCCCACGATCCATCTTCATCATTTGTTCATGCGATGGTAACAGGCAATCTTTAGGAATCCTGTTTTTCCTAATGGTTCCAGTCCCTGAGTATCCGCGTTCTTTCAAATGCTTGAGAAGGTTGAAGCTGGTGAATAAGTTGTCTGTAATTATATGATAAGGATAACTTCTTTTATGATCTGGCAGTTCATCTAAGAATGAAATCAAGGGAGCAGTGGCTTTACCAAAAATCTTTTCATATTCAGAGTTTGTCACTGGTGTATTTTTCCCTTGATAGACTTCAAAATTTATCAAATACCCGTAGAATGTATTCAGACACCATATTTTGTACCCAAACCTTATGGGTTTACCACGAATGAACTGCTTGCAAGGATGTGGGCCAAAGTACTTCACCATGGATTCGTCATAATCAAGAAATTCACATTCAAGAAAGTTATCAATAAAACGTTTCTTGAGAAGATTCATGAGTGGGCGGAGCTTGAATAATCTGTCATTATTGTCAATATCAGAATTATCAGCAACATGAAAGTATTTGGCTATGAATAAAAATCTGTCCTTCCGCATACATTCAGATACTAATATATTCTTCATGTCTGGCTTGGTATCCCAGTAACTTTTTTTCCCTGGCAAAACATTATAACCAGAAAGGATCAGTACACCCAGAAAAGCCTTTATCTCTTCTGCCGTAACATTCATATTACTTTCATTTTTTGACAAAGCATATTTCTTGGTCTCCGTAAGGAAAAGGGAAATCACCTCTTCATCTATAAAGATTTCAAAAATTTGAACAGGTGTCATATTTTTATATTTGTCGGCATAGTCTTCTGGAAATACCCCATCTTTTTTTATTGAATCAACTAGATCTCCATCTATCCACTCACGTTCCCTTTTTGCGGAATACCCCGATAAATCGTGTACCGGGCCTCCAATGCGAATTCCATTAGACAAAACTGCCTCGGCTTCACTCACCAATTGATTGCCACACAGATTGTCCAGTAGACCTCCTGTGTCCT
The DNA here is from genome assembly GCA_031308135.1 of Acheta domesticus. Lineage (NCBI taxonomy): Eukaryota > Metazoa > Arthropoda > Insecta > Orthoptera > Gryllidae > Acheta > Acheta domesticus. The sequence goes on along the minus strand of JAHLJT010008756.1, from coordinate 84,718,702 downwards.
CATCACCACTGTCTTCATCAGTCAGCTCGTTTGCGGGCGGTGGTGCAATAAAAATATCCTCTACTTCTATATTATCATCACCATTATCATTACCAACGATGCCTTGAATGTCTTCTTCAAGCAACTGAATTATCTCTGCGACAGTCAGTCCGTCTCTAAAACGGTCGTTATTCCTGATAAATGAAAATGTATATAAACATTTCAATTTTCGACTTTGAAATGGAACAAAATGAAAAAAATGTGGAAAATGTGGAGACGCGTGAAAAGCTACGGGGAAGGACGAGTGTGACGTATACGTCACACTGACATTTTCACGCCTCCACACCTTCCCGTAACAATAATAAAATTAATTAAATCATTTTAATTACTTTTAATACTATCTGTGATAAATAAACCATTGACATAAATTGAATTGCTAACAATATAAGCTATAAATTCAACTTACCTAACATCTGGGTCCATCGAAAATATATCACAATTTTTAAACACCGTCAAAAACTCTTATAACGCCTTCCTCGGACAAGATCGCACTATGAACTGACGAACCAGACCCTTCTGCGACTACAATGCCCTGACACGCACAGAAATATCGACTTGCAGAGACAGGAAATTAGACGTGCCACAACTTGTTCGCTGTGACGTATACGTCACAATCGTCCTTGGAGGGTTAATATAAGACTAATATTTTCATTCGCGAAAGAAACGTAGTTGAGACAGAAATAAACTAGTGATATAAACAGCTGATAATTATAAAATTAACACAAATACATAGGGGAATATAAAAAAGTACCCCACCACAAGATCTAGTAATTGACATCTTATCATTGTTAAAAAATGTTTGTTCATGAGCAAACAGTGTATTACGTATAGAATGTTTTGGAGTTCTATCGTTTCAATCCTTCTTATTCGTTGAATTATTAAAATCGCTCTTTCTGCAGTGCAGTGTGATTACAGATTTTTAATGTTGCGCTTACAAGCGAATATATGAAAAAAAAATGGAATATCCGTGGGCTACCTTCCTAGCGGACTCCCCCTGCGCCCCCCTCCACTGCAGGGGCATGGAGCTCAGCTCCAGAGGAATGATGCAACAATGCATTCTGACAAGAAAATTAGCAGAGAAAACTGTTTCTCCGAAACAGTGGCAACAGCGCAGTTTTAAATTGCCATTTTCTTGCAATTTATGTACGATAAGTCCCCTAAATTAATTCCAATAATTCCTATTCTTTCTCGAATCTCTTTTGTATTATATTTGTTTATTTCAAAGAATCTTCTTGGGATTACGAGTTTCACGTTGGACGCAACTACTTCAGAAATATTCAATTTTTCTTATTACAGTCGGCGACAAACTATACACTTTGCATAACAATCACCAATATGTAAACATCCCAGTGCAATTGAAATGTAGTGTAATTGTAGAACAATGAATTAATTCTAAAACTCGCGAACAAGTGAGTTTCATTTCGAACGATTACGTAATAAAACGCATTGTTGAAACGGCTCACGGATCGGAATAAAACACAAATATTTACATTGTTGCTATAAGGAATGTTCATGAATAACAAAAGAGGGGTGGTGCATGTAACAGAGCTTCTCGAGAACTTCATCACAACTACCCGAAGGAAATAAAATATCCTGGGCACAGGCCTCCCAAATCGAGAGGCAAGCGCATTAATTGCAGGCTCGTGCCGCAACGGTTGTTGAACGCTTGTTTGAAATCCGCAAGCTTCGTGGGGGAGGACAGCGGCTGCAAGCAGCCAGCGTGTGTGTGTGTGAGTCGGGGCGAGAGAGGGAGGGCGACGAGAATCCCAAACCGCGAGGAAGGGGAGGGGGCGGGGGGAGAGGGGAAGACGGAAAACAGCTGGCAGGGACCGTTGCGCCATAGAGCACGGGCCGCCCGCCGGCAGCGCCTCTGTCGCCGGCGCGGCGCCGCGGCCGGCAGCCCTCACCTGCCGCCGCCGCGCCAAGCCCCGCCCCCCCGCGCCGCTCACTGGTTCGCGCAGCCCATTGGGCCGGGCGCCGCGCGCCGCCATTGGCCCGCGAGCACGTGTGCGCGCGCGCGCCGTCGTATTTGGAGCGAGTGCGGCGCCCGGCTCGCCTCAGAGCGGAGCGGGACCCCGAGCTGAGCACATCGCCCGCCGCTGGGGTGTTCCGCCGTCCGCGCGCATGAGACCGTCGCCGACCGCCCAGCCACGACGGACGCGAGTGTTGTGTGTGCCAGTGTGGACTTGGACGGTGGCAGCACCAGTCGTGTTTGTGGAGCGTGCACGCGCGTCTAGTGTGTGTTGTGTGAAACGACAGTGAGGAGGCGTTCGAGAAGAGAGACCCCGGCGCCCGAGGATTACTCGACGCCGGTGTGGATTTTTTTTGTTTTTTTGTGACTGTGTGTGGACTTCTCACGCCAGCAAGATGCCGCGATCGTTCCTGATCAAGAAAAACTACAGCCACTGTCCGTTGAAGAAACGGCCCGTGTTAAAACTGGACGATGAAAAAGGTGGGTGTTATATCTTGTTTATGTGCTCGACTTTTTCGTAGAATTTCGCTGTTGGTGATTCAACGCAACATCTCCAGATGTTCCGCAATACGAATTCAAAATCCGGAAAAGTTCATTTAATTTCTCGGTAGGCGGTATTTTCTCAACATATAAGTGACATCGATCCACTCCCAAGCTGAATTTTCGACTTTTTGTCATTTTTACGATTTTCGCCGGTAACGCTCATGTCTTGTCACGTTGCCGCTCAACCACAACAGCAGTTCAAGTTCGTGCTTTTCGTGGCGAGTGCAACCTTCAATAACTGCCTGTACCTGCACAGCGCGCAATCTTTCGCGTTCGCTTGGTGTGTCTCGCCGCGGCTGTTTCCCCGACAGCACCTCGCGACCCGACCATGACCTTCCGCGGCGATAGCGTCGTCTTCCAGCGACGAACGATGCCTGTTTGTTTACGCGGCGGCGCGTCTTGTCCACAGCGCACACGCCATCCGCGCGCACACCCGTGTTGCACTCGGTGAAGCGTGCGCGTGCTATCGCGAGAGTCGTGACGCTTGCGCGTGTTCCCGTGATTTCGCCCGATGCGCGTGCATCTCTTTTCTCTCCGGTTGTGTGCGTGTTGTGTTCCGGGAGTGGGTGGGTGGGTGGTTCGAATCCCGGGTGGAGGAAGTGCGGTTGCGTGCGGCGGTGCTGCTGCTGACGTGTCCGCGGCGGCGGCGTGCGGCGCATATGGCTTCGGCTGGCGGCGCCCGCGCACTTTCACCGCCGCCGCTCGCTGCACCTGCGCGGCGCAGGGCGAGCCTCCCGGCGTGCGCCGGCGCGGCGATTTGCCGAGATCGCGTTGACTTTTGTCGGAATCGCGCGCTAGCGCGAGCGCGCTTGTTACAAAATCGCGCTCGCTTCGACTTGGGTGATGTCCTACCGGGCGTACCGTATGTTTCGGTAAATAATCGGTTAAGTCACGCAATAGAAGTGGATGGTAGTAAAAAATATAAAAATACCTTAATGTTGTGAAATGTATCTGAAAATGCTCGTCATGTGTCATTTTTCCGAACGACTACTTTCAGGTTTGGTTTCCATCTGAGTTGACGTGCGCGTCTACAATATACAATGTGCGTAGTAATATGAACTAGTCATACCACACACAGCTAACATGCGGGCTATGGTCTTAAATTGCTTTAATTTACGTTCACGCCGAGTTTTGATGGTAATATTCTAATGTGATGTGTAATAACTCTTTTACTACTTTATAAGTTACGTAAATCAGAATACGTAAATGCAATTTATTTTATCACTATAAGTACATTTAATTAAAATTGTTAGTGTTATTCAGAAAATAAGTATTAGCGTAAATTTGTTAAGTATTTATTTTTCGTAAAAATCAGCGATTCTACGGCTGACTCGAATAACGGTACTTTGCGTAAGATGTGATTCATCGAAACATTGCTACTCATGAAAGGTACTTTTTCGTGTTTCTAATTCAGATTTCATGCTAATAAATCTAATGCTCGTAATTTCACACATTAAATAATTTTGGACCAAATTTCTTTGCAGAGGTGCATAATTCGGCCTACGGGTCGCCTGAAAGTTTCGTCGTTTGTAAGTGTTCGTTGTTGTATGCATTCGCAAATCTTTCCTCCCAACGTGGAAGAAAGTGGTCACATGGGCATTTCTGATCACTTTGTACCGGAAGCGATGTACGCGCGTCGAGTCGCGTAGGCTGACGCGCGGCGCTGGGCGCAGATGTTCGCTGACCCGAATTCGGCGCCGCGACGCTCTCGCCTCGCCACTTCCGGTCTTCCGGTGCCCGAGGTGTAAGCCCACCAAACCTGAAGACACACGTACGGTTCGCTAGGATTCCACAGGACTGACCGCAGTTCGCTAGCGGCCTTCCTACACCTTGTAATTAGCACGCCATATGGTACTCGGGAGACGCGTCGGCCGCCCGCATGGCACAGTAGTCTTGGAGTATGTGGAGATGTTGCGTTGATTTCGCCTTGCAAGATGTATATGTAATTTCTTGGGTTCCAAATTAAGCTTCTGAATATTTTGGTTTACGACTACTCATCCTTGTATACATTCGAATTACGTGCTTCACACGACGTATATGTTAATTTTTTAATTTGTTAATTTTCATTCCTTGTAATAAGTTTCCAAATAATTACGAATCTTTTTTGCTTACACTGAAAACTTGAGTAAAAACTTGAAATGTGTTCAAAGATAAACTGACGGGAAACTGTATTGCATGTTAGTTTTTTCGCTTTATTTTTCGTTTGCATTGTGACTAACGGGTTCTTCCCTTCTTCGCAGATGTGGCGGACAACTCCGAACCGGAGAACCTGAGCACGAAGCCGGAGGACCTGAGCATGAGCGCGGCTCAGCACCAGTTCCCGCACAAGGCCATCACCCCGCCCCCCGGGGTGGCGCTCATCTCCTCCCTGAAGCGGGAGCCGCTGGCGCACGCGCCGGTCGCCGCCCTCAACCACCAGAGCGCGCCGCTGCCCGGGCTGGCGTCGCCGCCGCCGCCCCCGCAGCACCCGGCCTTCTTCGCCAAGTCGTCGAGCGGCGGCCCGCTCGAGCCGTTGAACCTCAACACGCCCGCCGAGCCCACGCACCACCATCACCACCACCACCATCACCCGACCACCCACCCGGCGCACCCGCAACCCACGCACCCCGCCCACGCCTACGGCTCGCCCCCGCCCGCGTGGCCGCCCCGCGCTGCCGTCGCCCCGCACTACCCGCCGCCCTACTTCACCTTCAACTACCCGTACCCGCCGCCGGCCGATATGTACAGCGCCGCGCACCACTCGTACCCGCCGGCCGTCCTGTACCCGCTGTCCCCGGCTCGCAGCCCGCTGCAGGAGCAGCTGTCGCCGTACGCGCCTCGGGACACCTCGAGCGCGTCCCCGCCCCACCCGTACATGACGCCGCCGGTGGACGCCCCCAAGCTGTACATGCCCTGGGCGCAGACGGACCACTGCGGGCTGTCCCCGACGTCCTCGGTGGCGTCGTCCTCGTCGCACACCGCCTTCCAGAGCTCGTCCCCGCCGCCCGCCACCCCCGAGGACCTGTCCTCCCCGGGCAGCGTGAGCAGCGGAAGTAGCAGCAGCGCCGGAAGTACCAGCGCGGGGTCGAAGAAGCGCAAAGACAGCTCGGCGCCGCGCTACCAGTGCCCCGACTGCTCCAAATCGTACTCCACCTTCTCGGGGCTGTCCAAGCACCAGCAGTTCCACTGCGCGGCGTCGGCCGGCGCGCAGGCGAAGAAGTCGTTCAGCTGCAAGTACTGCGAGAAGGTGTACGTGTCGCTGGGCGCGCTGAAGATGCACATCCGCACGCACACGTTGCCGTGCAAGTGCCGCATCTGCGGCAAGGCGTTCTCGCGGCCGTGGCTCTTGCAGGGCCACATCCGCACGCACACGGGCGAGAAGCCCTTCTCGTGCCCGCACTGCAACCGCGCCTTCGCCGACCGCTCCAACCTGCGCGCGCACCTGCAGACCCACTCGGACGTGAAGAAGTACTCGTGCGCCTCGTGCAGCAAGACGTTCAGCCGCATGTCGCTGCTCACCAAGCACACGGAGGGCGGCTGCCCCGGCGTGGCGGCGACGCAGCTGGGCGCCTTGCCGCGGGAGGGCGTCGCGGCGCACCTCATGGAGCACGGCGCCGCCGACGCCGCGGCCGTCGGGGTGGGCGTGCCGCTCATGGGCCCGCAGGAGGTGAAGGCGTACCCGTAGACCGCGGGTTCGAGCCTCGCCACCCCCGGCGCCGCCGCGCCGCGCCTTCGCTGCTAGTCGTCTTTCTCGTGTCCCGCTGGCGCCGAGGTGGCGCCGGGACGCCCAACCCACCGATCCTGCGTCGATCCCCGGTCCCTGGGGACGCCGCCTCGTTCGGGACGAGTCCACCGCCCGACGTCGGGGGCAGGAGGGGGTGCTGCAAACCGCACATCACGAGCAAAAAATGCCCGTTGTTTTGAGTTGCCACAACTCTCGTTTTACGATCCATAAATATAATTGGATTACTTTCGCAGGCATGTCTTGCCATTTTAAGTTTAACATATGTAAGATACTCCCGCATGATTGATGGGACCAAAATTTTCTTAAGTATCATTTTAAAACCATTCCCCAAATGGGCTCGTGATTTGTGGATTGTAGCACGCCCCTCCATATTGTCTTCCGACTTGGGACATCTCTGTGAAGTGCCTTTATTGTGCCTTATGGCCTTGTCTTAAAAGACTGAATACATAAATCTCATTCACCTTGAAGGTGTAGATACTTTTTAATACATACGACAGTACAAAGTAGAGGGGCCTATTCTTATTTTTTTTCTTTCTCGAGTTTTTTGATTCATTGATAAAATGCCGATGAAATTTGATGATCTGGCTGAGATTAAGTACTCAGTTTTGTGTACGTAGCTCCTCCAGGATGAGTGTCGGTATATTTTTCCATAATAACGCATTTATTTAATTGTAAAGGTTATTTTTGTATCACGTTAATCAGACTATTTTTGAGATGCTATTGTGTGAATGACAATAAATTGTGGAGTAGCACAGAACAATGCAACTTATGTATAAACACATTTACATTGTTCATTCCTTGTATAATGCCATGTTACATTTTGCACTGTCAACCTTCTTGTACAAGTGCTGTCCAGCACACTTTTGTATAATATTTTTTCTTATGTATTATTATTTGTAGTGTTTTGTAATAGATATTGTATTTTATTTTTCACTCGCAGCGGTGAGCTCAAAGGTAGTTCGCCGTTTGCCATCTAAAAGCTAGTCACATGGGAGCAGTGTGGAAGTTCCACTCTTGCTCGGGATTAATAATTTTTGTACTTCTAAAGGGATGAAACATGATCCAAACCATTATCATACAGTGCCATGGGCCTGATTTTATTTTGTATCGTTTCATCAAATTTATATTATGAAATGCAGAAGTTTATACGATTATAATAAATCTGTTTAAAAGAAAATACTTTTCAATTATGTGATCCTTATCCTTTTGCACCACTATCCTTTATCATATAATATTAGTTAAAAGAATGAAAAAAATTATAAAGATTATTGAGAGAGGTCCAGGTTGAGGGTACTATTTTATCTGTTCTGGTTTCATCAAAAAGATCTTATTCATTCTCGATAAATAGCTGTAAATAGTTGGATTAAATTAAGATTGCAATAAACATTAATAGATTCCTGTGATACAACAGAATGAGAATTCAGAAGCTAAAAGTCATTTAACTCTGGTAATTTAGTACTATAAGTTTTTTAATACTTTTTGATAGTCTCCCCTCATTCAAGATTCGCATCTTTCTGATGAAACTTCCATCAATTAAAGGTGCCTGTAAGCTTTGCTTAACTACTTTCCCGAGTAGTACTTTGCTTCAAGATGTTCAGCCACGAACGCCTGAAAAAGGGAACAGCAGAGGCCGGCTCTAGAAAGTGCCGCAGTAACCAGAGATCAAACGAGCTAATTGTGAAAGCGGGAAGGCTTCGTGCGTTGTTCGTCATCTGTTGATGGGTCCGCAACAACGGGCAGAGAGCGTGCTTGCTCCCGGTTCGGGCCGCAACCTCATAAACAACGAGATTGCAATGACATCAGCGGCGGTAGCAGGAGCAACGGTCTCGACAGGACGAAGGGAGGGGATGAACGGAGTCGCACGAGCTTGAACCAAGACTCTGCTAATGGGACGACTCTTGCCCAAGACAGCCCGGGAAGCTGTGGTGAACTACTGCGATCGTTATACGGGGCAGAACAATCTTCTACTTGTCTGCAGTGCCGAAGAGGTACTGTTGCAAACGTGCTTCACTTAACCGTACGTGCTTTAAGAAACTACAGACCTCGTTTGTATGAGGAACAAAGTATTTGCCATTAAGTGGCGGAAAATTTTAATACCGTTTATTAAAGTCGATCTCTCGTAATGGGATCTTAGATCGAGACGCTCGCGGCATAAGTAACGTCGAGTCTTAACAGGAAGCCGGGGGTAGGACGGGCGTATTACTCCACTGCGGGTCGTATAAAGAGATGACTAGCCCTCCAGCAACCGTCGACCTATTGAAAAAGGTTCCCCTTATACGCAGCAGGTCAGCCTGCTTTCTCAGTAACTTTCAGAGGTTCTGGAGCATTCAATCCCTCGTTTTTTAACTGAACTGGCGCTTCCTGTCAAATGCTATAACGGGAGCAAAAAATAACGAGCCATAACTTGAATCGATAAACAAACGCGGTAAACACACCATTCAGAGTAAGTCGCGTGAGCAGAGGAATGTAAAGGAAATAGATGTGTAGGGAATTTAAAGAACATGTGCGTGTTTACCGATTCCAAATCTTGTGAGATGAAGAGCAGTAGGAAATATTAAACTTTCTAATCTGGAATCGATGTACTTTCTTTGCTATACCAACATTTCTTATTGCTTGAATCTCGATTCTTTTGAACAAGTATGCGCATTAATTCGTTGAAGTAGGACATATTAAAACGTATCAATAGACATTTTCGTGGAATTCTTTGATAGGACAACTTTCCACAGAATACATACGGAGGCATAAATATTATAATGCGTACTCAGAATTACCAACACAGCAATAGTAATGAAAAACCGTTTGAACTGTTGTTTAATGTTTATGGATTCAAATAATGAAAACACTCTCCAAATTTTTGAAGAGTACTATGACAAAAACGGGTTAAAATAAGATTAATCTAAATTAAGGTGAGAAAACATTTAATGCATTATATTTTAACTTTAAAGACTGATTTGTTAACATGATTATGACTGATTTGCTTTGCTGTTCATCTTGATTTGAACCATTAAAAAATATTCTCGTACATCTTTCCAATTTTGCATTTCTAGTATTTTGTAGTATGTTGATTTCTATCAATTATAAACATCCTGATTTGATCAAATTCGCTTTTTTACAAATCAACTATAAAAGAAAACAGATTATTTCATCATCCGCCATTTGCACATAATGATTTACGTCGATACGACAGAATACGAGAACATATGCAAATATTCTTTTTTTTTATAATGCATGGGTGACTCATTAAATATAGAAATCACTGAACAAAATGTTAATTCGTTGATCTGTATACATACCCAAACGTAATAGAAATGTCCAAACACATTTGCATTCACTAGGAGACATTCTACAAGAACGATCGAACCGCGGTCTGCAGAAACACACGTGACAAAGACCTTGTCTCGCTTTCAAGGCCGCGAATTCATTTCTGACACCCGAAGTATGAGCGGAGTCGTGCGGCAGATGACGTCAGAGGACAGGCGACATTCGGGAGAAGGATGTGAGTCGTTTCGCGTTATGGGGAAAAGCCTTAAGTGGCGCAGAATATAAGGCGAGAGCGCACGTGTTCGCGTTGCGCTCGTTAGCATTAACGCGAGGATTTCGATTTTTGTTTTTGTTTTTTTTCATTCCGCACTTTCGCGGAACAAGTGACGTGAATTCTTGCTGTTTGATAAATTGGCCAAGTGTTTGATTTAGGTTCAGACTCGCATGCAAGTGGACGTAAATCCCCGGGTGAGTGCACTTGAGAGGTCGCAGAAAATGTACACAACTTGAAATTTTTGGTTAAAACTCTTTGCTTGTGTCACTAGTTACTAGCATACAAGAAATTTTATGTGCTCGATATGCTTATTTTTTATGTATAATTTTGAAATATTGAGAAAAAAACACCGTCTTTGGATATCAGTTTTTAAGATAATTTAGAATTATTTTCTATTACATGAAAATTCGATTTAAAAAAAATGATGTTTCTTCACGAATTGTTTGCGATTGAAGAATTAATTTATTTCTTAAGAGTTGAATATCCTATTTTAAAAGGTAAACTCAGCATGATACTATTTGAATTTTTCTTGAAAGAGTACAAACTTCCTTTTCACCCCCAAATGATTATTGGCAAACTTGCCTGCCGCTGTTCAACTAGTAACTCGCTTTTCTCGAAGTTGAAGTTTCCTTCTAATATGTTACCACCGTAGCTGCACGCTGCCACGATGAATACGTGGAGCCTGTCACAGACGAACTCTGGAGGCAGTTTCGAGAACTGACATGGAGCTTAGTCGTGCCCACACAACACAATGAAATAGGTGACATGTTTTGTATAATAATTAAGCCTAATATAAATTAAAATAATCTCCCATATAAAAAATAAATGTTTACAACAAAATCTTATTATAAACAAACCTGTTTTTAGAATATTGGCCCATTGTAACTCAGAATTCCAACGTATTGCTACCTACTTATTTCGGATGGTGCTAGGTATTACACAAACATTTCATTCAAGCAATAACTGCAAGTTATGTTCACGATCCAATTTATTTCTGCATTTCTTAGCATAGAATCATATAACAGTTCCACTGCATGTTTGGTTTTTCCAAACCGATTGTGATACAATCAACGAATTGCGATCTCTCATCACTTCTCGATAATGGTACTTCAATCACGAAATTGAGAATTCCGTTCTTCATTTCTGGTTACTAAACGCTAATTTTTGGCAATTATTCGATTTTAAATAAGATGAGAATTGAGACATTACTTGAATCTTATATAACCATTGCATTTTGTAGAAGGAAAAATTACAATTTCATTTGTATTTAAAACCGCAATGACGAAACTTGTGTCGCTGCGGGGCGCGGATGCGGTCTAGCCATACACTTCCGCTTCCTGCAATTTCTATCGTTTAGAATGCACCTCTTTACTTCCATTCATCCAGGAAAATATGATACGATGAAGTTTCATTAGGACCAAGTAGTGCCTCAAGCACATTTTTGGACAATCACTCATGAAATATAAAAATATGCTACTTATCCTATCGCATAGGTAGAACATGTTTTATTTACGCACAACTCAAGGACAGAATATTAACAACATACAGCATCGAAAATTGATTAAAGTTTTGAACCATACAATAAAGGAAATACAGTTATTTCAGTTTTGCTTGCTATATAATGGAGCCAGAACGTAAGATGTAATTCAATTACAGAGCCTCGAAAAAATAACGGAGGACAATTTAAAACTGTTATCAGAAGTCGTTAGAAATGTAGTACATTTTATTTAATCATGTGCCTATTGCTACTTACGAATTTGTTTGAAGAACCTATCGTTTTCGGAAACCAATCTATATCAATTCAAACTGGATCTCAAGATTGCATTTTAAAACAGAACAGTAACAAAATTGTAATAAGAAACATTGAAAAGAGAGAAGAGAAAATGTTTTGATAGTTTTCGAATTTTATGAAACCCATATTTTCATAGTTTTCAGCAGCATTATGCTGCAAACTTGGTTAAGAATACCCAAGAGACACCACAGCTGCGTGTAAGTCATGAAAGTGACGAGTGCATACTCATTAAACTACAAGCAATTTCACTCATGGAAAAAAATCACCATCAAAATGCTCATATGTTCATTGTTCATTTGTGATTACACAGAATAAATATTCTAGTGGATATATGGAACTAAGGACACCGCATTGTGTGATTACTTATTGACTTTCTATGATGGAGATTATGCCAGTCGTTTATAATGCACAGTGGGCCAATGGTCGAAACATCATCAGGTGGAGTGTACCGACTCAACGCTTCGGTCCGAAAGGTGGCGGTTTCGAGTCCCGCCTTGGGCATGGCTTGTCTCTCATGTAGGTGTTGTCGCAGAGTGCCTCGTCATCTGCTGACCCCAGATCAGAGGAGCCCGCAAATGTGTTGGAGTCTATAGTGTGTAGTCAAATAGACGTCCCACCGGGACGTAGAGGGTAATCGGCTGACGGTGTGTAGTCAAATAGACGTCCCATCGGGACGTAAAGGGTAACCGGATGACGACTGAATAAAAGCCCTAAAATAGTAATGGCCATACTCTTCATGATTGATTAATTGATTGACTGTTAGTGATTACGAGCGCGTAAACTGAGAAGGTCAATAGTCACGTAAGTGTAGTGCATGTTTTCCTTCGGGCAGTGGCGGTGATCTTTCCCCCGCTGGCTGACGAGATCCGCACCGATCTACCGTCGGCAATCCGGTTTTTCTTCAACTAGGTATCTCCCACCAGTGGAGCACTGCCCCAGCCGGAACAAGCCCTAAGCTCCCGACCGGTCTCCGGCATGTCTGGTAGTGAAATGCATGTTAGTGCAAGTGTATGTAAGTAAGGGGTGTGGCTAGGACAAGGAAGAGGGAGGAATGATCGCGCGCGGTCCGTGGCCCGTTTGTTGGGATGCTCCAATATTCGCCTAGGACCTTACTCTTCATCAGAACCACAACCTGGACCTATTTCCGGGCCAGTGGCGGCTGGTGGGTTACGAATTAGGAGGGGCCGCTTTTATGTCCGAACTATCACAAACATCATTTTACCTCTTCAAAATATTTCTTGAACGAGGAAAACTATGGCATGTAGAGTACAACCGAACTGCACATATCTGAATTTTAATCCTAGTCTAAGAGAATTTTTACGTTGAGAATGCACAATACAATTGTGCTCACGAGAAAATAAAGATTAAAAAAATATTTCCAGCAAACAAAACAGTAATTTATGAAATCAGATGAAAGGGTCGCTATTCGTAACTTAGTTAATAGCCACGGACTTTGCTGAACAAAACCCTAGGAGCACGCTGCCGCCCCCAAGTACCCCACACTCTTCCGCAAGCTTTCATTGCCTCGTATGCACCATCTACGGACGGACTCCCGATAGACCACGATTCTACCCATTCCAAAAACATTTATCTTCCGCATAATCGGGCGCATAAAAAATTCGTTCCTTTTTCCCCTAGTTGTTTTTTCCCAGCTGGTTTTTCTGGGGAGGACGCTTCCCTAGAGCCCTTAAGGAACAGCCGCCACTGGTCCAAACAATGTCTTGACTAGAGACCGGAAAAATATGTAGCATTAAACGTCAAAATACGTACATAAATATGTAATGAAAACAGTAAGAATATGTTATAAATATTAAAATGGGATGTAATATGTAATATTAAAATTCGCTAATTAAAAACCATTCACATAGCAAGAAATTACATTTAGAAAAACGGCTCACTTTACATTATACAACTTTCTCGTCCGTAGTAAAAGCTTAATCTATTGTAATCCAGGACCGTAGTTTAATAGCCGGACTAATCGCAATAGAAGCCATCGCACAAACTGGCGAGATATACGACCAGCAAACATACACTATAGCATCTTCATCGAAGTGTTACACGTCGGCGATCGCAAATTTTTCTCGGAATTCAAGATTACACATCACAAAACGCGGTGTCAGTAATATTTTGGACATCTAGATTTCCACAATAATGTAGGAACAATGCTGATTTAAAAAAGATCTTTTCGTAAAAAAATATGGAATTAAATTGAAGAAAATATATAAAATAAGAAAATATATTATGAATACAGCAAAATATGTAAAATACGTAATATAGTACTAAATATGTAAAAATATGTTGCGAAAAAATTCGATATTGTGTTAGGAGTGCTATGATTCGCCAAGATTACAATTTTGAGAACGGTAAGTTGAAAGACAGAAAATACATATTATGCATTTATATATAACAGTAAATACATATTATGTAATTACATAAAAATCCGGGCTATTATGTATATATTTTGTATCGGGCATGTTATGTATTTAATATGTAACAGTAATTACATATTATGTAATTACATAAAAATCCGGGCTATGTCATGACCGCGGCGCCTCACCGAGCGCATTTTCGGTCAGCGGGCGCGGCTCGCGAACGCGGGCGCGGGCGCGGGCGAGGGCGGGGGCGACGGCCACGAAGTCCAAGTGGTCACGCGAGCGCCCTCGAACTGGGTCGCGAGGAGGCGCGGGCGGGTCATGGGGAGGGGCGGGGCGCCGCGCTCTTCCTACTGCGGGATGCGAACCGGGACCCCGGCGAACACGACCGGCCAATCCGGGCAGCGCCGGGCCGGGCCGGGCAGAGCTGCGCGTGCCATGTCTAGCGGTCGTCGCCTTGTTGCTCCTTTTCGGCCGGCGCCGCGCCACCGCTGTTTTAGTGGAGGAGCAGACGAGGAGTGGCTTTCTGCTTGTGGAGTACGAACCGGGCGGCGGCCGAGGAAATGTCAAATGACCACAGGATACGGAGTGCTGGTGCAGTGGTTGGAATTCGGAGTGTTGAACGCAAGGTTACATGCTTCCAAATGGCTTGTTTCTGTATTTTAACGCATAGTTTCGAAGCGTGGATTCATAAATAATAAAAACATACTAATGGATGACGAATCAAATGATCTTTCTACAATGATACGAGATATATCGTTTACCCCATAAGCGATATGAGTAAATTGAAGAAAAATGGAAGTAGACAAGGATATACAGCGTAGTAGAACCCAAACTGCTAGTTATGCGGCCATCTGCAGAAAATGCCATACAATATACCGGGTCTTTATTCTAACACGCCACCCATATTTGAGAACACCACTTGTTTTGGCAATTTCGCTATGCGTGAAATACCTGTGGCTTTCCTTTCACTGTTAACGACCCACCCCCTGTCGTAGATTTAAGAGTGGAAAGAACGGGGCTATTTTAGTTGTAAGAAAGGGCAAGCACTTAATCTGTACTTGAGTATTTCATTCATGATCGTAGGAACTCACATTTAGGAAAGAAGAATTGCTTCGAAAATAATGACGAAAGATCAACATGTATTTTTGATGGACATTTACTTCGCAACTAAATCTGTGTCAAGTAATGTTTCAAGAAAAATTTCCGAAAACACCAGTTCCCAAAAAGTCGTCAATTTGTAGACTAATCCAGCGCTTCATGGACACGGAGAACGTTATGGGTAGGAAGCAAAGTCCCTGTGCCACAGTCTTGAAGGAGCAGAAATTATTAAAAATTTAGGAGGTTTATTTTATTAATATTTTCCAATTTACTTAATTTCCAGGTTCCATAACAATAATTAATTTTTTTTATAAATAATGAAGAGCTTGGCGGTGACGTTTCACGAGATATCTTTCTGACTTTTCTCTGAGCCGGCTTTCATTAAATAATAATTATTGTTACGTTGATGTTAATAAATCGGTAAATTAGTCATAACTTCCCTCCACGTCTTCAGTGATACTTTTTTGTTTCTTAAGCATTCTAAGCAGAATCGCCTAAAGAGACCACTCCACCCCACCCACCCCACCCTACCCACCCCACCCCACCCACCCTGCGCAACGCGCGAAAAGATTCTGGCTTGTGAGCTAGGTACCTGCCCGTCTAAGCTCTTGATTGGGAAGAACACAGAAAGAGGAAAGTTGCTGCAGATTATGACGCGTAGTTCACCTCCTCCTCTGCTGTCTCAACGTGCCAGCCAGTACGGCAGCCAGCAGCAACGTACGGCAATATTGGAATGTGGCAAAGACACGCGTTGCCAAATTGGCAAAACAAGAACAGGCGCTAGCAGTCTTGGGTTGCGAGATAAGCTAAAGATAGCTAAAAAGAGCATGAATTGACTTCACTCTACAGAACGTACGTATAAACGTATTAAGAAAATGTCGCTTCAGCTCTTCTAAAAATGTGCTTTCTTGAACTCATATTTTCGCAAACATGTTTCATTTTTAGAGAAAATTCTTTAGAATGGATTTGAAACATTTATTTGCACAAAATTACATTGAAACACACCTTTAATCTTAAATTAACGATCTTCCAAAATAATTACATTTTAAATGAAAAATATTAATGAAGATGTATAAATGACATCTGATTTAGTGTTCTATGCCCGTAAAAAAATAAATAAATAAAATAACTTTTGAGACGTAGTTTTAGAAAATCTAAAATATATTTTCTTAAAAAATAGACAAAATTTGATTCAAAATTAAGCAAAAACTACTTACACGTTAAGAAACCTATACATGACATCATTAAACTTCTCAATTCAAGATCAGATTAGGTTAAGAACAAAATCTCTAGAATCAATAATAAAGATACAGGAACGTTTCAAAATATGATGAACTTTTGCAATTTTTGAAAATTTAAAACTTTTAATGAAAATTGTAATTTTACTATATTTATAAGAGCATCGCCTTCTATTCCATCACAAATATTAAAGAGAACATTTGGATCCATTTTCCGGAAATTTTGAAAATTTAGTACGAGATTCATACCTCCCAAAATAAATTTTAAAAAAATCTTTTCAAATTCGCATGATCTCGAGTTCTGTCGAATCGATCGGAGAATAATAATTTTGGAGAACATTCTATGCACAGCTTACTTAGGCTTTAGTGATGTTCACAGAAAAACGGATTGCACTTTTTCGATGTTAGAAACCTCTAAAGTGCGTTATTTGCGTCACTATCCCGACATAGATTATTTGAAGCATTACAGAACTTTCTCTTTACTAGTATAGGAGAAGGCAGAATACGAGAAAGAGATAAAAACTGCTCCAGATATTTACGTGCCCTTCCAGAATTGCTCGGTTCCTCGTACTACAGCGATCACACAGTCCCGCAATCCCAACGACTACTCCGAAAGATCCTTCTCCTGCACGTCACAGTCCGGAAACGAGGACGGAGGACCAGGACTTCATAAATGGTATGTATGAAGTCTTCAAGTGCTTAGTCCCCTAGTCTCGGTCCTTTCGTCCTAAAATGACCGAGCCTTGAAAGATCCACCACCAGTTCACCATAGTCCAGAAACTAGGATACAGACGAGGGCGCTTATGTCTAAACCCAGCATTGCACATACTTGAAAGAAAACAATTCGTTAAAGCTGTTAATAACTTAATCGAATAATCCTTATCTTATCAAAGACTTTAAGAAACCCGATCGAGCAAAAGAATGCAATCTTCCTCACCGAAATCCCCAACACCACCTTAGAAAACTTCTCTCTAACGTCCGTTCCAGTCCTTTAAGTCACCCAGAGCCTCGGCCCTTCCGTCCTGGAACCGCCGCGCCTCGAAGGACCCTTCTCCAGCTCAACACATTCCAGAAACGAGGACGCCGCGCCGCGGGCTTCATGAACGCAGCGGAGGCGGCGTCTCCGAGGCGACCTTAAAGGGCCCGATCTTAAAGGGAATTGCCGCCACGTGGCGCCTCGGGCAACGAGGGGCGTCGCGACGCCGGCGCCGGCGCCGACGCCGCGTGCTTGCCGCCGCCGCCGCCGCCGCCGTCGCTACCTCCCACGTGGCGCTGCTCCCCTGGCAAGCGGCAGCGTTCGGAATTAAAGAGAAGCCGTTTGCCGGCGCACATCGGTTGAATCGTTCGATGCTGTTGCGAGTTTGTTTTTGTGCCGCTGTTTCCGGGAGAGAGAAAGGAAATGGAGAGTGCGGCTTGGTCGATCTTCGGGCGCGTTTAAAACGCATTAAAGGGGATGGATTCGGTGTGCAAGTGAAAGGATGTAAGCGGGGATGTAGTTGGATAAGTCTCGTCGGTAAGAACTGGAACGGGTAGGAGTACATGATAGCCACATTGACATTGAGTACCAGAAATCTTCGAGTAATAGACGACTCTTTTTATTTAAATTTATGGCATTTAATTCATTTAAATAAATAAATGAGCGTTTGAATATAACAGTCGAACTGGCTATGAGGACTTTCAAGTGACAAACATTTGAATCTGACTTAAAGAGATGTTTATCCAGTTTCTAACTTACTCAAATTCGAAAACTGAATCTTACTTTTGGAGTAATTGACTTACTTTGGGTCGAAACATATTTGTTTCAGATACAAGAGTGAAAATCAAACAAAAATGCAATAATTTTACAGAAAACTTTCATAAACGTTTTTTGTATTTCATTTTACTATTCAAGTAAACCGAAAGCAATATATAGACAATAAATAGTCAATTTTGTTCATTAAATTATTTCCACAGCCCACGTGACTTCCCATCATTCAGCTTATTTAATTCTTTAATCGCTTGTAACTAATGTTATTTTCGTTTCGGCATTTGACATTTTAGTTCAACGAAGTGAATGATTGTAGCGCGCGTTCAGCCTGCTAGCTTCAATACAATTTTCACTTAGTTATACGTTAATAAAGCCCTCATAGGTCAGTGTGCTCGCTTTACATGACGCGACCCGGGTTCGATTCCCGCTCAGGCAATATTATAGTGTGCGCTTTCGTTGCAATGTCACAATACATGTTGCTGGGTGACGATGAGAAAGCTCACTTCTCAGGTTGAGAAGACGGCGTAGGGATATCTATGTGCTAACCACACCTACTCCTTAAACCCATGGCCGCAAGACCGGGACGCCATTGGTAAACCCAGGCTTCGTCAGAGGCTATTGTGCCATAGTACGACACACATACATACGCTAAAAAATCATAGGCGTATGTATGTGTGTAATAAATAGGCAAGAGGGAGCGGGAAATACTTTTTGGGCCACCCTGGGGCCCCTTTTCCATAAGACTTTTTCATTTACAAATTACATACTTTACTAGTAACTAAATAAAACATACAACGAGAATGAGATATCTTTAACGACACAATTACAATTGGTTCATATAATTTCATACAATCATACAATTCATACAATTTCTTTGGTCCATACAATTAGTTTGATGTTGATCTATTTCCAGAGTTACCAGAGGAGAGCTTCTTCGCCAATTGTTGTGTATCGATTCTCCAAAATATCAGCTTAAGAAAGAAGGGAAATTAGGAATTGAAAGTTTTTATGGGAACAAAATGTTTTACACCTAATGTTTTACACACCTTACGGGGTCCTTTTTGAAATTTTCAGGGGGCCACGACCCTACGCACGTATCATAAATGATGATTGGGTAAAATCAAAAATCGGAAAACGCTATCCTCCGGAGACACCCTAGAATGTCATGTGCTGTATTAGCAAATGTCTAATTTTGGGATCGAACGTTTTGCAGTATTTTCATCTTTTGCTCCCCTCCAGCATCGCATCAACAGCCAAATTAGCACTCATATTTCTTTTGCGCGCATTAATAACAGTTTTAAATATATTATTTTCTCATGACCACTTACATTCATAATCATTCATTTTAATCGCTCATTCACAATTTGTTCATTCTGCACGCAAAAGCAATTTGTCCGGACAGTCGGGATGCTTCCTTATGCGTGGCTTTAATTACAGTCGCGAAATTCTATTAATCTGCAGGTACATAATCTACCAAAAACTGTAGTAACAGAAGACCGCTTCTTCTAATACGTGTTTTTTATAGAAGATTTATTTATTAAGGGTTTGCAATCGCTTGAACCAAATTATTATTCCGCTGTTCCTCCGATTTTCTTTGACTTCTCCTTGAAGCGCTAAGTGATCGCAGGCTGCTGGAATAACATTGACATTAAACGGCTCTAACACGAAGAAAAAAAGCATTTTTCCTAAACGTTACTTAGCCGTTCATATCTGGAACAACTTGTAATTCATCTCCTCCGTTTCAGCCTACAATCCCCAAATTTGAAAGGGTAATTTCAGCCTCTTCATAATTTACTAAGATCGGCGTTGGCGTCTTCTGATAGAAGGGTTAAAAAATTACGCCACTTAACCCTCTATTGTAAAATATCGGGTTACCAGGTGATAATTGCGTAGTGTACAAATTGATCGAAGTAAAAAAAAATGCCGGTGTAATTTATCTCTACCGCTTTATTAGGGCCCTCTCGAAGGTAGCAGGATGGGCGCCGAGCAAAGTAAGTCACTCGCCCGCCACCAGGTGGTGCCAGGTCCTCGGCGCTCCGACAGTTCTAAGGGGTGACTTGCAAAGGATGCAGAACACAGCGCGAAAGAATACATGGTAAGAGCAGAAGGGAATGAAGAAGAAAAATGGACGAGAAATGGAGTTAAATAAAATGATAAGCTCCTTTAAAAAAGTATGTATAATAGTAATACTTTATGTAATATAATAATATAGTAGTAATATAAAATTATGGTAAGTAATTTAAAATATGCTTTTTATAATTAGTAATAATGTTTTATATAACTAAAAACTGGACAATGAGTAAAAATGGAAGAAAGTAATATGCCAGAAGTTTTTCCCAAAAAAGAAGAAATGAACTAAATTAACTTATGGTAAACACTTTTGAGAGGAAATGTGCATTATAATTTCTACTTTGGTGTATTCTGAGATTTCTATGTGGATTTCGATATGAATTCATTCAGCAGATTAGGTTTGGCTTGGGTTAACCAACTACATGAAAATTGTCAGCGTAAGATCATAAAGACGTTGCTAGCAATTGAGTATCAGACCGGATTGAACTGTCGTGATTAACCGATTGTCCAGCACCGGAATACATTCGTCCACGGCGGAACTGTAGAATCCTACGCTCCAACTAGCTACATAAATACATTGCTACATGAAAACTCGAAACCAGAATATTTATTGAAATTGAAATTGATGTAAATTCTTCCGGTTGATCCTGGTTTGCGAAACGTTGAGCCATTAATAAATGTTTTTTAAAGTTTTAATTCCTGAAATCAGTATTGATTGATCCTATATGGTCAAAATATATATTTATTCGTACCATCAACACCTCCAGAATATTTATTACAAGCATAAAATAGTCTATAGTTTCTACAGACTGCGTCAATAGAACTATAAATCCGCTGTAATGAACAAGAGCCGGAGATCTCGCGCGGTATCCGAGCCCGACCCCAAACGAGCAGGCCGCATCGACCAGCGCATTCTGGCGGCCAGTAGCGAGAACCACGGCGAGGGGGCGGCGCGACCCAGACCCTGGCCGTACAAATCACGGGCCGCCCGTATTTTTCAGCAATTCGCGCGGGAGTGGTCGTGCGGGAAACGAGGTCGTAAGTCAACAGATCCGAAACATGAATGACGACTCGGGGCGGCGCGGCGACGCCATTCATGCGTGAGTGCGCGATCGGCCGGACGGCTCAGAGAGACCAGTCAAATGGTGTCTGACCCAGGAAAAAATTCCGGAAAGTTTTTTCTCAATGGTTCTATATGTTTTTGAGGGTGCTGAATTCGAATTTGATGTTTGACACCTCGAAAATGGTCGGCATCACAGAGAAAATCGCAAAAAAATCCTAAAAATTGTTTTGAAGATATAAACGAAAAACTACAAAAAGGGAGAAATTTTTAGGTTTATTTGCAATTTTCTCTGTGAAGGAAAAGACCTTTTTTGAGGCGAGTCTTTTCCGGATTGGTGCGGTGCCCCACTAGTGAGAGAGAGACTCCTGGTTGAGAAAACCTCACAAGCCGACTTGTACGTCGCTGCCGGATCTCACCATCCAGGGGAGAGTACAGTCACCTTCCGTAATGTACTGCACTCACAGGATTAATGACGCTCCCGGAAACACAAAATACGCTATGTCAATCCAATATACTCAATCCAATTCGTATACGAGCGTTCAGTAGCCTGTGTATTGGAGTACTGCTCCGTCATTCGTCTGGTATTGTACATCCGGACAAGTTCTAAGCTCCCGACTGGTCTCCCATAGTATAGTGAATGTAAGGGTACAAGAATCAAGGTCACACTACGTCCGTGACCCGTTTGTTAGAGTACTGCTCCGGAATTCGCCTGGTGTTGATTAGAGAAACACCCTAAAACTACCGGTCAGAGCATCCGGTCGTTAGAGTCCTCCTCCAGTCAGCCACTCTACCTAGCTATGTAGCTATTTATATAGTTTTTTTATAGTGTTAATTATTCTGCCACGGTCAGGACTCCAACCCTACGACCTCCCGGTCAAAACCACTACTCTAACATCAGCTGATGTCCTGAACTATTTCAGTTGATTTGTATTTTATTGCTTCTGGGCGCAACTACTGTGGTAAATATATCTCAGAAAGTAACGGTGTTCCTGCTCCGCTGAAAAATAACATCTGCCAGCTCTGCTGCAGAGGCAATAGAAGTGCTGCTACTAGACACAACACAGTCGCAGACGATTGGAGAGTTATGGAAATAATTAAACATCAGCTGATGCTCTGAACTATACTGTAGAGTGTAGACGTTCGTTTAGGCCCGAGAGGATTAAGCGATCATCCCACCGCACGGTGCGGCCGCGGACGGTTAGCGCGCGTGCGCGGAGTACGCTAAGGCGTGGGAGCCGCGAGGGCGGCGCGTGGGTTTGAGCCCCGGCGCGGGGCGGCGCGTCATTCATACGGGCGCCGCAAGGGGCGCGCGCGCGCGCGGGGCTCGGCGCGGAGCGGAGTGGCGCAGCGTGGCGCGGAGCCCATTGTATGGAAATGGCGACTCCGCTGCGTTATTAGGCCTGGACGTGTGAAGTGGCGCGGCGACGCCGTGGCGACTGCTTGCCTTCCAGGCCCCCCCTTCCCCGCCGTGGAGCCACTTACGTAACGATGCGTCGCGACGCTGCCGCGTGGGCGCGGCTGGTGACGAGGTGGGCGGCACTTCCGCATGCGATGCGATGGGAGGGGCTGATTAGTGGAGGAACCGTGTTTGTTAGAGGTAAAGCTAAATCTCGTTAATTCGGCCCTGCTTAATTGAAATATCTTTGATTTAAGCTTCCCTAATTCCAAATGCGTTAATTCGCATCTCTGTAGATTTATTTCTCAGCTCTCTCATTCGAACTTATTTAATTCGAACTCAAATATCTTTGATTTAAGCTATCCTAATTCGAAACTCGTTAACACCCATCTCTCTAAATCTAATCATTGGAACTTAGTAATTCGCAAATCGATAATTCGAACGTAGTTTATTCGAACCATTTTAATATGAATTTAAATGTTTCGCACCTCCGCAGTTAAAAATATCTCTAGAATTTGGTATGCTCTTTCCGTTATACAACAATACAAAACAAAACAAAAATTTCTAAAAATAATGAAGTTCTTGGGTATGAAAGTAAACATTAGTAACTCCTTAATTGCCCAAAATAAATGGTTTATCGTAAAATTAATTATATGTTTTGTGAAATATAAATAATTAAAAAAAATATCTCTTTACTACACAATAAGTGGCTGTGGGATCACGAAATAATGTAATGCAATTCTTTTCCTTTAGTCTCTAAATATAATAAGTAATGTTGATATTGTAATGGCTATAGTGTTGATGTTTGTACCACTTCATCTTACAGTGTAGTTTATCCTCATACGCGTATGATCTCGCGCACCTTACTCTCTAATCGGCCAAAAACCAAAAGGCACATTCGAATGCATTCGCGATTCAAACGGAGTTGGGGAAGAAAGTTCTAGTACGTACGAATATTCCGAACATTTATCTTCCCCAGGGGCCAGACCATGCGTCTTGGAGTGTTGGCAGATGAGAAAGCACGCTCGATCGGGAGTCCCCATCTCGAGAGGTGAGAAAAAACCTCTGGGGAGGCTTGTCTCCGCCCCCCCCCCGCCTCGACGCGACGCGACAAAGGTCCTCCGCGACTCCGGTCGCAGCAGCCGGAGTCACCCGGAGCTCGTCGGTTCCGCGAATCCCACGGTGACGCCAGCTAATTGACCTTTTCACTTGCCCACAGCCCCACACAATGTCTTTAGCGACCGCAAGTTTTTCCCGGTGGCGAATTTCGCAAGACCGATCTGCAAATGGCGATCGGTGGTGAGCTGCCAATATAAAACAGGTCTCCAAAAGACGTGTGGATTCAAGAGGATAAAATCACATTTGGTGACCTTTGACCTATGATAAAGGTTCTGTACAAAAGGCGACTTCACAATTCTGAATAAACAATCAAAATGTGTGCTTAGTTTGATGTTAAGTAACTTAGACATTCTTCGTGTAGCCTAGGTATTCGTGTATTTCTAGGTACCTGGGGAGATCTATTTTGAAATTATATAGAACATTAAGTTGTTATTGTTGCTCTATTTATTTTTAATGTTATTATGTATTATTATTATCAGTATACATTTTTATTTTTAGATATTTCTAACGCATGTACCATCATATGAGGGGAAAAAACCCATTGTGATAACAACGTTCGACGAAAAGTATCGACTCATATCAGACTGTCATCGAAGGGGGAGCCTTTCTCTGAAAAATATCCATCGCCGTATAGGCCTCAGATTTACGAATATTGTATCCCCATTGTCTCCCTCCCCCACACACACGCTTCTTTCTTTTGCGTGGACATCCCCCTCCCCTTCAGAGGCACTTTCTACGTGCCCCTCTCCCTTCTCTTACCGTTCACCCCACGCAACCACCCCGCCCAGCCTAGCGAAGTGCCTGACAGCTATCAATTATTCAATATCGTTCTCGGCGCCGCGGCGCGCCGGCCAGGAAGACTCGGCGTCGCGACGGTTGGCACTGTCGGCGTCGTCGCCTTCGCCGGCATCGTCAGTATTTGCGCTTTATGCGCCTACGCTAAGAGGATGACGGCGTCGAAGCTGTGCTTTTAATGAGCGACTTTCTCGGAAGTGAATGGAGATGAGCCCGGTCCCCCCAAGCGGCTGAGATGGCTCATGAGAACGACTACGGCCACTGCAGATCTCTCACCCGGAGCCGTAGGTTTCGAGTCCGAAGGATGGCGGAATTGCAACTCCACCGGTTAAATAGCTAAGTCGAATGCAGCCGCTGACTCGAGGAGAATTCAAACAGTCGACTACTTTGATCTATGGTTAATTGTGCTTTCTCCGATCAATACTAGACTAATGGTGGAGCAGTGCCCTCAAAATCGTGCTGCGGACCATGTCATCTTTCATTGTTCTTCCTTGTCCTCTAGTTTGCAAGCAATCTTTCCTTCCTCTTCCTTTTATCCTACTTACTTACATACAGTTACACACACATGCACTACACCATCACATGTCGGGATACCAGTCGGGAGCTTAGAGCTAGTCCCGGTTGGGATGATTCACCTCTAGTGGGAAGTACCCCGCAAGCCAGAGGCTTAAGGGGGAATCTGGTGTGTAGGTGGGCGCCGAATCGCACCATCCAGCTGGGGAGGAACACCACCACGTCCCAGAATATATCACTTCACTAATGACCATAGCAGTTGACGTGCCCGGAAACATAAATCAATCAACCGATCCTGCTTCTTCCCTCCCCGCCTCGTCCTTCTCTGCCTCACTCTACCCCTTGCTTCACCCACCCCTGCTCTTTCTTCCCCTAAATGTTTCATTCCGACATTCTTGTCACAGAGTAATGCAGAAATGTCTCCCTAGTACAGCGTCATTAATTACACTAACCTGCACAAGATACCCCCACAAAATGTAAAACTCGTTATGGCGAGTATGTTAGTAGGATTATCTTATTTTTGTCAAAATGTGGCTTAGTGCTATCTAGAACCGGGTCTTTCAAGCCCAGGTATAGAAGAAGATTGTTCAGCATTCGTATCTGCGATCGTTGTTAATAACGCCGCCTGATGATCGATAGCATGGTCGAAAGTGACGAAGACAGGAAGATTTTACGATTTAATCCCGGACAGGTGTTGAACATCATGTTTCTGACGCCTGCTGGAATCGAGTTCGTATGCCGACACCTCTCCATCGGTGGTTTCCAAAATTTCCCTGATTACTTCCGGTCGAAAACCGGAACAGAACACTACACACAGAAGCTGTGCACTTCGTTTGATCATTCTTTCAAATTACCTACTCTTCACTGAGAAAAGCCCAACAACGTTAACTTAGTTATGACCATAGGAATCAACGAGTTTATATACAAAAATGTTAATAATAGATTGAACTGATATCTTATTAAGAGAAACGAGTATGCAGTTATGTAATAAATATCCACCATGCTTCTGCAAACTGAATGTTTTGGAAATTTTTCTCTAATTGCCTGTCTACATCATTTAGGAATCTGTGGGCTACGAACAAGTACTTTTTTTCCGCTCTTCTGATCCCTTACAACCCGAAACAGTACGCCGCGGGAAGTTCTATTCACGCTTTCCTCCTTTTACCCGGTGCCAAATGGGGTGACACCAACATACAAAATTAATAAAATAAAGAAGACATAATATTGTCGATAATAATAAACTGTGGAAAGTAAAGAAACACTGTATTAGACCTATCATCATATCGGTCAGAGGGCTCAGCCCCAAAACAATGAAAGACACTTAGACTCTCACGAATTAGAAAAACATATATTAAAATTCACAAATCAGTAATACAGGACACCTGTCATATTGTAAGACAATGTTGATTGTAATTTGGGTATTGACTGTTCAAGCATAAGTGGAGACCCAGCAAATGATGTGTAAAAATGACGATGATAATAGCAATAATAATTATAAAAATATGAAGAAGATTAATTTATAATAATAATAATATAATAATAATAATAATAATAATAATAATAATAATAGGACCAGAGTCAGCGCTGGAATTTCCCTTCCGAATTCTTGTCCTCTCCTTTTATACTCACATGCACAGGCACTATACTACCACGTACGTCAGGAGACCAGTCGAGAGATTGGTACTTGTCTCTAGTAACACTGTGTCCGGCGGTGGGAGATACCTGGGGGAGGAAATCCAACAAACCGACTTGTAAATTGGCACCCAGTATCATTTTCTACTCAACCATGACGTCTAATTCAATCTTTTTTTTATCATTCGGGAATTTGAAGAATAGAAATTACATTATATTCTAGCGTTTCAGGAACGTTTCCTCAAACTTAATGGACACCTCAGAATCTGAGCAAGTTGCTGCACGATAACAACTATCTTCATAATTTATATATTTATTGATTATTTTCGTATAATTACGTTAAATTTTGAGAAGTAAGGAATTGTATTGTAAGATATTGTATTAAGGTAATCGTAGTAAGGTATTGTAAGTAATTACAAGATGGAGTGTATTAAGGAGTTTTAAACTTGTCATTAGGGAATATTGAATTGCTTTTTGAGCTTCCTGTTGCTACGCGACCTGCCTTGAAGTCTGCAAACATGTCACATTGATCACAAATCCCATTCTCAGATAACCATCAGTCAAATGTGGATCAGGGTGAGGGAACATGTGCTTTTACTGGTAATTATCTTGTTGAACTCCACGTCCAAATGCAAGAGGTCTTTGCTGTTTTTTTGAGCTGGATGGAACCACTGCTTCCTGATACTAATATAGGTACTGATTTTTTACTGTTAATTTAATACAAACGCAAATAATGAAGATTACTTACACGGTTACTCATGAGGTACCCATTAGGTTTTGATGGCACGTTTGAAGTAACTTCACTCAAAGTGATTCTTAATTCAAAATAGTAATGGAATATGGAATTGACCGAAATGTATTGCTGTTAAGCAATATTTCAATAATCCGAAATTTTCCAAGAACAAATAATACATCTTGGCTGTAATAGGTGCATATAATTTTCAAACAATTAATTCAATAAATAATATAAATCTTTGTTTTAAAATTCTAAATACTAAGCAAGTTAAAAAACAATTGTGTAATAAATATTTCTTCGTAAATTTACTATTTTTATTAACTTCAGTGCCTCTGAGGTCCTAGGTTCGAGTCCCGACGGCGGCAGAATTTTCGACACTATCTTGTCAGCTAGGTCGAATTCGCTGTCTGTAGGAGAAATCTAGCGGCCGAGTGCTCTGATCTGTAGTTTTTCGAGATTTCTCCGATCAACACCAGGCGAATGCCGGAGCAGTACCCTAGCAATCGGGCCACGGACCGCGCGCGATCTTTCCTTTCTCTTCCATGTCTTATCCTCACCCCTTTCACACACACACTAACATGCACTATACTACCATAAATGCCGGGAGACCGGCCGGGAGCTTAGAGCTTGCCCCAGCTAAGGCGGTGCCCCGCTGGTGGGAGATACCTGGTTGGGGAAAAGACCTCTAGCCTAAATAGGTCGGCGCCTGATCTTGTCATCCAGCGGGGGAGGACCACCGCTAACTCCCGAGCAAAAACATTTAGTACAATTACGGGGCAAGCAGATTAGACCCTAGAAGTTGACGCGCCCGGAATCACTAACAACCAATCAATCAATCATCACGAGCACGCAATTTGTGAACGAATTTGACTAGTGACGCCGTTTTCGCGGTCGTAGCCTTTCACCTGAGCCATCCCAGCATTCGCCTGGATGACAGACCACGAAAATGCCGTTCAGGATGGCCGGCATGAGGATTAAACCCGGGCCTCTCGAATGCGAAGTCAGTGCTCTACACTCTGAGCCACTTCACTAGGTCGACATTGATTACAAATTCAAAAACAAAATTTAGCTCCTCTTGTTTTTCATTTGTACAATAAATGCAGTAAGTGTTAAAAGAAGTCCAGCTGTGTAATGAGGCCGCCGAGTTTGCCACTAGGAGTCAATATGTGACCTTTGGAAAAGAAGCGCCACCTGCCTCCACAAAGGCAGCTACTTGAGAAGACAAACGCATTGTTACGCGAAGAGCCAGGTTTCCAATTAGGTGCCGTGTGGAGAGCCCGGGTGACTAAGACGAAGAGAGAGCGAGAGGAGAGACAAGCTATGGAAATGACAAAGAAGGAAATGGCATTATGTAAACACTACGTCGGAATCTATTATGAACGAACAAGAAGGGAAAGATTTAATAAAATGTCAATGACTGAGGATATTTACAATGCATCACAGTACAGTAAGTAAAAATTAAGACTAAGCTTTGGCTGTTAATGTGTTCGAAACAAGGTAAAGGCTTCACAATATTCGTAATAAAGCAAGAGTAGAAATGGTGAAAGGAACCTAAGTTAAGAGGTTTTAGAGACGGCTTTAACTAAACAAGTAATTTGTTATTTTCCTGTTAATACCTGCAACGCCTTGGCCACACAGACTTGCAAATTGATTTCACTCCATCTTCACATGTACATTCAACGAAGCCTTAACAAGGAAACTAACGGGAGACAAACACATCAGTCATCCACTCGTTCAAACTCACAGATTCATCTCCTTTAATTCGCCAGCCCAACGTCGTACACTGACATCTCGCCCCCGTCCCCTACCATTCCGAGAAGCACCCACAACAAACAAAACAAATATTAACTCGTGATAGAAACACGCCACGTCTTATGGTTCGCCGAAATATGTAGTACTGGTGACGCGGCATTTCTGAAGTCGAGTCTTCGTCGTAGTCGCTTCCTCGTTGTTTTTCGCTACTCCTTCCTCGTTTCTTTTCACGGCTGGATGTTCGGGACTCCACCAACACTACTTTACTCTCCACCCTGACACTAAACAGAAGGCTGCAGGTACACGCTTTCTGGGAAGCGACAAATCATTTAAGGTCTCTAGCACAACATCCCTCTCTGAAAGGCACCGCATGGCTACACGAATGCGTCTTTGGTGGAATAAGTGGCAGCGACATGAAATTGCAATCGCCGTTTCCCGATAAGATGCAATGCATCTGCATCCTGACGAACGGTAGCTGCAGCTCGTATGTTCCCAATGTTGACAATATCACATTGTTTTTGTGATGGCAAAAATCATGGAATCGTTGCACATTATGTTTGCTTAATATCTTTAGTGAAAATATGCAATAAATTATGTCAATGACCCCATCTCGATCAGATTTTCGTTCAGTTTCCTGATCCATTGTGCAAATTCTGAGATGGCCTCTTGTTTTGTTTCTGGTTATAAATTTAGCTTCATTATGTTTCCTTTCTTGAGCTCTACGTTTTCTACTTGTGGTAGGAGTAGAGCCAGTGTTTTTATAGCAATACTAAAAAAATCAAATATGTAGTTCTATTACCGATGCAAATAAGTATTTTCTAACTCGGGGGCAAAAAAGTTTAGTTTTAAAATGCTGCTAGCCTCGCTTTGTCAGTACTTTAATTAATTTTTCAACTAGTATGGTTAAAAGGTGGGGAAGAGATTCATGAGCCCAAGAAAACGTGAGTAGATTGTGCTTCTCCATATGTCACATTCGTTTTTACTGTACTAGGTCCAAATAAATTTAAAAAAATCAAATAAAGTAATCTAGTCATAAGTACGTAGTGCTCATAATTAAATCGTTTCTCAAGTTTCGGGAACACAAGAAAACATAAACAATGGAACTTAAGTGAGTGGTTAATTAAAAACTCTACGGTGGCCTGAATTTAAAACATTACAGAAGTAAGTGCCAAACTATTTGGTGAATGAACGGAGGTTGGCAACTAGCAAAAGAGACACTCGAAATCTTGTTGGGACAATTTTAGAGAATATAATTTTTGTTTAACGAATGTATTACACATTTATAAACAATCAGGGCCAATCAATAATAAAAAGTAAATATCTATTTCCCAAGTAAATTTTCGACTTACTCAGATGGAGATGTTAGTGTAGCGAGTGTTAGTGATGTTCAAATTTTAATTATTATATTTGTCAGTAAATAATATAAATTTAAGAAATTGTTTATTGATTTTGAATGTTAAATGTACGATATGTGTTGAGTGGAAATAAAAACGTGTAGCAAATGGATCCCTGCCATAGTCGGAACATATTTATAACGATCAAGTTTATAAATCGTCCCTATTCAAAGTTGTTTTCGCCAAATGAAATTATATTGTAAAGTGTACTGGATCAAATTGTAAATTACAGGCAATGAATTTTACGGCTGCAAACACATGTGCACACATGAATGTTTTCCCCCTGTAGAGAGCAGCCACATTCCATTTGTTAAAGAACTCAGTGCAACCTAGTCAGCGCGAGATTCTCTCAGAGCTCGGTAATTTATGCCCGCGGAAATGAAGTGGAGCGAGATTGTCCCAGAAAGACCAGAGCAGGTGGCCGGCCTGGCGTCGTGATCACCGCTCTCTAGCCCGCCCCCGTCCTCCCCGCCCCCACCACTCCCGGTACCGCCCACCCCCTTTGTGCCGCTCCATCCCACCTCATGTCACGCCGCTCCGACCCAGCATGCATCCTCAACGTCTCGCTCCATTCTTCCCTTCGTTTTTCCGCCCCGTTCTATCCTTCACCATAGCAATATCTCTCCCCTGTTTCCTCCTGCGTCTATTCTATTTCCGCTCTCGCTCTGTCCGCGTCACCTTTCTCGTCCGGCACCGCCCCCTTTGTGCCGGCCGTCCCACAACACCGCACTACATCGCACCGCACCGCACCCCACAACCCACCCCCACCACATCCCACCCCCACCCCCACACCACACCACACACCCCACACCACACACCCCACACCACACACCACACACCACACACCACACCACACCGTACCGCACCGCATCTCACTACACCGCACTGCACCGCACTGCACCACACCACACCACACCACGTCGCACCACTCCACAGAACCCTATGACCCGCTCCGTCCCAACCTACATACTCTCCGTCTTGCTTCGTTCCATCGCGCATCATCAGAGCTCCGTTCCTCCATCACTTCAACACCATCTCTCCCACTGTTTCCCCTGCCAAATATCTCCCCGGTCCCACCCCCGCCACTCCCTGCACAGACCCCCTTATGCGTTGCTCGTCCCCCAACATCTCACCTCCTCCCAACCACCTCGTTCCGTCCCAACCTGAATCCTCGCCATCTCGCTCCGTTTCATCCTTCACCACCTCGTCCCATTCTACTCGTCATCGCAGCACCATCTGTCCCCCGACATCTCGTCTGATCCATTACCTCTCCCGCCCATCCCCGCCTCGCACAGCACCGCCTCCTTTATATTGCCCATCCCACCCCTCCCTACTACGTCTGAACGTGCCGCTACATCCCACCCTGCATCCTCTCCATCTCGCTCCGTCTCGCTATGCACCATTACCGCTCGTTCTGCTAGTCACCACATCTCTCCCCAACTTCTCCTACGTCTGCTCTATCCTCGCCCCGGACCAGCCCCGCCCACCGCTCGCTCCTTCTTCGCCCCGCCCCGCCCGGTCCCACCCCACCTCTGCCCGCTCCACTCCGTCCGCTCCGTACCACCATACTCCCGCCCCGTTCTACTCATCCCCGCAGCAGCTATGTCCCCCAACCTCTCCTGCGCATGTTCTGTCCCTGCTCCTATTCAGCCCCACCCAGCCCATGTTCCGTCTCGCATCTCCCATCCCACCCAATCCCGCTCCGACGTAACCTGCATCCTCTGCATCTCCCTCCTCGCTATGCACCATTCCCGACCCGGTGTACTCGTCACCGCAGCACATCTGTCCCCCGACATCTCTGCGTCTGATTTATCGCTACTCCCGCTCAACCCCGTCCTACCTCGCACTGCCCGCCCCCCTTTGTGTTGCCCGTCCCACCCCACCCTACTACGTCCCAATGTCGCGCTATGTCCCAGCCTTAATCCTCTCCACCTTGCTCCTTTCCGCCATGCACCATCGCCGCCCGTTCTACTCGTTACCACAGCAGCATCTGTCTCCCGGAATCTCCTGCGTCTGATCTATCATTACTCCGGCCCATCCCCGCCCTGCCTTGGACCGCCTCCCTTTGTGTTGCCCATTCCTCCCTACCCCATTGTGTCCCAACGTCCCGCTATGTCACAACCTGCATCCTCTCCATCTTTCTCTTTACCGCCATGCACCATCTCCACCCGTTCTACTCGTCACCGCAGCACCATCTGTCCCCCGACAACTCCTGCGTCTGATTTATCGCTACTCCCGCTCATCCCCGGCCTCCCTCGCACCGCTCCCCCTTTGTGTTGCCCACCCCACCCTACCCTATTACATCCCAGGGTCCCAACGTCCCGCTATGTCCCAACCTGCATCCTCTTCATCTTGCTCTTTTCCACCATCGCCGCCCGTTCTACTCGTCACTGCAGCAACATCTGTCCCGCGACCTCTCCCCGCGTCTGCTCTATCCCCGCTCCCGCCCAGCCCCGCCCACCGCTCGCGCCCGCGGTGTCTCCATCTTATCTCCGGCGGCGACACCGCAGAGCTTGGTCGCGCAACCTGGACCGCTCGCGCGCGTTTAGTGCGTTATTTACTGTGGGGTCCGCGCGGGGCGGTGCCGTACCCGGCACCCTTAAGGCGACGCTGTTGTTTTTCTCTGTTGGCACCGGTCAAAGCAAGAACCCACCCGTCCGATAGCAATCGGCTTCTTTGCTGCTTTCCGTTGTAAATTACCCACGCAGTGCGCTTGGAGAAGCAGGACCCGAGGAGGGTTCGGGGGTACAAGATGTGTTGAGAATAGGTCAATGAACCGGAAGAGATTCCAGAGTAAAACAATCAAAAGTTGACATTATGTTAGTCTGAAAGAAAAATTGATTTGAGGGACAAGGGTAATTTAATCCATAGACTTGTAGTACATGTATATTCCATTTTCGTTCTTGAATTTAAAGTAGCACACATTTTTCTGTTTACTTTAACTTATACTAATGCTTGAAAATTTCAGGGAATTCATGTAAAAATTATAAACCCCTTGGTAATCATGGAAGTTTCAACTTAGTTGAAAATATTTCAGTAATTGTAATTCAAAATATTTTGAAGAATTTTCTCGATCGTGACTGACTAAGTAATTTAAATCGACCTGCGTCGTTGTAGGATTTCCTGTTACAGTAACTGAATCATACACTTCCCCAACCGTATTTTTCTCTCCTCAGTTCGAACATTTTCCACAATTAACAATTACATTGAATTGGGTGATGTCCACAAGATATATCTTCCAAAAATAATAATGGTATTTCCATGTATTGCCTTCGAAGTAATTGTACGTCTTCAATGTTTAGTAAATGTTATAACTCAAAAACACTCACTTTCCATAAGAATATTTATTTACAAAAATCTGGGCCAACTCGGCCGCTATGTACAGTTACCACAAAACTTCATATACAAAAAACAATATGCCATCTGGCTGAAACCACGCCGAGCGCTCTACTGCCGGTGATCCTCCGTCGGCGTCCTTTTATTTGGGCCAGCTCCCGCGCAAGGCTTCCCGCGGCTTCCCCTGATTGGCCGGTTCACCAGTGCGCGGAGCCCAGGTAACAGGCGTGGCTGGTTTCTGAGCACACCCTTGGCGCGCTTGACGAAGCTCAGCGCGCCTGATGCCGACGCTCTGTGCTGCGCGCTGCCGGAGGCGGGAACATGCTGCCGGCGCTCTTTGCCGCGCAGTTAGCGCGGCAACTTTGAACTGCCGTCCGCATACTACACCCTCCCCACCGAAGTTGTGATGTAGGGGGTGAAACGACGCAGTCGGTTGCTCCTCCGCAATGCCGGCCGCTGCTGCGACTGTAGAGATGGCTCCTCGATGGTTGCGCCGGAATCCAGTGTGGGCCGCTCCTCCTGCTGGCTTGAAAAGGGAAAACGCATTACACTTTCTGTTGCCCTGCTCTGCGCTGCCCCCCCCGCCTGTTGCTTATCTACTACAGAATCGTAGTACCGTCTCCTAATCTGTGATTGATGCCGAGAGATTGATCTATCTTCTGTCCTGAGGACGTAAACTCTGCCTCCTCTTATTGCAGTTACTATTGCTGGTTGCCACTTACAATTACTTCCGTACACTCTTACCAGTACCTTATCTCCTCTCTTGAATTTAGCGCCTTTGGTTGACACTGGCACTTCTTCCGGAAATAACAAGGACAATAAGGTACGGGGCTGCCGACCATGCAATACTTGAGCGGGGCTTCTACCTGACATATTTGGTAACGTCCTATAGGTGGTCAACATGCTAAGTAACGCCTGCTCTACTGATGCACCCGCTCTAGTTGCTTTAAGCATGGCTGACTTGAACGTCTGCACTAATCTTTCCACCTCTCCATTTGACTGAGGATGGAACGGTGGAGCCAAAATGTGCTGTATCCCGCTACTTTTACAAAATTTTTGAAATTCCGCTGATATGAACTGCGGGCCGTTATCGGAGATCAATACTCGTGGGAGGCCTTCTGTTACGAAAACTTTCTTCAAAGCATCTATTGTATGTGGTGCAGTTGTGTGTTGCATGCGCATCACGTACGGATAATTTGACAATGCGTCCACTACTAACAACCACATATGCCCTAAGAAAGGACCCGCAAAATCTACATGTATGCGGTCCCACGGCTCGCAGGGTTGGGGCCATGAGCTTAAATCCGCTCTCGGCGCTGCCTGACTAGTTTGGCATGCTTCGCAATGCTTGCTCATCTCCTCTATATCTTTGGTTATTCCTGGCCAATAACAATAACGGCGGGCTGCTTGCTTTGTCCTGGCTATACCCCAATGACCCTCATGTAAAAGGCGTAATACCTTTGGTCGCAACTTATGCGGAATCACTACCCTAACTCCTTCATCGCTAGCCAGTAATAATACGCCGCCCTTAACCGACAGCCTGTGTTGGAGCTTATACCATTCCGTCAGCGCCCTGGTTCGCCTATGCGCGCTGGACCAACCAGTTTGCACGTGGTACAGCACTTGCCTGAGCTGCGGATCCTTCTTTGTTTCCTTTGCCACTTGATATGACGAGACTGGAAAACCTGATACTGCCTCCTCTTCGGCTTGGTCCAGCTGGAGACAGGCGATGTCCTCAGAGTCAAAAGTTGCATCCGGCCCTTGCGGAAGACGGGATAGTGCATCTGCGTTAGCATGCTGATATGTAGATCTGTAAAGTATCCTGTAACTATAATCAGACAGGAAAAGCGCCCACCTTTGCATCTTACGCGCCGTATTATCTGGGATACGCTTGTGTGGCGAGAACAAAGACACCAACGGCTTATGATCAGTAATGATTATGAACTTTGACCCATACAAGTATTCGTTGAATTTTCTCACGCCGTATACAATTGCTAAAGCTTCTTTTTCTATCTGAGAGTAATTCTTCTGGTGAACATTCAACGTTTTTGACACACAAGCAATTGGCCGCTCAACACCCTTAGCATCCTTCTGCGAAAGGACTGCCCCAATACCATATTCTGATGCATCTACAGCTAGTATAGTCGTTCTATCTGGCAAAAAATGTTCCAATTTAACTGCCTGCATTAAATTCTCTTTCAACCTCCGAAATGCCTTGTCACAATCTGCCGACCAATGCCATTTTTACGCCTTTCTTACGCAACGCGTTGAGGGGTGCTGCTATTTCCGCCATGTTCTTGATAAATTTGCCATAGTAATTAATCTTCCCCAGAAATGACTGTAGCTGCTGCAAATTAACAGGAACCGGAAGCTGCTGAATCGCCGTTGAGTTTTCTCCGGTTGGCCTGATCCCCGAGCTATCCAACACGTGACCTAGATAAGTAATCTGTTCTTTAAAAAATCACACTTATCCAAGTTAACCCTTAGGCCCCATTCATTTAAAGTCTTTAATAAGAGATTCAAGTTTTGTAGATGTTCCTCCTCCGACTCGCCCGTTACCACTATATCATCTAGGTAGTTGGCGCTGCCCTTCACCTGGGCTGTCAGCGTATGCAGGCAGCGCTGGAAAATAGCCGCAGCTGAAGCGACCCCGAAAGGCAACCGGTTGTATCGGTAAAGCCCGAACGGTGTGTTAATTACCAATAAGTTCGCAGGACTCTTCATCTAACGGGATCTGCAGATACGCGTCCCGCAAATCTATTTTTGAAAATCTCTGCCCGCCCGCTAGCTTCTGAAAAAGCTCTTCTGCTCTGGGGATGGGGAACTGCTCTACCATGAGTTGCGCATTAACGGTGCTCTTGAAATCTCCGCACATTCTAATTTTACCGTCTTTCTTTTTTACTATGACTACTGGAGTTGCCCATGCACTAGTACTGACGGGGGTCAAGACGTCCAAATCTACTAACCTGTCGATTTCCTTTTTTACTTTATCTTTCACTGCCAGGGGAACAGGTCGTGCTTTAAAAAATTTAGGGGTGGCATCTTTCTTCAACTGCAAATGCGCCTCAAAAAATTTGCATTTTCCCAATTGCTCCGAAAAACTTCTGAATTCAAATCTATCACACTCTTTACCTCCTTTGGCAGGGCGCTAGTCTGAATGACAAACGCGTCCTGAACCGTAAATCCAAAATTGTGAAAACATCCATTCCTAGAATGTTAACCGCATCACGACTGTCCACAACCACCAGTGTTACTTGTCTTTCCATCGCTTTGTATTTCGCTAGCAGGCTTATCTTACCTTTCGTCTTGATTCTCTGTCCTAGCATATCCATAAAAAACTGTGTTTCAGCGAGGCGCAAGGCGGAGAACCCAGCTGCTCATAAGTAGTCATGCTTATTAGAGTTGCTGCTGCACCTGTATCCACCTGGAATAATACAGATTTACCACCTATTTCCAAGTTTACAAACAATTTACTTTTGTCATCACACTGCATAACTGAATAAATACAATCACCATCCCCTTCATCGATGCCTCTTTCTTGCCGCTGGCTTTCGGCATAACCACTGCTGCGTCCTTCTCTGACGTGCCCGCTCACCTCATCGATGTCCATTTCTTGTCGTCTGTTTTCAGCAGAACCACTGTTGCACACTTCTCTAATATGCCCTTTCTTACCGCACTTGTAGCACTCCGCTCTGAGGAATCTGCAAACCTTCCTGTCGTGACTAATAAAACACTGTCTACAAGACTTCAATAGCTTGCCTCTGCTGGTGGAAGGACTTTTCTTCTCCTGCTGCTTCCTGCTTCGTGGCTTGGCTACCCAATTTTCCTCCTGTACACTCATTTCCTCTACATCTCTTGCTGCTCTATCGCCTAACGTCATCTGATGCGCCGTATGCTTCGTTACCTCATACGATGTTGCTAATTTTAAGGCGTCTTCCAAAGACGGGTTGTTTTGTTGCAATAATGCCCACCGAACTTCTTTTTCCGGCGTATGCATTACCAACATGTCCCGTATCAATGACTCCGCATACGATTTCTCTGTGTTGCATTCAAACGCACAACGCTTCGCCAAACCCTTCAACTCCGTCGCCCAATCGGCATGCGTTTGGCCTGGCTTCATTCTGGATGAATAAAACTTGTAGCGTGCCGCCACTAAATGCGTCTCCCTCGAAAAATGAGCTAGCAGCCGCTGTTTAAGTATATCGTATGACACCTGCGAAATCTCTTCTTCCTTGCTTAACTTACGTAACAACCTATTTAACGGTGCGCCGATTGTGGCCAGAAAAAATGCTCTTTTACGAGATTCCTCTTTAATATCATAGCATAACAAATGTTGCTCCAATCTGGCCACATATTCTTCGCAGGTTTCCTCTGCTGCATCGTAAGTTGCGAACGGCGGGGCTGGGCTGCTCGGTCGTGAGGAAAATTGCCGCTTGCTGCAATGTCTGCACCATCATCGCCATCTGCTGCTGCTGTTGCTGCTGTAGACACGCCATCAGTTGTGAAAATTGTTCCGCGTTCATTCTCCTTTTTACTCGTCGCCACTGTTATAACTCAAAAACACTCACTTTCCATAAGAATATTTATTTACAAAATCTGGGCCAACTCGGCCGCTATGTACAGTTACCACAAAACTTCATATACAAAAAACAATATGCCATCTGGCTGAAACCACGCCGAGCGCTCTACTGCCGGTGATCCTCCGTCGGCGTCCCTTTTATTGGGCCAGCTCCCGCGCAAGGCTTCCCGCGGCTTCCCCTGATTGGCCGGTTCACCAGTGCGCGGAGCCCAGGTAACAGGCGTGGCTGGTTTCTGAGCACACCCTTGGCGCGCTTGACGAAGCTCAGCGCGCCTGATGCCGACGCTCTGTGCTGCGCGCTGCCGGAGGCGGGAACATGCTGCCGGCGCTCTTTGCCGCGCAGTTAGCGCGGCAACTTTGAACTGCCGTCCGCATACTACAGTAAATAGAAGCAAAAAAATCAGTTTTTAACTCGGGAATGCCCATACTACAATATTAGGTTATTCATTATGACAGAAAGAACATATAAATGAAATAACAAAATATGCCTTACATGATCAAATACAAGTATTTTGTGTTTTAATTAATTTCTGGCCCAAGAGAAATAAACAAATTGATCCTTCGCTTCTCATTTTAAGTTGTATTTCAGAGAACTAAAATATTTATTCATGAATTTTTTTTATTTCGTAAGAGCATTTAACCGTTGTTTATCTAGTCAAAAACAACGAAATTCAAAGCGTTTAAGGACATACTGATAAAGAAGGTTAAATTCTCTATTTATAATGTATCGTTTCTAGCAGTTTGAAAACAGTTTAATATAAATTTTGAAACCTTGCTCACTTAAAGATACAGCATCAACTTTACATTTTTTTCTATTTTTGCGTCTATGTACTTTGTCACCTGTTTTGTACAAACTTCATTTATATCTTTTGTTTTTAAAAAATATTTCTATAAAATAACGGTTCATGGCCAATGCTACACAGAATTACTCATGTAAATTTAATTTAAATGTTATAGTTTCTAGTCAATAACACATTAATTATTAACGAATTAAGTTTTACGAAAACGACAACTGAAAAAGTATGCTCACTGTTGTACTAAAGCATTCCTGAACACACATGAAAATGAAATTCAAAGTGAATAAGTATTATCAACTTCGAACCGGACAATATGGTTTATAAACAAAAAATAAGTCACAACATATCAAATTAGAAATAAAATGCTATGTCTCTTTGCAATGTCAAAGAAAGGGGGCATGCAACGTCTTTAATTCGACATTTAAATGAGTTATGAAATGTAAAGGAATTACAGACTACGAAAAGCAAAAAAACTCTCAAGAGTAGTTTAAACTATTTATTTAGATAAAAAACAAAATAAAAAGGTAATTTGACCCTATTTTGTGCCCTATTTTGTCCTTTAAAATAAATCCCCAAGAAAATGAGGATGGAAAAACCCAACGAGCGTTCACACATTCCGGGAGCCCGATGGGCCTCTGGAAGAATTGGGCGCGACTGCACAATGAACGGCCGCGTCGGGGAGGTACGTTCCTCGAAGGGGCTTTGTCCCCGGTTCGACGCCCGCATGGGTCGTGGCGGCGCCGGCAGTGCTGCGTCGAAGGTGGCCCTGGCGAAGGCC
Organism: Acheta domesticus; assembly: GCA_031308135.1. Taxonomy (NCBI): domain Eukaryota; kingdom Metazoa; phylum Arthropoda; class Insecta; order Orthoptera; family Gryllidae; genus Acheta; species Acheta domesticus. The sequence continues at coordinate 84,678,679 of JAHLJT010008756.1, read as the reverse complement.
CGCCGCCCTCCCCACCCCTCCCCGCCCGCGGGCGACCTACTTGCGAAGCCGAATGTCGCAAGGCGCGCGGGGGCGGAGCGCTGCGGTCGAAGCTGGCGTGCCACAAGAGCCTCCGATCCGGAACTACAGAAATAGATGTTGATATGCGTGTTATTTTGGGGAAGCATTTCATGCAAAACATTATTTTGTCAGAGCTCTTTTGATGAACGAACGGACATTTAGATAGTAGATAATTATACGAAAGTATGATTAGAAATTCGAATATGAGATATGCGAATAATTTTCAAGATCTTAAACTACATTTGAATTATGGTAGGACATAGGCAATATGGTAGGTACATGATTGCTATTTCATCTGCGTTATACTGCTGGGCCCTGGTTCGACCCCGACAATTTATGTGGAATTTGTTGCGGTAGGGCGTATTGGCACAGAATCCCAGCTCCACGTGTAGCTGGGTGCCAGCTGTCAACTTTCAGAGGGTATGGCGCGGCTTAATATACCATACAGGGGACACAACATGCAGTATACGCACGGGACTAATGACTTCAATAGTTGATGATTCTGAAATCAATACTCATTCACACACGACAGCAACAATGTCGAGAATGGAAGTAGCAGTGGTAAATTCAAGTATGGGGGAAATGGGGGCCATGCCCCCCCTCCAAAAGGCCTAGAGTTATTGTTTATTACTCCCTTTCATTTGGCCAAATTAATTTAAGTGTTTATTTATGTTATAATTATGAACGTATTTAAAAAAATATTGTATAGCACCTATACACACTTCAAAAATAATGCACAATATATAACAAATATGTTAATTATTTAACAAAAATCTATGATGTCTCCCCCCCCCCCCAAATGAGCGTCAGGAAACGCCCCTGCCTTCAATCGCGGCCTGAGCAGAGAGGTTGGGTGGCGGCGGCGTCGATGGTGGCGGGGGCGGGGGACGGCGGCCGCGGGGGCGGCGACTCGGGGGCGCCGATTTACGACCCGAGGCCGGCCGGTCGCGGGTCGCGTTATCTGGCGGGCGCGCACAAATCACGCTGCGGTATGAGGAAGCTCGGGCGGCGGCGGCGGCGGCGGCGACGGGGGCCGTGGGCGGTGGAGGCGGCGTGCGTTGCCGTGCTCGCCCGCCCGAAATGAGCCTCCTCCGCTTGTTCATTAGCGACCGTCCCGCCGCGCCTGCGCCTGGTCACTTGTTCCGCAAATGAAGGCGGCGATCGTGCTGTGGACATGCGGATTCTTTTGCTCCGGTTGCTGCTCCAGAATGCATCAGGATGGGCCATTGTATGTGCCAGGTCGGGATTTAGGACGCTGTATTGCCCCAGCACAGCTCCCCTGCCTACTGAATTACTTGGAAATTCATGAAGTCTACTGTGGGAACATTCTTGAATTAAATAACTGTTGTTTTCCAAGTAAAGAGTGCATCAAGATAGAAAGACATATTACTTTAAACTGTTGTTGCTAATAATATTTGTACATGTCCCCTTTCATAATATTGTGCAATCGAAATTGACGGTGCAATGACTATTTTCAATATCGTAACTTGTTTTTGCTACGCGATGTTTCGTTTATACTCTCAGATTGGGAAGCCCTCACAAGCCCTCACTTTCATCATAGTAGTCGCGACATAGTTGTCGTTCTCTCTATGACGTATAAAGTATGATTGAGACACCACGATCATAAGATTATAAAGAAATTGCATTTTGTTAAAACGAAAACTATTTAAGTCAAACTCTGATATATTAGTGAGAATTAGGTGTGTCAGTGAACGAAACGGAGAGGAAGAATAAAACTGAATGGAAGGAGCGTTCCAGTTTCGATTCCTCGCCTAGTTATGGCAATATTTCACATTCGGAGCGAAGAACAAATTGATATCTTCCAGTGAAAAAGACGTCGATTCTAATCCTCGCATTCTCTAATCTCATACCGTTACTTCGCTTTTCGATATTGAGGCATTTCTTTACTTCTTTTTTATCTTCTTTACTTCTTTTCTATCTTAAATTATTTTTATTGAATTTTGGATTTCTTCCTAAGAAATTTCCCCAACTTGTGACAAGACGTAGTCCTGACTTCATTTTTTGCCATGCATTTGCATTTGGACGATTAAGATATACTTGTCTAATAATGCGGATTTTTTGTGTGAAACTCACTACCATTTTGTCATTCTCTTGTATATTAAGGTTTTTCTTCTTAACATGATGTATAATTTCCAGTATGTAATTTCACACAATTCAAATTACTATGATTGTAATTTGGCTTGAGAAACTTTCTTCAAATTCGTGTTCACTAAATGAAAAGTGGAACTTTCCTCCAAATTTGAATTTCATTTCTCTAACGTTTTTTTCTAATACCCACCTCTAAAGTTTTATCTAATACCCAACTTTAAGAAATTTTAAATTCGATAAACATTCAATAAACACGTTATTTAATTGTGAAGAAATTTCCCATAATCTGAAAAATTGAATCAACTTCGAGAGAGCAAGATTATAATCAATTTCCTGACCCGGATCTGTCTCTGATCAGAGGATATAGTAAGGATACGTTCGCACTGACAGGAGAGAAGGCGTGAATGAACGAAAGAGAAAGGCTACGGAAGGGTGAGAGGATTACAGAGAAAGTTCGAAAGATTGTGGGTGGGTGGGAAAATCGCTGGTTGTACTAACAACTGTAAAGGGTAGGCAGGAACAGAGAAATCGGGAAAGGAAAGGTGGCCTGGAAGGAGGAAACTGTGGGGAAGGTGGGAGCAGGAAAGCAAGAACTGCGAAGGTTGCAGCGACGGATCCGACGGAATTGAGGGTGGTGGTGGAGAGAGTGTCAATACCAATGAGGTGGTGGGGCTGCGACAGGCAGAGAGTGAAGAAGCGGAACAGAGGAAGTACCGACAGTATCAAGCCAGAAGTAGCAGGGGGAAAGAACGACGGATAAATCCTGGAAGGGGGAAGAGGTGCACGAGTTGACGATACGGAAGGACGACAAGCGGGCTTGCATCGGGAGTGACAGAGAGGGAGGAGATGTCTGAAGAGACAAGCGGTCGAGACATGGCAAGTCAGCAGGGGAAACGGCGGGGAGGCCGTCGGCAGGTGTTGAGAGAGCGCGAACCGGCCAAATTCATTAACGCGCCGGGCGCTGGCTGTTCTAATTAGGGCGGCGCGGCGCGGCGGACAGGCAGATGGATGGGCGGCGGCGCGGAGGGGCGACCCGCGACCCGCGCCCCATCGCGGCGATCGCCCGCCCGCCCGCCCAAGGCGCCGTTTTCGCGGAACCCCCGCGCGTAATTGGGGTCAAGCGGGCGGCCGACGACACGCCGCCGCTCGCCCTGCTGCCACCACCACCACCACCACCATCTCCGATACCTCCGCCTCCTCCATCACCTCTTCCTCCACATTCTGCTCCACATCCAATCACATCCTACCGCCGCGCCGCCGACGCCACCATTGCTGCTACCCTTTCTACACAACCACCACCTCCTTCTCCTCTATCTTCTCCACCTCCTACTCCTTCTCCTGCCCCCTACTCCTCCTCCACATCCTTCGTCTCTTCCGTTTTCTTCAATCGTCCTCTGACTCTTTCCCCTCCATCTCTTACTTCGCCGCTCCTCCTCCACTTCCTCCTCCTCCTTCTGCTCCCCCTGCTTCCACTCCAATTCCTCCTCTCCTCCTCCTCCATCTTCTTCACTTCCTTCTCTTCCGGTTTCTCATGCTCCCCCTGCTCTTCCTTGCACATCCCCTATCTCCCCTTCCACCTCCTCTATTTTCGTCAATTCTCCTCTGACTCTTCTTCCACCATATTTTCCTTCGCTGCTTCCTCCTTCACCTGCACCTGCTGCCACTGCTCCTCCTCCAATTCTTCCACCTCCTCCTTCGTACCTTCTTTCCTCAGCTTATCTCCCTCTTCCTCCGCCTATTCCTCTCTCAGTTCCTATCTTCCGCCGCCTCCTTTCCCCCCTCATTCCCCTGCTCTTACATCCCTTTCTCTATTTACAGATCCATTTCCTCCACCTTCTCCAGCACCTCTTCTGCCTCTTCTTCCCCCAGCTTCTACCCGAGCTGCTCTTGATCTTCCTGCTCTTCGTTCACCTACTGCTCCACATCCAATACCACCGACACCACAAACGTTACCCTTACCTATGTTAAAATTGTAGAACAGGCGTTATTCAGGTTCTAATCTACCGACGAGAATCATTGAGGAAATCTTCAAATAGACAGCCTAAGTTCTAAAATTCATTCTTTATATTCCATTTAATTTAAATATTTGTAAAATGTGTGTGAATTTTATACGAATAGAATCGATATTTCTTAGAAATCATTTAAAATCTAGACGTTGTTTTCTAGCAAACTATTTTAGACTTGAGAAGGGCATTCCAATTTATCTGCTTTCCATTAGGACAACCTTATATCAGAAGAAGTGTACTACGAAAATACGTCAATTTTTCAGTTTACTTTTCAGCTGTTTCTGTCCTTACTTATACAAATTCAGCAAGTCGTTTTCATGGCACGAAGAGTAATATTTCTATATAGACGAACATTATTTTTCTGTTAAATGGCTGTCGTTTGACGTTTGTAGGGAAATAATTACACTAGTCACAAACAGATTTTTTGTTTAATTTTATTATGTTGATGAGCTCAGACGAATGTCACATCAGTTTTGCTATATCGCGAACATAGTTTTGCAAATGAGTATTTTTTAGTTTACCAGTAAAGCAACAAATTAACAGTAATATAATTCTACCATGAGCTTCATACTAAATCAAATGGATTTTCCCTTGTAACTACTTCCTTAACTTATCTCAAGCAATGAGGTCTGTACTGATGTTCCAATACAATGGAGCCTTACCACCCAATTTTTACTTTCTGCAATAATAGTTATTACAATAGTTATGTGTTCAATACGTTTTTACAAAGCATCAGGAAATACAAGAAGCTCGAGAAGAAAGCCTATACCTCTTACTTTGGTCTGAAATTGGGTGGTCACACATTGTAGTCCTGTGATATCGACGAACATGAGGATGAAAGTCAATAATCAGAAGATTCCGACGGATTTAAGCAATACCTGTAATTATATAGGGATGGTAAACATGAGAATTACGAAACGAAACTGTTTATATGAAAAAAATTCTATTTCGTATTCAACGCTCGCTAACGATAATCCACAGGGTCCCACGTTTCCCAAAATTCCAAGCTCACCACAAGAAGAGGTGTGATGTTAATCACACGAACCAGCACGAGCGTCCGAGACTCGGCCAGCAAAGTCACGCCACCCGCCAGCATTCCCATCCCTTTCGCCCATAACAGTCCTCCGCCGACAATTGATTAGTGGGTTACCACCAATACTGCACCGCTCGTTGGGAGCCTTCCCCTTCCCGCGCCGCGTCGAGTGAAAGTGTGGGAATCGCGCAACGGGGGTGGACGCGCGCGCCGCCCGGGCTGTATCCGCTCCACTTGGCGGCTGCGTTGGCGACTGACCCGTGGCCGTGAAAAGTGGAAGGCCCCTGCGGCGGCGCGGTGCTCTCAGGTCGCGAGAACGCTGATCTCGGCTCGATCAAGTACTTCTCGATCAAATTCCGACAGTCCCGGTGCCGATGGTCGCCTTAGTAAATGTGGAGCAAGAGAGGAAAGGATTGGCAGGCTTGAAAGAAATTATTTTCAGTTTTCATGTTTTTGTTGAAACCCATTATTGAAGAATTTCGTAAGTTACTGACAGGCTTTGGTGGCTCAGGGAATCAATTGATGTCACTGCAGAGTCTCTGACCGGGAGGTCGTCATAGGATTCGTGTCCCGACCTTCCACAGGATTTTCGACACTAGCGGAATAGCTAAGTAAAATTTCGCCGCTTAGGGGAGGAGAATTCTAGCGGCCGGCTGATCTCATCGGTAGTGTTCCGTGGTTTCTCCGATGAACACTAGGCGAATGCCGGAGCAGTACTCTAAAACACGGACCACGGACCGCCCTTTTCTTCCTTTTCTTTGTCTTTGTCCTATCCTCACCGTTACTTATACACACACACTTACATGTACTACACACCGCACATACCGAGAGATCGGTTGAGAGCTTAGAGTTTGTTCCGGCTTGGGCGGGCAGATGGGAAGATCCTGCGGGGAAAATCACCGCCGCCTCCCGAGGAAAGAACATGTGCTACACTTACGGGACTAATGACCTTAGCAGTTGACGCGCCCGGAAACACTAAACAATCAATCAAATAAGAAAGGATATGCAGGATGGAAATAAATAATTTTCAGTTTTGATATTTTTTACCTTCTTGAAACCTATCACTGAAACTACCTATCACTGACTTATGAAGAATTTCGTAAGTCACTGTAAACATTCATTGATTCTATTATGGAGGTTTAGAATACTCGTTAATGTATAATCACACAGGTGTTTGAAAAAGTAAAAGCCATTTCATAATATTCCACGAAATGATCACTCCAGATATTTGAAACTCTTGCGAAAGAAAGGTGCATATTTTGAAAGTGTGATTTGTACCAACAAGCAACATAAAGGGCAGTTAAAACAATATAGCGGTGTCTTCAGCTATGTGCACATCAGAAGAACAGAGAGCAGTAATATATTTGTGGTCAGAAGGCATGAAAACTCAAAATTACTGAAGGACCAAGCGTATGTCAGACGCCCGAGGCGGACGGAAATTTCGCCGCTCCTTATTTAGGTACTTCAATTGAAAAGACTAAAATGCACAATAATTCTGAAGAACTTTTTTGCATGAACAATCGTCATTATTGCTTATTGTACAGATTACAAATAGAAAATTCATGTATATGCGTTTTACAATATAATAACCACATGTTTTACGATATAGTAATCACGACACATTCATTTAAAGAAGTCGTCAGAGAAAAGTAATGAAAACTTTCGTGCTCATTTCAATTGGTTCGAATCATAGGTGTCATAAATCATTGGTTCAATGGTCCGAATCATTGGATTAAATTTTTAAAAGATATTATTATTTATTGTGAAATTTTGCCGTCTCTTAGAAGTGCCGCCTCTGCCGCCCCCACTACGCTACGCCAGTGAGAAGGACTATGCAAATTGTACGTCGATAACTGCGTTAGCGAAAGAAAAAGTACCCCACTAGAAGGTTGTGATCCGGTTGAGATCCGGCACCGACCGTTGGCGTCGGCTTGTGGAATTTTTCTCGTCCAAGTATATCCTCCAAGGAATAAAGCAAGGTCCCAGCTGGGCTCCCAACATTGGTGGTAGTGTGATGAATGTAAATATAAGCGTGCGTATGAAAGAAGTGAACGCAAAGAGAATAAGAATGAAGAAAGATAGCACGTGGTCCATGGGTCATTTCTAAAGGTAGTACTCCGGTATTCATCTTGTATTGCTTTGAGAAACCATGGAAAATGATTGAACAGAACAGCGGCTGAATTTGACCTAATTAATTAATTTTAGTTTAAGTCGCATTAACAACATGCCCATGAGCGACTGACGATACAGACTATCATATAGATACACGTTCAGTTACACTGTATATTTACATTTTACAGTTTACAACTTTTTAATACTGCAGTTTCACATTATTATAACTACTGAATATTGCCAATAACACTAATAATTTACCATTTCTCCACAATGCTTGAACAATTTGTTCGTTACTTATTAACTCATTTTTATACTGTACAGTTTTTATGTTTAAAGGACAAGCGTTAAACAGATATAAAGTTAAATATCCTAAAAATATTAACCCATTTACAGAATTGAACGACTTTCTCTTGAAAACTTGATGACATCAGAATAGCCTTGAAATCTTCTTCCTCTAGGTAAAATTATGTTGGCTATATTTTACACAACCATTTCAAAAAAATGGCACATAGATAGATTTGGGTTACAAAATTCACAAAAGGGTTGTGGGGTTTTGTTTGTAAGGTGTATATATGTATGTAAGATGTGTGTGGACTGTTCTGATCCACGAGATAAGAGTCTATTCTTTTCGATTCAGTTTCGAACTTGCAAAGAGCCCACAAAAGTAATTTTGATCTAACTAGTGTGTAAAATCCTGCCACCATAGGGACTCGAACTCTGGGATGTTCCGATCAAAGTTCTGCGTTACCAACAATTATTGCCCCGACCCTCCTCAGCCGTTTGAAGGCACTGCGGTGTCCAAGACGTAGCGAACTGCTCTGGAGCGTGGTCTAACAATACCCGCACCGGATTCTCCAACCTCCGCAGCGCAGAGCGAGTGGTTGAGTACAGACCACCCCAGGAGGCCGCGGCGCGTTAAATACGAGATTGACGCTGGAATCAGCCGACTAGAACGGAACTTTCCGTCGTGCCCAGCGCTGCAATCTGAATTAGATGGCAGGCGCGGCGGTATGGCCTCTGTAAATGACATTCTGAAAGATTTCTCTTTACTTGTCGGCCAGCCACAGTAACTTTCTGCGGGAAAGGGAGGCTATCCCACGTCTTGCCTCGGTAAACCGCCAGAACAATTTTATTACTCAAGAAGACGATTATATTGAATCCATTCCTTAGTAACTCCATTTCTAGGTATTTGTACCGGGACCAAAATAAAAAAAAAAGAATCTTAAATATATTTTCAAACTGGAGATGTTTTTTCTCATTTAGTGAACCAGACGAGATCTCCTCATGGAGATACAGTCAAACCGTTGAGCATTTTCTTGAAATTGTATGCAATAAATGCATAGAGAGAGATGAAGCAAAAAAGCTTAGAGGTGGTAAATTGTTTTGCACTTAAACGCTTTGACATGATAATTTTTTCATCAAGAAGATTTTGTATGCACAGAAATATTCAATTCCATTAAACCGTGTTGCTAGAATGGTAAAATGGGAAATTATATCATTACGGTACGTGCTCTAGAATGAAGAAAATTATTAATTCGAAGGATTAGCTTAAAGATACTAATAAAATGACAAAGTATTAACAATGTGTCTAAAATTATTGAGATTAAGAATACGATGGCCATATTTCCATATTTCGCAGCGTGTCGTAATTTTGTTAGAAATAGTCATTATTTATAAAATTAAGTTAAGTAAAAGACTAACTTTGGCTATTATATTTTCGTTTGAGGCTTTCTATGTTTCGAAAATAAAATTGTTTACATCTTCCTTTGGCAAAGAATTTTAATTGAATGATGTGGCGAAGCTCTTAGTGAATCTGGTGCTTGTCGCCTACAATATGTCAAAAAATTAAAAACACAGTGAAACAATAGTTAATCAATTTTTCCGTATCACAGACCTACAATACAGCAGTTCTTTATGCTACAAACACGTATTTTGCGAGAAATTAAATTAATTAATACCAATATTTTCAAAACATTGATATATTTGTGAGGTTTGCACAAAACATTGTAACATTGCAAAGGTACTAGTGATTGGTCGCGGATCCGACACCGCCAATTGCCGAAAATTTGCGTTATGCGTTTAGCATCTATTAATTTGGGGCGACTGGTGGAATTGAATCCGTAGCCCTTCTGCTCTGATCAGTGGTTTTCGTGCTTGTCCTGATCGCTTCCAAACCGGAACATCATCCCAGAATATGGTCCACGGACCGCCGGCAATTCTTCCTCCTCTACTCTGTCTCCATCCCTCAACCTTAAGGACGAGCGAAGGACAATCATCCTCAACTGGTCAATCCCTAGTCTAGTGTCAAAAACTATAAATGCTGTTGCGCCAGAAAAAAAGTAAGAGAGATCAATGGGAACGCAAGACAAACTAGTGGTGCTACAATTGCGGGTACTTTATTGCATTATTTGTAAGGTTTGCATGTTTTGAAAATTCGAGACTTCCATGAAAATTAGAACTACACTGTTTTTAAAAGCGCATTTTGCTTTATCAGAGAAAAAATAAAGAAAAATTTGGAGCCATTTGTGAGGACATTTTTAAAAGGGCTTTGCTATCACGCTTCATATAATGTATCCCTCAAATTCAAAATATCAATTTCAAATTTAAGAACCGCGACAACAGCAGATAGATTAGCAAACATCAATTTTTGAGATACGGGAAAACCTTGCTTTCGGTTTATACAGCGTTGCTCATAGAGGGACGGTTGGACATTTTGCCGTAAACCAATGTTTCAGTATCAAAAGCCCATAAAACGTGGATTTCGAATACAAAACGTGTTACAGGATGTATTTTTTTCCATACAGGAACAAGAAGACTTTTTCTTAACCAAGGCTCGGGAATTAGAGTTTTTCAATAAAAAATCGCCGTTTTCGCTGCAGCATTGCCATACTTTCTCATCACTACCCCAGTAGTATGTGAGGAACCAACAATCCTGCAGAAAGAAGCTAAAGCAAATTCCCCTACCCTACGCCTGAGCTGCGCGCTTCGTGGCATAGGGAATTCCGCGACTGGGTGAGAGCGCGGGTGGCGCAGGGTGGCGCAGGGGGAAGGAGCGGGATGGCGCGGGGAGGCGCGGGGCGGCGCGTCGTCGGTGCGCTGGGGCAGAACGGCGCGGCGTCGGCGTCGGCGTCGGCTCGCCACGCGCCCGATGGCCGGCGATAGGCGCTCGCGGCTCTTCAATCAAGCGCTCGGGCGGGCGACGGCGCCGCGTTCCGGGAAACGAAGCTGTGGCCTGAGGCGCCACCCACGCCCTTTACCTGCAACACTGTGTTGCCACCTTGGCGGAATATTCCCTGGCGGTCGCACTGATTTATTTACTTATTTATCTGTTTATTAATTTAATATTTCGGGTTTCCTGGCGCGTCAATTGGCGGGATCATTGGTCCCTTAAGTGTAGCGCATGTTATTATCAAGGGAGGTGTCAATATTCTTTCCTCAGAAGGATGGCGAGGTCCGGCGCCGACCTACAAATAGGCTGGCGAGGGTTTCCCCAACCAGGTATCTTCCATCGGCAGGGCACCGCTCCAGCCGGGCCACGCTCTATGGTCTCGTCTAATCTCCCAAGGTGTGTGGTAGTGAAGTGCATGTAAGTAAAAGTGTATATAAGCAAGGGGGTGAGAATAGGATAGAGAAGAGGAAAGAACAATTGTGCGCGGTGCGTGGCCCCCTTGTTTAAGTATCGTTTCGGTATTCGCCTGTTAATGATCACTGGTCAGAGAGATCACGGAAAAGTACCGATGAAAGGAGCCAACCGCCAGAATTCTTCTTCCGACAGCGGCTGAACTCGTCCTACCTTTCTAGCTAGTGCCGAAAATCTTGCCATCGGTACTCGAATTGTAGCGGGCCTTTTGATTAGAGGCACAGCAGTGACATCAGTTGATGCCCTAAGCCACCTCAACCCGATAAGCGGTCGCACTGTAATCACGGTCGTTCCCTTCTCTAAAGTTGTTCCACCGTCTGTTCGAATGTGTGACACAGTGAATTATATTAATTTCAGAAGCATCATCGACTATGATCCATAGTCCCGTAAGTGTTATATACCCGGATTATGCGGCGTTTCTCCTACGCTGTGAAGTGAGACATGACGCTGACCTACACATTGGCTTGCCAGCTTCTTTCCCTTTCAGGTATCTCACCCAGTGGAGCTCCTCACGAGCCAAAACGAACTGGCCTCGCATCAAATACGTAGTGAAGTGCTTGTAAGAGTATATAAGTGTGCTTGTGTGAAACAGAAGAGGAGTTAAGGTTGAGGAAGGAAAGATTGCACGCAACGACCATGTCCCGCTTAGTCCGAAGCTCGTACGTTCGGGTACTGCACGGGCATTTGACTGATATTGATTGATTCTGCAGCACCACTAGTTTCATTGTGTTCGAATTTAATCCAATAAAAAGACATAGTCAAGTCAATACGTAAGTCGTAAGATAATTCCCCTTGTTGATAAACAGTGGTTCGTTCATATTCAGAAAATGCTTATAGATTCCATTGAAAATAATTCTTATTTGTTTCAGAAAATACAAAACAAAAAGAGTTCTCTCCTGTTAACGACAGTAACATAAGCTAGATACTAATAAATTCATGGATTAAGCTCCTATTTACTCCAAATTTGTGCTTCATCGGTTTGCTTGAGTTTGATTTTTCTTTTGCTTTGTTTTCCTAACACTCTCACCGTACTTGATTTTTCGTCGTTTCATTATATCGATTCTTGTTCTGCTGTTGTAGAAAATTGCTAGTTTAATTCTCTGAAGTTATTCGACCCTTCAGTTTTCCATATTTATGCCACCAGTTCTGTATTTAAGCGGATGGTACTCTATATAATCACGAATGTGACATTTTAGCCTCAATATATTCGTACTTCCTAAAAGCGTCTTACAGAGTATCTAATACATTTTAAACTCTTCTGAGCTATTGTATTCTTTATTGAAATGATATTTTCACTGTTAATGAAAGTCAGAGATGTTGCACTCTTGTTTTCTTTCTCAAACTGATTTATAGCAGTATTTCAATAATTTTTAATCCTATTTTCCTTTTCTAAATGACGCTTGCACATACGTGACTTCCTTTATCAAGTTAACTCAAGAATGTTCTTTGCCGATCACTATCTTTGCTTTTGCATCAACGTTCTTTCCTCCACAAACTCTATTTTTCCGATTACTTCCTTGTTCTATGGTGTTACTCTGTGGTGACATAAATCAACTTATAAGACATGAATAAAGTAAAGCGATCGTGTAAACGATACGTAAGTATGATGTATCTCCGCGATATAAAAATCGACAGAAGAGATTTTTTTAGTTTCTTGACTATTTTTCTCGCTTTCAGTTTTCTCCCATTTTTTTATCGCAAAGCTCATCTAATCATAAGTGTGTCTCCTCCATTCTCCATACCATCCGTTCTACTCATACAGACTCATTTTATTCTAACCGCAACATTCCACATTAGCAGGGTTCAGGTTCTGATGACCTAAAAATTATTTGAAAATGAACTATAAATGACTTAAAAATAAATGGGACAGATTAATAAAATGTCTTTAATACAAAGTATACGAGGAAAATGTCCTTATTAAAAAAATAAAAAAATGTATGAAAATGGTTATTAATTCAATGAATTGTGCATGTTCAAATAAAATGTATTGATTTAAAATTATCTTAAAATTATTTAAAATATTTAATATAAGGTATTTATTTTATTAGGAAATGAAATCCTTAGGTCCGATCTTCCAAGTGTCAGGTTCGAAAGGTCGGAAGTTACCGAATATCCGTGTAATTTTGGGAGTTCGAAAAACAGAGTCCACTCCAGTAGTGAAATTCATCATGAGCTAGCAGTCATAGCATACAATAAAACCTTTATTTTTTTTTTTAATTTTGTGTTTTTTGTGTTAATTTACTAACAAAAAAACCGAAAAGGAAACAAATGCGTAAAAACGACAAAAGTGACGCAAAGATCCAAAAAAAGGACCCAATAATTGCAAAATGGCAAAAAATGTCTAGACAACTGTCTATTACCTAGAAGTCGATTGATTGATTGATTGATTGGTGATTCCGGGCGCGTCAACTACAGAGGTCATTAGTCCCATTAGCGTGTTTTTCCTCGGGAGGTGGCGGTGATCTTTTCCCCGCTGGATGGGGAGATCTGACGCCGACCTACCGTCGACTAGCGGGGTTTCCCCTCAACCAGGTATCTCCCAGCAGCAGGGGCACCGCGCCAGCCGGGACAAGCTCTAAGCTCCCTACTGGTCTCCTGGCATGTGTGGTAGTGTAGTGCATGTTAGTGTAAGTGTGTGTGTAAAGGATGAGGATAGGACAAGGAAGAGGAAGGAAAGATCGCGCGCGGTCCATGGCCCGTTTGTTAGTTGCTGTTAGAATACTGTTCCGGCATTCGCCTGGTGTTGATAGGAGGAACCACAGAATACACCGATCAGAGCAGCCGGCCGCTAGAATTTTCCTCCAGACAGCGACTGAATTCGACCTAGCTGACAAACTAGTGTCGAAAACCCTGACGCCGTCGGGACTCGAAACTAAGGCCTCCCGGTCAGAGGGACTGCAGTGACATCAGTTGATGCACTGAGCCATTTCTCCCGGTCCTACAAGTCGAGATAAATATTAATTTACAAGATAGCTACCAATAAAAAAGACAGCATTTCATCAGAATCCGAGCCGTTCTCATTAGTCTCTACATTCTCTAACTCCCCCTCCTCCGTGACCTGTCCTCTTGATTTGACTTGGCTCAGGTGATGCTCGTCTGTCTCTCTCGCATGCGGGGCTGTCAGATGCCCTTCCCTTCCCTGCCCCACCCCCATCGTCTCTCCCCCCTCCACCCCACCTTCCCTTCCCTTCCGTTACCCCTCCCTCTCTATCCCGCGTCGCGTCGTGCACAGGCAATCTCGCTGCATTGTGGCTGTTCGCGGGATCGACAGATTAACCTGTCGCTGCTCTCGCGCCGTCTTATCGATGTTCGCGCGGTCGACGTGAGCTTCGGCGGTGTTGCCGGATAGAGCTCTTTCACATCTGGTTTACTTTTAAGAAAATTCCTGCGCATCAGGGTGACATTTCGCTTTTGAAAAAAAGCCGATCGTGTTTAAATGATTAAGCAGTATCTGTGTTTGTCGGGAAGCACAACAGGAAGATGAGAGCTATCTATGGTATTTCGCGCTAAGTACAGGTGCCAGCCTAGATATGATATTTAGCATGTTGTCCTGGTAAATATGTACGAATTCCTAACTCTGGCCCATCAAAAGAAAAAAAAAATGTTTTGGCAAATCGAAGATACTTAATTTACGTTGCATTAAAACATTTAATCACGAAAAATAAATTTGCCCTAGCTGATAGCACAGTGACGTAATACGAAAGTACTGACAAGGGAAAGGTGAATTACAGAAAGTTCTGTAAACTCTATTTCAGTTTCTTAAAATTTAAAGTAAAAAAATCCTCCAGGGTTGCATCCCGACAGTTACTTCCCAATATAATGAAGCAAAAGCTGTAAGGCCGTAAGGGCTGGCCAGAATATTGAAGCTAATGATTAAAAGAACGTGTAAAAATACAGGATATTACGTGAAGCGAACATTATGATAAAACATTTGAAATATAAAAAACATAAATCGGGTTTGAGCGATTTCAAGGGTCATTATTTGCGATTTGCAAAATCTTCATCGATAGCTGGTCAGTAGCTCATAAGTTTTCCCTATATGTTTCGTCATTATTCTGGTAATCATTGGCATTTTTCAATACGACAATTTCTCCACAGTTCCAACAATAACAGGGATAAACGACGCAACCCCGGCGCCGCTTCGTGTGTCTGCATTGAGGCGGCAAGCGGTTTGAATAGCACTTCCGGAAGTAACATTTAAAAACAATTTTTTCTCGAAAACAAAGCTTGATCCGTCGATATTTTTGAAATTCAATGGAGATCTGCAGTAATTTTTTGTCGTCGGAACTTGCGGACATTCTGAATAGTCTAAAGACACAAAATTTCACTATGCACAACCAATCGTTAGTACGTCTGTTTTGTTTGCAAAATTAACGAATCATTAATTTATTGATGTTTCCGGGCAAGTCAGAAAACTACGGCCATTAGTACCGGTAGAAGTGCATATGCTATTCTGGGGTTTATTCTGTTCCTCCACTCTGGATGTGTGTGTGTGTGTAAGGGGAAAGACAGGACAAAGGAGAGAAAAGAAAGATTCCGCACGGTCTGTAGCCCGTTTGATATGGTACTGCTTCGGCATTCGCCTAGTATTGATCAGGTAAACCATGAAAAACTACCGATCAGAGCAGCCGGCCAATAAAAGTCTCCTCCAGACAGCGGCTGAACTCGACTTAGCTATCTAGCTACAATCGAAAATCCTGCCAGTGTCGGGACTGGAACCCTAGCACCTTCAAAGTCAGAGTCGCTGCAGAGACAACGCCTACGCTGGCTCTGCGCTGGTGGAGTAGTTGAACAAACCAGTATCATCGAATCTATAATTTTTACGATTACCGATTTTGCAGAAGAACAATAGTAGGCTAAATAATCATAACTACGTAATAAACAAAATCTCACACGAACGCGGTCCCTAAATGGGTTGAAAGCAGTGCGGGAGTTGGGGTTGAAAGCAATGGGTTGAAAACCACGCGCGACGGCGAAGACGTCTGGAGAGGATGGCGGAGAGCGAGTGGACGGATGGGGAACCAGTGGCGGGGTGGTGACCGAAACTGCGAGTGGGGAACCTGTGGGTAGGTTGACTGATTCATTAGGGTTTCCGGGCTCGTCAACTGCTAATGTCATTTGTCCAGTAAGTGAAATGCATGTTTTTACCGCGGGAGGAATAGAAAATCCTGTCACTGTCGGAACTCGAACCCCATGACCTCCCGATCAGAGGTAATGCAGTGACGTCAGTCAATGCTCTGAGCCACCGAAGCCGGTGTAGATAGGCGGGGAGTCAGTGGGTGGGTGGGAAAACTTTTGGTTGGAGGACGTTTGGGAGGTCAACCAGTTGGATGAACTGGTGGTGGTGATGGAGGTGGTGATGCAGTAGGGTGAACCGATTGAAGGCACCGGGGAGGCGTGGCGACAGACGAGCGGAAGACGGGCCGGTGACAATCGGGGGAGGGGGATGGCAGGGGCGCGGACGTGTGGGCGATGGCGCAGATGCATGTTCGTGGGCATGGACGAGGACGTTGGCCAGGACGTTGGCGAGGACTTGGGCGAGGGCGTGGGCGACGGCGAGGGCGAGTGCGTGGTCGTGGGCGAGGGCGTGGGCGAGGGCTTGGGCGAGGGCTTGGGCGAGGGCTTGAGCGAGGGCTTGGGCGAGGGCGAGGGCAAGGGCAAGGGCAAGGGCGTGGGCGAGGGCGAGAGTGAGAGCGTGGGCGAGGGCGTGGGCGAGTCCGTGGGCGAGACCGTGGGCGAGGGCGAGGACGTGGGAAAGGATGTGGGCGAGGGCGTGGGCGAGGGCGTGGGCGAGGGCGTGGGCGAGGGCGTGGGCGAGGGCGAGGGCGAGGGCGTGGGCGAGGGCGTGGGCGAGGGCGTGGGCGAGGGCGTGGGCGAGGGCGTGGGCGAGGGCGTGGGCGAGGGCGTGGGCGAGGGCGTGGACGTGGGCGTGGATGTGGGAGAGGGCGAGGGCATGGGCGACAGCATGGTTATGGGTGACGGGGCAGGCGGACGCTCGTGGGCGTGGGCGGGCGCGCGGCGCCAGGTGCGAGATGGTGCGCGGGGCGCGCGCGCCGGGAATGCTCGGGCGGGCGGCGGCGTGGCATGCCAAGCACGAGGCCCGGGCAGTGCGGCGCGCCAGGCGCGGCGGGCACGCGGCCGCACGCGGCGCGAGATGCGCGCCCAGGCACGCGGCGACTGCGACGGCCCTCCGCCTGCCCGAGGTCCACAGTCCTTGCAGGTTGGAGACTGGCCTCCGACGTTGCGGAATGAAATCCGAGCAGCCCCTTCATAAGCCCTGTACGTTTAAGATAAGGATTTGCGCCTACCGTTTACCCGTCCCAACAGAGGCGTGCCAACACAGATGGAGCAGGGGGTGGGATGCCGTGGCCCCCTTGAACATTATTACAGGGGTTCCGAAGCCTTAAGTTATAAAACATTTTAGGTAAATTGCAATCGCAAATTTTCCTCCTTCTTGTCCGGACAAATTGACGAGTGTTTTTTACTTTTGAGGAAGCAGGGTTCTAAGTCATCCGGCTACTATTTAATAGTTCAACACAAAATCAATTGTGGTTACTAATTGTGTAATAGAATTTTTCTTTTCTAGGAAAACGTTATAGGTAAAAATGAGTTTACGGGAAATAGGGGACCAGAAATGTGGTTGGCCCCAATCTTGTTTTAGGTGTCACATCCCTTTGCGCCCCCAGTAAATATGCTGGAGAATTTACAGTATGTGTTCGCCTAAGCGTCGCAGTTTCACGAACGAAACCTGTCCACCCCAGAGCTTCTTTGGGATACTTCTTAGTGGTGGATCGTATCCCGAATGCCTGTGCGCGGAAACGTGTTTCGGGTGCGATTTTGTTCAACTTATGACTGTAAACTATTTAGATAAGTAAAGATACGAGTGTACGGTCACCGTTTACTTATGGAATACCACGAAAGACGAGTCCCAGACACTTGGTCGGGTAAAACTAATTTACCTCGCTCGGGTGTGGACCCGCTACATGTACATTGATGGTCTTGATTTTCTTATTATATTCGCATGGCAAAGCAGAATAATGCTATCTTTTTATTAACTAGAAAATTAAATATCTTATTTATTTTGAATAATAGTGAATGTGGTTTAATGGAGATAATGTAATATATGCAAAGATAAAGAACTCTGAAAAATATTGCTGGAAGAAGATGAACAGTATTTCGTTGAATCATCGTTCTAAGGGTACATTTCTTCAAGTAAAATTCTTTGTTTCAACATTTTGACTTATACTATTACGTTATGACAATGTGTTGTGACAAAACATATTACAAGACAATGTTGTGGAGAAACATTTAGGTCAAACAAGTTCTATTTCAACCTGATGATTTCAACAAAACTCAACATCTGAAGCTCGTACATATCATTAAACCAACTCTATTTACAGCAACTTTTTATTTTCGTAAAAGCTAGTTTTACATCTGATACACGAATGCTAAAAGTAAATAACTTTCCAACTGTGAAAACTAAGTTCTTCGCAAAACAAACAAGATAGTATAGAGACGAATCAACACGTAGGTCCGGACAAAAACAACATATGCGTCAAGAGAAAAAAATGTTATAATAAGAGAAGCCGAAAGCGGGGAAACGAGGAAGCAACAAACAGGAAGATGATATTACACCGCGCAGACACAGAGATGGACAATTAAGATTCGAGCCCTTTTGTAATTCTGGATGAAGTACAGCGCTCTTTCCTTCTAACCTGCTGCGCACGAAGTGTTCCCCGGGTCGTTCACGCGTTGTTGCGGCAAGAGCGCCTGCCCGCGTCGTCCGTGCCGGGAGCGGGGCCGCGTGGAGCGTGGAAGGGGAGCGAGGGGCTGGGAGGGGGAAGGGGGGCGGCAGGGCGGGGCGGCGCGGGGGCGGGGTAGGGCTGGTGGGGCGGCGCGGGGCGGGGTAGGGCGGGCGGGACGGCGCGGGGCGGGGTAGGGCGGGCGGGACGGCGCGGGGCGGGGCGGGGTAGGGCAGGCGGGACGGCGCGGGGCGGGGAAGGGCGGGCGGGACGGCGCGGGGCGGGGCAGGGCGGGCCGGGGCGGCGCGGGGCGGGTGGCGCGGAGCTGGACGGGGCGGCGCGTGGCGGGGCGGGGCAGCGTGGGAGCGGGGCGGGGCAGCGTGGAGCGTGGCGGCGCGGGGCGGGGCGTGGCGGGGCGGCGCGGGGCGGGTTGGGCCGGACGGGGCAGCGCGTGGCGGGGCAGCGCGGGACTCAGCGAGGTGGGCTGAGCGGTGCCGCGTGGGACGGGGTGGGGACGGGGCGGGAAGCAGAGCGCGCCATCTGGGCACCGTGCGGCGGGTCAGGGCGCTGCTCCGGACGTGCACCTGTTGCGTGCGCCTCGGTCCAGGTCGACGCCGCGCCGCCCTACCCGACGCCCCTTCGCCGCCTCCGCCACTGCGCTGCCGTCTGCTGAGAATTCGCCTGTTCGCTGCTAAGCGCTCGTACACCTTTGGAATACGTGACTGTTTTACTGGATGGGATAGCTCGGATGTAGTGTTGCCGTTCTACAGCGTAATTGACCGGGAAGGATCGAAGGTTCGAGTCCTGACGACTTTCACGACTGACACTTGCTTCGTAGCTGGGTTGAATTCAGCCACTGTCTGAGAGGAGAATTCCAGCCACCGGCTGCTCTGATCAGTTATTTTCCCCAGTCTCTCCGACTAATACCAGGCGAATGCCGGGGCAGTAGCCTAAGAAATGGCCATGGAAATCATTTCATCTTTCCTTCCTCATTATTGTCCCATTATTTCCCCTTACATGCACTAACACATGCACTACTCTCCCACACATATCGGGAGACAAATAGGGAGCTTGTACTTCAATTTATTTAGAGCTGTACTTGACGTAAATCAGCTGTTACGGTGTCATCCAATCGGGAGCTTACACGTCACTACGTGGACGTCACAATGGTGACGTTCAACCTCCCGATTGGATGACACCGTAACAGTTAATTTACGTCAAGTGCAGTTACGTTTAAATTCAAGTATGTCCCGACTATGGCGATGTCCCGCTTGGGGGGAGATACCTGGAGAAGGAGAGATTCTAGGAAGCCCTCGTATCTTTCGTTCCAACGGAGAAGAACAAACCCGGTACCTCCCGGAATATAACATGCATTTCAATTACGGGATTAATGGCCTAAGTAGTTGGCAGCCCGTAATCAATTTTTACTCACTCACATGTCAATTGTATCCACCAGTGATTGCGCTCCTCATGTTTTACAGTATCACAGAAGACATGTTACATTCGCTCGGATTTATTGCGTCTCGTGTTCTCGCACGCGTGTCCAGGGTGGCGGTCACGTGAGACTGCCTTCCCGGCGCCTCCATCTTTGTTCGGACTAGAGTTCGCTTTTGTTCGGACGAGCGCGCACCTCTCTCCTCCTACAGAGAATTGCATTCGGACCACGGTTCCGCATACTGACCTTGAGGATATGCACAACCCCAAACGAGTATTCCAAGCAACAACAGAAAGTAAACTTGCAATTTTTGTATTTTTATTCCTCCTTATCTAATGAAAATAATGACATCCCCCGTATGGTCATTGGATGCTCAGTTTACCGTCAATTTGTGCGTGTATCCCAAATTAGTAATACAGATAATAATTCTGTGAGATTGCAATACTGTTTCAGCTTTTATCTTTTTACCCTTTATCCCTTTACCCTTTTTCGTGAAACTGAAAATATTCATACGGAGGATTTTGCTAGTGCTTTTACTACTATAGTTTCAACTTTTATCTTTTTTGTTTTGTTCAAAGCCTTTATTAACGTATACAGTCCAAGACACGTCCAATCGTCCAAAAGTCATTCGTCTCTAATACAGATAGCATAACAACCCTCGTCATCCATATCCTTCCACAGTTATACCTGTCCTCATCGCTGTGGCTCTCTTTTCTTGTGCGTCAAAACCGCTGCCTCAACAAGGTTCTGTGGTTTGTGGTGACCGCTATTCTCCGTTTTCATAGCACACCCGTCAACATAATGGAAATATCATGACGACTTGAAACGGGTCCGGAAAGCAAAAACAGGCAACGGAAGAAATTAGGTTTCAGTGTGTTTTAGTATCGAGTCTTGTAACGCAAACATACTAAACTCTTCTAATATGCCGTAGGAAAGCGCTAGATTCGACTAATAGTGTGTGGAGAGAGAATCGAAAAAATCATTAAAAAACAATTTTGTTTAACGAAGATGTATAAATATTTTATATATATATATATATATATATATATATATATATATATATATATTCAATCAAACAATGTCCAATAATCGAATAACCAACTAAAATGGTAACAGAAAAAACAGGTTGCGGAATACCTACCTCTCTTCTCGTGGTAACAACACAATCAGTATTTTAAATTAGCAGTAATCTCATTAACAAACCAAAAAACTCTTTTCAATGACATACTGGTACTTTTTGAAGCAAACGAGTTTTAAAATACCGACTTTTAAATACCTGTCCTTTGTGATGCGAACCATGGAGCTATTTTAATATCATCGAATCACATTGATCGCACATTAAACAAAGAAAATAAAGGTTGCATACATCAATGTTCTCCCTAACAATTCTGACAACGTAACACATTTTTCTTCGAGTGCGTTGCTCCGCAATTAGGGGTGTGCCTTTACATTCTGAAACAGGTGATCTGTCGTTCACTTGCTTCTCGCAAGGTCGCCCCAACAAATCCTTCTCAGGAGACCTGCCGAGACCTCTTCAAAGCCCTGTCTCCGCTATTAGTTTGAAGTGAAGCCTCCAAGATAAATTATCAACGCAGAGGGAACTTATAATTCCCAAGACGGTCGCCTGCGCGTCGGACCGTTGATGTAAAATGAAGACACATTGCCCTCCCTTTTTAGTCCAAGATAAAACGTCTGTTGACATGTTGCCCTTGTTATCCGGGAGGCCGGCATCTGAGACACACCTAATGGACCGAGGCATGCTGAAGAGTCCAGCTCCACTGTTTGCTGCTCGAACAGAACTCTCAGTATTTGTCCGAGAGGTTACATTTCCACTTTCATGGTCGGCCGCACCATACAGGAAGATTACGATGCTTTGGTGGGTCATTTTTCTTTTTACTCGAGGTGCACGAAAATTTAGCGTGGATAATACTTAAATGTTGAAGAGAGAACCCTCGGTAAAAACGGCGAGAAGATAGCCGGCCGATAACTCGCAGCTGACTGTGACAAAATAAACATATTTTTGGCGGTGCAAGGAACGAATAATTTTGTTGGTCCAGAGATAAGGGGGTGGGGCAACTTTTCATACCAGTGGTCTTCTAACAAATAGATTGTCCTGATTCGACTCCAAAATTATTAATTATTTTTATATATTTCCTTAAGTACATAATAAACTATTTGTGTGTCTTTATACACAAGTCCCACGATACAATGTTAATACTATATTTACAAAATGAGATTAATAATAAGTCCGAGTAAATAAAATCTGAAATAAGGCTTTCTTTTATGAGAAATAAATTTGCGTTTGAAATTAGTTTACGATTCAAGATAATATGTGTACAAATGAAAATACCATAAAATATCTTTGAAATTAATGTTTGAGAAAGGAAAATTACGAAATAGCTACAATCGAATCAAACCTTTTTAATAAAGTAAAAATATATGCAGTACCAAACCCACGGAAAACTGTGTGGTTCCATGGATAAAGTAATTTCATTTGTTGTTATTTTTCGTAGAACTATTTCTGCATCAAATAACTGTACATTTAACTATCTTTCCTGTTGGGAACATGCGTGATCAGAAAACCGTCAAGAATGTTTAGCAACAATTAAAAAAATTTAGAAACTTGTTGGTTGAGAAAAGCCAAAGTAATTAAATGCAACACTTAGTTTCTCAAGCCTGAAGAACCAACCATTTGTTCCGTCAGAGTTTTAAACGAAAATGATTCATTTCTAAACATGTTGCTGAACTGTGTCTGTAAAAACCTGGAGTAAAATTGGCTACAATTGAAATTATATAAATCGGGAATACCTACAGCAAGTCTAATACTAAGTGCCATATAAAAATGCACTTTCCGACATAAAAAAGAAAACAGAATCTTTACAAACATTTTATGCTGGATTTGAAAACTTCCAGAAACAACACCCCACCGCTGCTTACTCAAGCAGTTTTCTCTCCAAATTTGTAACCAATGAATACGGCCTCCATTAGTAAGCCGGTAAGCAGAGTTTTCAACGCCAAGAGGACACTTGACTACTGAGTGCGGTCGTCCTCAAAGCCGGTGCCGCTGTTGTGGGTGTGGTGGACCATCTACGAGAAGAAGCAGAGAGTGCGGGGTTTGTCTGCTGAAACGATGTTATTAGGGGGCTGGGACGGTGGAAGACAAGACGTGGAAGGAGGGGGGGATGTTAACTGCGGTGCCTGAGATAGCAGAGGAAACAGCGGAACTAGTGGTAGGGGCGGAGGCAGAAACGGTAGCAGCAATAATTGTGGCGATAGTGGAGGCGATGGTGATGGTGGTGGGGGTTGTGCTGTTGGGTGACTGACTACTTCGTGTTTCCGGGCGCGTCAGTTGCTAAGGTCGTTATTCCCACAAATGTAGTGCATGCTTTATCTCGGATGGGGATGGTGTTTTTCTCCCCTCAGGCTAGTGAGAGCCAGCACTGACCTACACACCAGCAAGTGAAGCTTTCCCTATCCAGGGGCCATCGCCCTCGCCGGGGCTGACTCTGAGCTCCCGACGTGTGAAATACTGTAGTGCATGTAAGAGTTTGGGTAAGTAAGGGATGAGGATAGGGCCAGAAAGTGGAAGGAAAAATGGCGCGCGGCCCAGTGGCTTGTTTGTTTGGGTATTACTTCGGCATTCGCTTGGTGTAGATTGGAGAAACCATGGAAAACGATTGATCAGAGCAGCCGGCCGCTAGAATTCTCCTCCAGACAGCGGCTGAAATCGACCGAGCTATCTAGCTGGTCAAAATTAGACTGAGGCTGTGGCAGAGGCGGAGGCGGTCGCGGACACAGGCGGTGGTGCGACAACAGCAGGTTTCGCAGCCGTCCGGCCGTCCAGCACCCTGACCGGGCGGCGGGCACCAGCCGCGTCTTAATTGGACAGGGGAAGACGTGGCGTCTCCTTGTCGGTAGGGGAGTCAGTCCCGCCGCCACTGCCGCCGCCCTCACCGCCGCCCTCGCCGCCGCCGCCGTCGCCGCCACCGCCCTCACCGCCGCCCTCGCCGCCGCCGCCGTCGCCGCCGTCGCCGCCGCCGCCGCCGCAGCCGCCGCCACCGCCACCGCCCTCGCCGCCACCGCCCTCGCCGCCGCCGCCGCCGCCGCCGCCGCCACCACTGCCGCCGCCACCTCGTCCTCCTCCGACGTCTTGTTTACCTTGGGGCGCCGCACCTGCCGCGTCACCGTCGCAGAGCCCCTCTCCGCCGCGTTGAGGTTTATTTGTCTATGACCCGCTGGCGCCGGCAATTAGCGCGTCCTACTAACCATGCACTCGCCCCTACTAAGATTTTTCGCTTTCCAACACGGTCTAAACGCCATAAAATTTTCAACGTCACGAAATGTGAATTACAAAATAGAATGGCAAATGTTCATCATGTTTGTATTTGTTGGCGTTGAATTGAATAAAATCGTAATAGAAGCCAAATAAAGCAATACAGTGATTTAACACAATTTTCAAAATTAAAGTATATTTCTTTGTTCTGGTTGTCGATAGAAGAGTAAATATGGAACAAGACGGAACACGTAAAAATAAGATCCGGTACGGAGAAGAGTTAGTAAAGGGAGAGAATGAAAATTCAAAGTATATAAAAAAAGCTCAAAAATGAATGTCTTGAGTTGAATTGAGCAGTATGTCACATTGAGTTGTCCTCTGAATAAATTCAGTAAAATGCCGATAAATAAAGGGAAACAAGCAAAAACAGATGTCCTTTGTAAGGGAATACATTGCTAACATACTCCTCCCTTACTTATAAGTAATTATTTGAAAAAGTTAAAAATTTAAAACTCCAGTCCTACAGTATACTGTAGGAGCAATTTGTATCACTGCAGACCTCAATAGCGTGCTTTAACGACAGTTTCATAGCAATTATCTTATTCTCGCTTCCAGTGCTCTAATTCTGTGCATGTCGCAATTTATGTATCTGTATCTTTAAATTCCAACGAACCTTTTTCCAGCTACAGTTTCTAACGACACGGAGTTCGTTCCATTCTCTTCAAACATGATTGTTTCTTTGCTTTCCTCTTCAAACCCTCCCTTCCTCATTTACCAAACCGCATACCGTCACCTGCCCAACCTCCGTGCACGTAACTTTCTATTTATCGTACATGTTGTCCCTGCGGTCGCGCGTGGCGTCGTGCACTTTGTGTTACCATTGCCTCGTGACATTCGCGGAACACATTCTCCGCCGTCGCTGTTTGAGCAGAGGTCGGGAGAGGCGCCGTCTGCCGGTGGCGCCGTCGCCGGGCGTTTGCGTTGCGGCGCGGCGGGGCGGCCGCGGACCTCCCACGCCGAAGAAGATCACGAGGGGGGGAAGCAACTTCTGCGAAAATCGTGGAACGCGGGTAGAGTGGCGATGGCGCCAGACTCTGAGGCAGGGGTAGCCCATCACCCTCGGGACTCGAACTCCTAGGACCTCCCGGTCAGAGGCACTGCGGAGGCAAAAGTGTGGGAGTGGGCTTGGGGGTGGGCGCGGACATGGGCGCGGGTACAGACGAAGGGGATGGCGAGGGCGATGGCGAGGGCGGGGGCGGGGGCGGGGGCGAGGGCGAAGGCGAGCGTGAGGGAGGGCGAGGGCGAGGGCGAGGGTGAGGGCGAGGGCGAGGGCGTGGGTGAGGGTGAGGGCAAGGACGAGGGGGAGGGCGAGGATGAGGGCGGTGCGAAGGCAGAGGGGACGGTGGCAGCGATGGTGGGGGCGAGGGGTGAGACGAGGGCTGCGGTGAGGGAGGGCGTTGCGAAGACAGTGGAGGAGGACGAGGCCGAGGGTGAGTGCAAGGACGGGGGAGAGAGTGAGGGCGAGGGTCCGGGCCAGGGTCAGGGTCAGGGTCAGGGTTAGGGTCAGGATCGGGGTTAGGGTTAGCGTCAGGGTCAGGATCAGGGTCAGGATTAGAATCCGGATCAGGACCAGGGCCAAGAGCAGGGCCTGGGCGTGAACGAGAGCGAGAGCAATGGCGATGGCGAGGGCGAGGGCGAAAGCGAGACGACGGAAGAGGGAGGCGGTGGCAACGGTAAAGGACAGACCACTTGTGCCTCTAGAAAGCCGCCCCCTCACCGCCTCCGCCGCGTCGCGCACCCGATCCTTCTGCGCGGCCCGCGCGCCACGCGCCCGTCGGCGGGGGTGCTCACGCCTCGGCGCGCACGCGCTCGCACACGCGCGCGCGATCCATTACTCATCGTGCGTGAGGCAGCGCCGCTAACACGAAACAGATTCGGCTGTTCGCCGGCTGCGGACCGCAAGCTGCGGCCCCCGCCCCGGCCGCGTTGCCAACTTAGAGACCCTGTCAGCGCGCACACTCGTTATTCGGGATGATCAATAACGTTGGCCGTAAGACGGTCGTTCTTCAAGACGTAATATTAATGGAGTTGACTCCACTGCACGTAACGTGAATGCGTACGCAATCGAAAATGTATATACGAGTGCTCAGAAACTGTGAAAGAATAAATATTCACGAAATATGTTCATGTTTAAATGTATTTTTAGGCTGCCATTAGTAAAAGCTGTTACTTTTAGGGTATGCATAGCATGCTAAAAGGTTAGTTTAATACAATATAACATTCTCTGTGCCTCAATGTAGGAAGAAACTGCAAAAATTAAGAACAAACTTCCACTCCTTTGAGAGGATTCAAACCTACAAAACGTGTTACACAGCGCTGCTGAATCGATTCATGCTGTAGTCCCCTCGGAAAACAGTCAAGCAGCGAAATAACAATAAAACAAATTTTTAAATAAAAAAATGAAATGGAATTAGAGATGCTAGGAAAAATTCAGGGAAGGAAAACTACAAAATTGAGGAAAATAATAAAGCAACAAGACGACTAAAAGCAGAATAGGAAGCCAATCAATAAAACACTCTAGGAAAAACAACTTCTGTGAAAATGATCGAGCAGGATGTGTAAGACGTGACCAACATTTTTCAACAAAAAACCGTGTACGAGCAAAACGAAAAGGGCGTTAACAACAATCTGGCGTTCCACGAACCGCTAACTACCAGCAATTCTGCAGCTAACCTACAAGTAATGCACAAGCACAGTGACCTACGGCTCAAAAGAAAGTAAATGACTCGCGCGAGCTTATTAGGCCTACTAGAACGCATTGTTTCAAATGTTCCGAGAAGAACCGTTCGCCGAATCTCGCTTAGTAGCCTCCTTCTAGCCTTCCGGAATTCTAATAACCGACGCCCGCTGTAACTGACTTTCTCGCAGCTCCACAGAATGCCCCTATTACGGCTCCATCGCTTTGTTTTGGAGGCGAGTTACGTGCTGGTCCGCGCAATGCCGAGCTCGTTCGTGCTACGGGACTGGACCTCATCCTCCTCCTCCTGCTCTCGCTATATTCTCCACCTGTCGCGGCTCAGAACCGCTGCTTCGGTTGTCACCAAATTATTAGAAATGTCTGTAAGTTTGACTGCGGTACATTGTCGTCGCTTAGTGGTTGCAGGTAGACAATGTTTGAGTAACTAGCTAGAAGAAAAAATTACTAACATTAATGATATACCTCAATCCGTACGTCTTAGATATTTTCTGAGTTAAGTTATTAAGATTAGATGATCAGTAAAACATATGCCAACAACAAATATGGGCATAATTCACAAAAAGACTGTTATTATTCACGCTCATGTAGATTATAACTAAAATCTTGTTCATATTACAGCTGCATCAAATTGTGGTTAACTGTTTACAGTGGTAAGAAGAATGTAGAGAAAATATCGCAAAATTATAAACTATCTATGAAATACAAAAATTAAATGAATTGTTTGAATTGCAATTAACTGTAATGTTACCTCAACAAATTGTGTTGGTAAACAATGTTTTCACAAATATATTTAACATATTATTCTAAGAAACGTTCCTGCGTTTAATAGAGGTGTAATTTCCAACATTTCAATGCAATCCAACTTATTAAAAATTATTTATGAGTGACGCATTTAAATATTCTGTAGATACGTGCAAGTCAAGAATTGAAATAGTATTAAGTTGAATTAGTATTATTCTGCTTATTTCTCTAGGAAATTACTATAATAAAATCATACAAGGCGAAAGAGCATTGCTTGGAAGTTGCTAAGTAAGTTATACGTTTTGTTTGCAAACCTGGCAAATCATAATAAATATAAAGTTTTCCCTTTGACCCTTTGCCTCAAACTCCTTCCTTTATACCCCTTGACTTCTGCATTCAATATTGCAGTATCTGTACTTCGATTTCCTGTAGTTTGCAGTTTTTGCCATTGTCATTACTCTTTTAATTGTCATTGCCATTGCCATTAATTCTTTCCTACCTTCCACCTTTGCACGTGCTATAACTTCCCTCTTTTGCCTATAAGTTTCACAATATTCTTTGTTATCTCATCGCTTTTCCTTCGAATCGGCATCTCCCCACAACAACATATAGTGTGACACATTGCCAGTGTCCCGGCGAGTAACAATGTCGAGTATCCCGGTTGAACATTGTGCTCTTTTTGTCATTATTTTTTCAATAAATACATTAATGCAATCATAAATACTTTACCTCAATCATAAATTCCTCGTCAATTTCACGACATATTTTGAGTTGTTCTTTTCCTCTCATCTTCCGTTTCACGGCACCTAACTAATATCATTTGTACAGAATGTATAAATAGCAGACTGTAAGGAAATTTCATTTGGAGATAAATTCATAAAAGGAAGTGAATAAACCAAGAAGACCCCCCTGAATCAAGGAAAAAGAGTTTGAATGTTAAGAAATACAATAAAGATTCAGAGCAAACAACCTCCTATTATTCACTTTGAAATAAGAAGAAATTGGTAATAACGAGACATAAACAGAGAACTAACAAAATTGCATTATTTAAGAACTAAATGTTTTTAGGATAATTAAGAAGTAAAGTTTCTTCATATATTCATGTACGAATAACATCTCTGTTCTTTCTTGAGATCGTTCAACAAATCCCAAATTGGATTGAATATTATTTGTTAAACGAGTTGGTAATGTAATTGAATAAAACCATTGAAATTGAACCAATTGAAAATCGCAAGTTTTAATAGCTTGATGTTACAATTTCACAGCTGTAATGCGATGCTGATGTGCATGGCTGCAACAGTTTGATGTGCACAGTTTAACAGACTGATATGCTCGTAGTAACTGTACGAATAGATTATAATAAGAAATTAATTGTAGGAAAACCTGTGAGCTCAAATGAGCTCTTGTCATAAATAATATTTCTAACCAAGCAACAACAAAGAAAATTCGCGAGGGCTGATTACCAAATATAAAGACAGTGAATGTGCAATAATATCATGAAGGGAATAAAATTATGTATCCAAATACTAGAAATAAACAATCTCGAGAAAGGGTCGAGAAGAAATTATCTATCACTTATGTAGCCATCGCCTCAATCTCTGACAGAACTTTCTCCACTCCCACTGCGCTTCCTTCTTCTTTTTCTCCTCCTCCAATTCCCTTTCTCCGCCTCCACTTCTTCTCCTTCCCCTCCACTTCTTCCGCTCCTTGTCCGCCACTTCTTCCCCTCCTTGTCCTCCACTTCTCCTCCTACACTTTTTTTCCTTCTCCACTTCTCTTCCTCATTCTCCACTTCTTATTCTCCTATACTTCTTATACTTCTCCTCCTGCACTTCTCCACCACTTCTCCTCGCCCATATCTCCACTTCCTCCACTTCTTTTCCTCTTCCTCTTCTCCTCCTCGTCCTCCTCCACCACTTCTCCTCATCCATGTATCCTCTTCCTTCTCCTCCACATCTACTCTTCCTCTTCTCCTTCTCCTCCTTTTCTTCCTCTTCTCCTATACTTCTTCTTCTCCACTTCTTCTGTCCTCCTCCACGTCTTCTTCTTCTCGTCCTCCTTCACTTCTCGTCCACCACTTCTTCTTCTGCCCGTCCTCACCCTCGCCACCGCAAGCGCCTTCCCCCGCTGACTTCTCGCTGCGCGTCGACCGCAGTCACGTGCGCCTGCGGTGTGGGCCTGGCGATCCGGCGCGCTCCCCTCTGTAATCTGCCGCCGCGCGAACAAATTAATACATTTCGCGCGACCCCACGCCCTCTGCGCCTCGCGCCGCGCCGCGCCGCACTCGCCCGCCAAATAACACCCGCACGATTCCTCCGAAAATGGAGGAACGGCCACGAGAAGTAAAGCCGACGCTCCGCCGGTGTTTAACCTACATTTCAAGCACGTTGACCGCTCCAGTTCGACGGCATTGATCCCTGCACACAGTCGTCCGGAGGATGTCAGAGTGCGAGTTCTAAATCGGACAATGAAGCTGCTTGCGTGTGAAGAGTATTGTGAACTTGTATTCAGGTTGTCACGATAAAAGTATAAGCAACACTATATAATTTTGGTTCGTCAATTTTCGAGAAGAGTTTACAGAATTCGAATTATAAGTAGGAGTATTGTTTGAACCTACGGTGACCCATAAAAAAGGCAAGATTAAAGAAAACAATGAAATTATTACCGAAAGATATGCACAAACATGGTAACTTTCCTTTTCATCGCCTTGGAGATACAGGGATTTGTCGTATCATGGACGAGTATTTCGATCCCCTATTCGAACAACTGGGCCGGCGGTGTATGTGAATGTGCTTGAACGTTGTTTTGAAGTTTCTCATTGATTCAAAAGCTGCGCCATCCTAGTCAATTCTTCAATTCGAGAAAAAAAAATGGAAATCACGCGGCTCTGAGTCGGGGCCGTGTGATCAAGCAGGTCCAATTTAAAAACCACGAGAATTTATTTTAAAACAGCACTGTCAGCAGAGGGAGCGTCGTTGTGAATGAGGGCAACTTCAGAAGTCGGCATTCCTCATCTTTTGTTTCGAAGTTTACCATACTTAGCTCATTATTCAGTGAATTTCTACCTTCTTTCGGCTTGAACAAAGCGAATAACGCTACGCAGCTTGAAACTGGCAAGAGCGCCTCTTCTACCAGCCATCTGCACATGATACAGCGCAGAATATATCGGCGATCTGGCGTCGGTAGCAGCAGAGTTTATGATGAGAGAGAGATGCACAACCGCCAACTGCATCTTGCCAAATTCTAGCTGTCTCACAGCTCGATAGGAGTTTGAAAAAAACACAATTATAAATTTGTATCTGAATAATAATTTATTCCGCAAGTCAATAACACAGAACTGGCAAACACATGAAGATTTTATGTTTGTATTTACAGAAGTGAAAATAAAGAAAGCGAAATAATATATCCATATTTTATTTCGTATTTAAAACGATGCTACCACTAGGTTGAGGAAATTGTTTGACAAGGCGACACATGTAGGAGAACGTATAGCAGTAGCAGGAAGAATTAATGGTATTCAATAAAGATGGTAAAAATAAAAACAAAATTGGTGACCTAAAAGGATGACTCAAAATTCGACATAGTGAGTGATCGTACTTATAACAACTTACGCGATGTTAATCTGGATTTTGGCAAAGTCAACTCCTGATTATGGCTTCAGATCAGTGCCTTATGTCAAAGTGCAATCCTCAAGCATCATATGTATCTTTTACGGACCAAAAATATTGTCTATTTTAAGAAAATAAAAAGGGAGAGATGGGTTAAAATGCAATCACACACTGCAATGATAAAAAAATCCCTTTAACAAAATCAAAAAAACTAAAAATAAAATTTTCAAAAGCGTATTTCTCTGCTACAGGAGATCCTCTGCCACAGCTGGAACTTAAGTAAGTGCTTGTGCTGCACTTTGGAAAATCCCACTTTGCGTGGGATGCGAAGGAGAGCTGGAAACAACGGTGAACACAGGGCGGCCGACGCGGCCGGCGCGGCGTGGCTGAACGGGCGCGAAGATGCTAGGGTTCCTCGAGCGAGGAGAGAAAAGGTGAAAGGCGACAGTTACCCACCCTACATCTGTCAATTCCGTGGCGGCTCCTCCGGCCGGCGGACACCGCGATCACGCGAACTATCCGATCTCGCGGCGGAACAGAAGAAAGGGAGGGGATTGCGGCGGAAGGAGGGAGGAGGGGAAGTGGAATCGGTGCTCCGTTTGCGCAAACGCTTCGCCCCGAAGTGGATTGAAAGCGTAGCTGAGTTCGTAGGCTTCCGCGGCCGGAGTCTTTGTATTCTTGGCTGTCCGAGATGAGCCGCGTCTTAGTCGATG
The DNA here is from genome assembly GCA_031308135.1 of Acheta domesticus. Classification (NCBI taxonomy): domain Eukaryota; kingdom Metazoa; phylum Arthropoda; class Insecta; order Orthoptera; family Gryllidae; genus Acheta; species Acheta domesticus. The sequence continues at coordinate 84,646,446 of JAHLJT010008756.1, read as the reverse complement.
GATCTAACGTTTCGGCCATCTTGCTGTGACCTTCTTCAGAGCTAAACTGCAGGCACAGAGAGCAGTTTAGCTTCTTCAGAGCAGGTTAACTCTGAAGGCCACAGCAAGATGGCCGAAACGTCAGATCCATCGACTCAGACGCTGCTCATCTCGGACAGCCAAAAATACAATGAAAGCGTAGTCTTCCTCGGCCGGAGTCAATTTATACTTGACTGTACGGGAGACGCGGCATCCTACAATGAGATTTTTATAACTTTGCCCCTCCAGGCCCGTCTTCCCGATGGAATATGTCAGGGTATTTCGCACCTTTCTCGGTCGTGCCGCTAGGTACCGCGTGATCGCGACCGTATCAAGCACTGCTTACGATCATGCGACATCTAGCGGCAGGACCGAGAAAGATGCGAAATGCCGTGTGATACGATCGTGATACGAAATACGATCGTGGCCATAGGGATTTGAGGGGCAAAGTTATAAAAATCGCACTATATGCTTAGATGACAACGTTAGGCCGTCGTACTGGACCTGAACTCCTTAGGGCAAAATGCGTGGACTGCGTACTGTATAGAGATAGGCGGTAGAAACTGTGTGACCTTCCTCAGCGCGAAACACGCGGAGGTGGACAGCACACACCTGTATATGGACGATAGAACCTCTGTGATCTTCCTCAGAGCGAAATTCGGGAAGGTGGACTGCGCACGATTTAGTTAGACTCGTCCTAACCTTCTCAGGGAGAAATGTGCATTTCTCTCTTCACCTGTAGCACAAGATGGCTGAAACGTTGGCATCGGTGCTTAGGACACTGTGTCTACCGGATAGCCAAGTAAACACCGAAGTGGATTGATCGCAAGTCTTATTTCGAAGTTATGAAACTTTCAGAATTCCATGGCATGAATTCCATTTGTCGAAATAATGCGGAAGTGCTGCTAATTCCTGGTTTGTTGATGTCATTTTAAATAGTAATTATACTTTTATTCCAAAAAATAAGGGATATCTTGGAGTAGGAGATATTCGAAATCAGTGTCTCAGAAAAGAAATTTTTAATTTGAATTACCTGTGAATATAAAATCATTAGAATTAATACTTCATTATTTTTCAAATTCCAGTATTAATTTTTACTGCTGAACAATAACCAATTTCGTTTATATTGTATTATGTTTCTCTGCAATGTTTATGTCATATTTTCAGCAAAATATCGGTTTTTGTACGGTAGAAGTATTCATCAGAAATTTATCAGTTATTGTAAATGTTAACTTATTAGTCTTTCTGACGCAAATAAAGTGTTTTCGAACTTTTTTAAAAGCCGAGTCTCACACACTCGTGAGTTCCCAAGGAGTCACGGGAGAGATGAAAAGTGAAGAGGGAGGGCGGTAGCGTCGTATAGAATCGCTGACGGAACCCTTGCAAAGCCGTGCAACACGTACGGAGGTGACTGCAGGGCGCCGCACGATTGCAGGGGCGTTGCAGTGACGGCGGCGGCGGCGGCGGTTGCGGCGGTGGCGGTGGCGGTGGCGGGTGCAGTGGCGGAGGCGCGGACCACCCAAAGGGGCTGACACCGCCCGTTAATCACGCGCCGGAGGGGCGGGGCGGGGCAAGGGTGGGGGTTGCACGGGGGCGGCACGGGGGCGGGACGGCGAGGGGCGGCGGCACGAGTGGCAGGGGGCGGTGGCGACTGCTGGAGAGAGCTTGTGCCGTCTCGCGCCGTTGCAGTGATGACCCGCCGCCTCCGACTTAGCCACCCGCCTACCGTTTCCGCCTCCGCCTCTGCGAAGCCTCCACCCGCCCCTGGCCCTTCTCCGCCTCCGACAGAGCCTGCATCCCGCTTTCTTCACTCCACCGTCTTCACCGCCGCGTCCGCCTTGCCTTTCTCGTTCACCTCCGCCTTTTCCGTGATCATGTGCCGTTTTAAAAAGAAGAGGTATATGTCTTTCTTAACAACAAGAAGCATGCGCATTGTAAACCTAGTACAGATGAAATTATCTGTTAATTGTGTTCTTGACCGTTCATGGAGGACAGATTCTCGGGCTTTACCACGTTATGTGTGGCAAACCTGTATGTTGTATTCCCCTGGAGCTTTGGGGTATACTGTGACCATCTGGCCAGGATATCTACTTTTGTGACTGATGATAAATTTCCCGTAGTTTTTTTTCTGACCTTCATTTGGGCACAGATATTCGGTATATTTACTCACTATTTCTGCAAGGTTCTCTTTCCTTTTGGCTCTATTTTATAAATTTGCTTTTAATGTTAAATATTTTTATTGTAATATTGCACTAATGTATGCCCTCGACTGTGGTCTAAGAGCGCTTAAGTTGCTTTGGTCATAGTCACCCAAGGGAAACAGGAAGCGAAAGAGTGTAAAAGGAAGCTCGCGCGTGTTCCATGTCCCTTTGTATTGGATGCTGCCCCATAATACACTTGAAAGTGACCAGTGAAAACCACGGGAATCATTAGTCACAACACTAACTTAGTTGGCTCCGGGCATCACCTGATGTCACTGCAGTGTCTCTGACTGGGTGGTTCTCGGGTTCTAGTCCCGACGATGGTAATATTTTGGACACTAGTTGCATAGCTAGGTCGCATTCAGCCGCTGTCTGGAGGAGAATTGTAGCAGCCAGCTGCTCTGATCAATAGTGTTCCGTGGATTCCCCGACTTTTGCTTTTCTCTAATGTGCAAAAAATACTATTTCGATGAAGCTGAAATGTATAATCCTACAATCGATTTTTTGTGGGAAATTTCTGGGTATCTTTTTTACCTCTGACGTAGGTTCTTACCAAGTTCACCACTTTATACGTGTCAGTGGCCTTCTGTTCCTTCCTTCTTTTTTATCATCTCTCGGCACGCAACCCCCCAAACGTTACGCGGTCATTCACATTAAGTTTCTTAGACAGAGCAAGTGTTGGAGCCCTTGGCACGGACGTCACCACCTCGACCTAAGGGCCTCGGGCATGTCAAGGAAACAGGTGATGTAGCAAGTACAAAGGCTGGGCGAAGAAAATTCTCCACGAAAGAACGCCGAGAAGATTGGTGAACAAAGGAAAATCAAGAGGGTGTGGATGTTGAGAACAACGGCATGGGTTTAGTAGTCACATTGATGAAAATTGCAAACGAAAATAACTGAGGATATGGAAAGCTAAGTGATAGTGGAATCGGAAAGATCAAAGACAAAGGTAAGAGCAGAGTTTGTAAAAGTGATAAGTTCATGGAACAGAGATGAAGGAAAAGAAAGGAACTTCGAGAATTCCTAGCAAAAGATTTCGATACTCGAGTAGCGAAGGAGGAAGAGAAGGAGAAAAGAAGACACAATGGCCGAGACGGTACCGGTATGAGCGACGGGCAAAGTAGCGCGGATGAATGCAATTTGGACGGCGAAGGGGTCTTTCGGATTTTTGAACAGAAGGGTCGATGATAAAGCCAATAAAGAAAGGACGACACCTAAAGAACGATCCGTAAGTAAGCTAGCGAAGGGTTCGGCAGGAACGATTCTAGTGGCCAGCGGAGAACGTGCCAGCGACGAAAATGGGACGGGGCTCTAGCGAGAGGGAAAAAGGAGCGCTGAAAACGCCGGTCAGAAGCGGCGGAGAGTGGAACAGAAGGGTTAATGTCGCTTGGAATGGCGACGGAAATAGAACAATGCACCGCGACATGGATATCTAAGCGACGGGGTATTGGTAATAATGACGAAGGTCCAGAGAAGCCGAGACTGCAGAACATATGATGTGAGAGCAGGGATATCAAATTATTACTTAGATAAAATTGTGAATTATTATATAAGATGAACTGAATGATTGTCTATGTGATAATCATATAGAATAGTAGAATTCTCAGGTTATTTAACGACAATAAAACACTTTAGTAATTAGGGAAACAGTTTTATTTGCTATACCTATGTATTTATTTTCGACTACCTGTTCATGGAGTCATTTTGAGTTGGTTGGTTGGTTGGTGGGTTGGTTGGTTGCGAAAGGTGTTTTAATTCAATTTGGTGAAGAATAAAAAAAAATCTTGAAAAATAAAAGTGCTTGACTGTCTTTAAAAATCCTGAGGATACTACTCCCCTACATTAAACTTGTGGTTTAGCTTATAAATAATTTAAAATATTAATTTTATAGTTTGAATGGCAACGGTTACAAAATGTTTTCATTACCTTTTTAAAAATTCTTTATAATTATATTACAAATCATGAAAGTTTGGGAATGTTTAGGATCCTGTATGAAATTAATCGGGTCTTGCCTAAAGGCGGCGGTGGCAGTGTGACAAGACAGCGAGCTGCGAAATCGGTGTCGGCGGTGAGTTGGTAGGGCGAGGACACACCAGGCGGTTTCGCAGCGTGCACTCGCAGGTGCCGACGCCTTCGCGGTGGGGTTGGCGCAGCGGCGCGGCGCGCCATGAGACGGCGGGGGCGCCCAGGGGCTCGGGCTGGCGGGCGGGCGGCGGCGTGGCGCGGGGGCGTGAGACCTCGAGGGGGCGGGGCGGGGCAGGCCGGCGGCGCGGCGCTCGACATCTGGCGCCGGCCCGCCGCGCTGTGCCGCACCGCGCCGCGCCGCGCCGGTTCACCTGCCTGGGGGGCGGGCGGGCGGACGGGCCAGGCGGGAGCCGCGCCGCCAAGGACGTACCCGCGGCGCGCACGGCGCCGCCGACGCTCAGGTGCGGGTGGCCCGAGGCCGGACACCTTTGTTTCCGCTCCGACACCGCCACTCCGCTGCGCCCGTTTTGTTCCTGCTGCCAATTACGTATTGTGTCAACTTCACATCTTTCTCGTCCTTTCTTATGTTGTACTTCTACTTCTGCTTCTTCCCCTACTTCTTCTTCTACTTCTGCTTCTTCTACTACTTCTTCTACTTCTACTTCTTCTTCTACTTCTTCTACTTCTACTTCTGCTTCTACTTCTGCTTCTTCTACTACTTCTTCTTCTACTTCTGCTTCTTCTACTATCACTTCTACTTCTACTGCTTCTTCTTCTACTACTTCTTCTTCTTTTACTACTTCTTTTTCTTCTACTTCTTTTTCTACTGCTTCTTCTTCTACTTCTTCTTTTTCTACTATTTCTTCTTCTACTTCTTCTTCTACTTATTTTTCTACTACTTCTTTTTCTATTACTTCTTCTTCTACTACTACTACTACTACTACTACTACTACTACTACTACTACTACTACTACTACTTCTTCTTTTTTTCTTTTTCTAGTGGCGTGCACTTCACAAATGTTAGCGACCAAGTTTCAGAGAACTTTCGTAGTTGGTTTTCCGGGACAATTTTGAGATAAATGTTGATTCAGATATTGTGGCATTTGCATTATTAAATGTCACAATCACAAAGCGTGAAATATCTTATTTAGGGTTCAAAGCCATAGTCATAGATTCCACATCGAGCACTCAACGGTAGAGTCACCGGGGTCAGCACCTTTACTTTTTAGTGGAAAACGGCTTCTGGGAGAAGCCACATGAGCATCTCTGCTATCGGCACCACTGGTCTTGCTTCATTGTTGGGTGTTTGATTTGAAGTAACTAAAATTACGGATGTAACCTCTGTAGTTTCTCCTATTTTGTTACTTGTTTTCGTTTTTCCCCCACCAATTTTGCCAAAAGCTACATTCAAGAGGGCTTATCAAGTATTGCATATCAAGCAAAACGGATATTATCTGATAAGAATTTAAACTTCATTTCTACACAATGGTGAAGAGAATAAGTAACTAATATGTGAAAAAGTTTGTATTGTGAAACTGAACCATGTATCCTATCCAAAATAATAAAAATTATTTTAAAAAAATGAATTAGTAACATTTTTCGTCGTTTTGCTGCGTTTCTTTTTCAACATATTTTGCCAGAGGAATGTTCATTAATATTTCTCGATTTTAACGAGTCACATGCAAGGAGAACGCCGCACATACAACATTCCCTTCACATTGGGGTTAAAATCGTAAAACGAACACAGAAATAAGAACGCCCTTACCATCAAGCAACCCGCGCAAGGCTTAAAATCTTAACGACCACAATCCTTCACAACTGCTTTCCACCGAGATCACATTAAATCTCCCGAAAACCGTGAAAGCTGCTCTCCTTCTTCCCGCTTGTTACTCCAGGCCCTCCGCTCACCGCCGCCATTTCCACAGCACTCCGCGCCCTCCATTTCCGGAGCACTTCCCTACGGGCGGACATTTAAACGGAATCCACCGGGCCGCGCCGCAGCACCTGTTGCTCGAAACCTTCGCCGCCGCTCAAGGCTGCCGTCGAATTACGTTCTTATTTACGACGCACAAAGCGGGCCGCGAAGCGCTGGCTTATTATCGTGTTTGGCCAGAGAAAGTCGTGCACTTAGCTCGGTAGTTTTTTCAACCAAATTTGGGAGAAGAATGTTCACTCGGAAATTGTGCGTGCCCCCCTGGATCTCCGTCTTAAGAAAGTGTATGACACAGGTGTGTCAGGAGAAAAAAATTCAAATTTGCTCTTGGAAGGAAGAGAGCTTGTAGAAAAAACGTTTTTACCGAGGCGATAGCACCTTGAGTGAAGAAATCTGATTATCTTAAACTAAAATTTACTTGCCTGCCAGAAAAATGTCCTTTTCATCACATTAGCCAGGTTCTAAATTAATATTTTTATTTTAAAAATAAATATTGTTTTCCATATTTCGGGCTCAGTGTATTATTTAATCACGACATATGTAACATCTGTTACAAAATATCAAACGAATGTAACAGGAAACAAATTTTAAATAATTTCTTCATCTAGTTCAAAGTTGGCGTTGAAAATTGCGTGTGTAAATGCAATGGAAACTGATTATTTCAGAAGTCAGGTGACTAAACTTTTGTCGCGTAATAGAAATTTCGTACGTTTTAAGCGTATTGACGAATCAAATATCTCTGGAACTTGGAATGGGGCAACAGCTCATCCACATGATTCAAATATTAGGATGATCGAACTGGTTGGTAAACACGTTAATAACCCGAAAAAAGTAAAATGAAACTTCTACATGAAAGTTGTGTATGAAGAATGTATTTACGAGCAAATTGGCCACTTTCGGTCGATGAACATATGTGCGAGAACGAGTCGTCGAGAAGAACGTTAAATTATGTTCCGCAAGAATGGGAAAGTTCCTAATAAGGGTCAGTCGAGCCTGTTGAGAGTAAAATACGACGCTGAAGACGCCGCGAACGATGTCGGTGTTGGTCGAGAAAAGAGGACGGCGACCCGGCGCACCATGCCTCACGGGGATGCGTCGCGACGTCCTCTTTGTGACGCCATCTCAAACAATAGCGTGCACCTCTCGAACAAGTAAAGTTTGTGCGAGATATCTGTTAAATCGATACGTACCGTAACTCCGAGCTGGGAGTTCGCAGAAATTTCTACCCACACATGTTTGTTTGATTGGTTGATTGATTAGTATTTCCAACTGGGAATTTCATTGGTCCCGTAAGCGAAGTGCGTGTTTTTTTTCTCGGGAGATGAATCTTCCCCCCGGATGTTAGATTCGGCGCCTATATACTGGGCGGCTAGCGGGGTTTTCCCCAAACAAAAAGCCACCCACCAGCGGGGCACCGCCCCAGCTGGGACTAGCTGTAATCTCCCGACCAGTTCCCCGGCCATTGCGTAGTATAGTGCATGTAAGTGTGTGTATAAGTAAAAGGTGACGATAGGACAACGATGGTGAAGGAAAGATCGCGCGCGGACCGTGGCCCATTTATTAGGGTAGTGCTCCGACATTCGCCTGATGTTGCTCGGTGAAACCACTGAGCAACCGCCACCAAAGTACCGAAAAGGGCAGCCGCCGTTAGATTTCTTCTCTACTCAAGCGGCTGAATTCGACCTAGCTAATGTGGAAAATCCTGCCACCGTCGGGACCGAAACTCTAGGGCCTCCCTGTCAGAGGCACTACAGTGACATCACTTGACAGTCTGACCTCTCCCGGTCCCTACTATGTGAATCTTCGTGTTCTAGTAAAATATTCAGTGACGCGCTTTCACGATTCACATGAAAAGGGACACTGCACAATCACAGTAGAGCCATCCACTCATACTTTCGCTGTTCCAAAAAGATCGGTCAGTCTAATACGAGCTAGAGATTGTAACAGACCAAAAATTCAATTTTTGCGTGTTTTGTTACATTGCTTTCCTTGAATGTTTCTTCACGCGAAATGTGAATATACAATTTTTTGTACCGAGGCTGCCCGTCGAAAAGTTAGGAAGCCTACGTTTTTGACACGGCAATCAGTACAGCCGTGTCTTTCGTATGTGATGACAGTTGCGTGCACTGATTCCTAGCGTGAAGTTACTCGTCAACATGGTTTTGCCCCAGCCTCTTCCCAGCCGCCATCTGTTCGCACCTAAATTTCATATTTTCCTATTTCACATTTTCTCAATTTTTCGGTCCGTAACAGTAGAACTGAAATATGTCTGTAAGAAAATTATAAAATAGAGTGTAACCTGATCCATCATGCAAATTTTCGTTGAAAATATATTGATACAATGTTTAATCATTTCCGAAAACGCGCAATTTTGAGCTCATTGTTGCAGAAAACTTTTGAGTTTTCGAGAAATTTCCTAAGAAATCATTTGACGTTTTCGAACCCACAAATGCAATAACATAAAAATACCCGGATTGTAACGGTTAACAGCATTCAAAGAAAGATATTTAAGAAAATTACAGTTTTGTTATTTTAAGAAATTCCAAGGAATACATCAAAATGTAATTTTTGTCTTGTTATTATTTGCATTTTGCACTAACTGGAAAACGTTTAAAGAAAACATTTCGTTTACGAGAAAATTTTTGTTTTTAATATTGCTCATATTTCTATCAAATTTGCGCGAAAACGTATATTTAAAAATGTACATGACATTAATAAAAGAACTAATTATAGATAACAAAATTGAAGAGATCTCCAGGCTTTTCCTACAACAAAAGCTACGAGACTTTTCCAGCTTAATTTACTACTGAAATGGATTCCTAGGTTCTTGCACGAGGAAACTCTCGGAATATTGTCATTATTTAAATGGTAATTTGTTTCGCTGTAATTATGACCCCTGTTAAAAGTTATGGATTTGCTTTTAGAGCTATTTATGGTCATTCCATTATTTTTTGCACAGTAACATGCATCAAGATTCTGTTGCAGGATTTCATCTTCTTTCGAATTCATACTATTATTACGCCAATCGTCTGCAAATAGCCGAATATTGGAGATTAAGTGCGCTGGCAGATTATTGACGAACGCTAGAAAGAGGTCCATTGACAGTCCCCTGCAGTATTCCTGACGTAACGCTTGCTCAGGAAGATAACTCTTGCCCAATTCGGATTTTCTGTAATCCGTTTCGCAAAAACACTAATTCATGACACCAAGCCACGCCGTCAGTTCCACGCTACCACACCACGCCACCAGTTGTGGGAAGACGCAAAAAAATCAAACTCACCATTTTCGAAAATCTACACTTAAGTGAAAATTTGATATGTGCCATCTCTATGTATTGCGTTGCAATTGTTTTATTTTCTCAATGTTTTGCACTCTAATATTATAAGAAGTTTAAAGAAAAAATATAGAGCCATTTTTGAGAAAATTTTGAAAATGCTCCAAAACTCTTTATGTAAAGTATCTCCAAAATTGAAATAATAAGCTTCAAATTCCCAACACCTCTAGCCAGTCCAGAAAAATCGAAGAATTTTTCCCTTTTTCAAAATGCCTTAAAATTGTTTAAGTACTAGTGTTGATCACAGACTGACGGACGTTTTGCCACAAACCAATTTTTCGGAATGGAGTTCTCACAAATCATGGATTTTGATTTCACAATGTGTCAGAGGAAGTAATTTATTTCTTTAATTGAAACAAGATTTATCCACTTATTCTGTATCAGAGCCCCATGAAAAGCCCCATTTTCCGTTGAAAAATAACTTTTTTTTCTGCAGCATTACCTACCTTTCTCTATACTCCGTATATTACTCCGTATATACGTACGCATACAAGAAAGTAAAACGTACTGGGTCCTCTGTCCGAAGCACTCGCTTAGTGTGCGTGTACATGGACAAGACGCTCACGTCGGGTGCGTTGGCACGTCAACGTCCGAGGGAGGGCGCGGACGAGAGAGCGTCTGCGTGAGTGAACGCGGCGCGCGCCCGAGCGCCGGCCCGTCGTCGCCGCGTGCACGGGCAGGCCACTCAGCGACCTCCCGCACACACCGGGTGCTTGTGCGTGGCTGGGTGCGCCGACGACGACGCCTCCTGCGGCGGTCGTGGACAGCCTCTCGCGGCTGGCAAACATCGACAACCGTCGTGGCGGTGATTTACATTTTTAAACAATTACCGCGTTTGCGGGACTCGGAGGACGGGAAGGATCTTGGATGGAGACACGGTTAGCGTATAAAATTCATTATTTCGTGTTTCCGGACGCGTCGATTTATATGTTCGTCAGCCCCGTAAGGGTAGTGTATGTTTTAATCACGGGAGGTGGCAGTGTTTCACGCTGGATGGCGAGATCCGGCGTTGACCAACACATCCCTTGATTGATTCATTGCTGTTTGTGGTCGCATCAACTGCTAACAATAAGATGTAGCAGCCGGAAGCTACAATAATATTCTCCTCCGGGCGGCGGTTGAATCCGACGTAGCTATCAAGCTAAATTGTCACCATGGGGAGTCCAACCCTAGAACCTCACGGTCAGTTGCATTACAGTGACATCACCTCAGGCGGTAGCGTATCAGTGTTATACCCAAGTTCGTAGGTTGAAATCCGATCGAGGACGTGGATTTTTTTACGAGCGAAAAAAATCCTTGGGACACCTTCCTTCGGAGAAGTAATTTTGCTGTCCCGCGTTGTAGATTTACTGCAGATTCTCAAGCCTAAAAGAAGCCCCTGAGCAAAATTCTATTCGCCCGTTTCGTCGCCTTCTTTCTCTGTTGGATGAAGAAAGACTGTAGCAAAATTCGCGAGGTCAAACGGAAGAACAGACCTTGTGGCCGAGGCTTTGCCACGTGAAATAAGGCATTATTGAATTGGAAGCTGTGGTGGTAACAGGATTCTCGCATAACGCCACCTCTTGATATGGATATACATTCCCCTCCCAACACCACGAAACGTCTTCTATCTCCCTTCCTCATATAATCGGTGAAAAAAGGAAAGAGGATGTTTTACGTTCTAATAGCAGTTACCCTCTTTTCAAACGGAGGATTTTATCGTGTTTTACCAACAACACGAATATTAATCATACTAACGATTATCATTGAATATTGCAATACGAATATAGAGTTTTTCTAGTTCAACGTATACTTACGATCAAATGTAGTGATTTTGATGAAATCTTAGAAAACTTTTTTCAAGATTTTTTTATTGAAGAAGTGTTTTTTTATTCAACAAGATCAAATACGAGGATTAATGAAATATATGCAATATAACGTGACATATAATACAAACTTATAATACAAACATATAATACATATAAGACATTTAATTCAAAATATCATGTGTTCAATTATTATTCTACAACCTTCGTGTCCCTTTCATTTTTAAATTTCATTCGAAAACTGCACGATTCCATAATTACAAAACATGTTTTCATGCTCTTAAAGTAATAGGAATATTTTTTGACATATTATTAATGCTAATGGCTTGTAGAGGTGTATTTTCATTCTATGGGGTGTACAGATACTAGAATGCAAAGTATACTCTCATCTGCCTACTTTTTGCTCTATCTTTCTGGCGATAGTTTAACTTCTCGTATCACTATTACACCGACCTCTAGATTTGTATGTACAGATAGACATGGCCGGAGAGTAGATAGGATCGGATATTGCAGAATTTTGGATATTCAGTTCAAACTCAAAGCATGAATTTCAATATTCTAAGAAATTAGTCACCAGCTGAAAATATCTCTTAGGCATATCCGTTTCATTCTAGGAAAACCTGAGAAGAAGCACGTGCACATCTTTCAGGAGAAACACGTCAGCCATCACATTCTAACGAACGACCTAATTTTTACGTATTAGTAACTTCAAACAAAAATTAAAAGGTAAATAACTCTTCATACTACTACATTTCATTTATGATTATGAACCTATTGGTGAATATTAATATTTTCGTGAATCGTCCGAAGTTGAAAACTAGTGATTTAATGTGTTTCTAAGCACAACACAAAGATAACGTAAATGGATCTTGAAAATTCACATTTTTTATAAAAAAAATATTCATTGCTTCTCGTTCGACACTTCATCGCACATTTTCATCGACTCATTCGCTCATTTTCATCGGGATGGTATTAATAATACTATATGTGGAGATGTCGGGTTGTATGAAGAGAAAATGCTTTTTTCCCGAATATCCTGAATAATCGATTTTGGTACTAATAACGCGTATTTGGGACGAAGCCGTTTATAGAGCAAGTGATTGTGGACGAAAGTTAGCAGGAGAAATGTTATTGATGATGTGGGAGTTGAAGACAAGATTACGTCAGGTTGACGTGACACGATTAGATCATACGCATTATTGATTTAAGCAGTCAAGGTTATTTTAATTTCTGTAACCTTCCCTTTCCTGACTGGTGATCACAATGGTGGTTTCCTGTTGCTTTTCACCGTGAACACTTGGTGTGGGTTAAATGACAACGACCAGAGAGAAATGATCATGAGGGGTATGATGATTCAGGTGAAATTCAACTCTACAACTACTCTAACCGTAGGTCCTAGAGTTCGGGTCATGACTCTAACTAGATAGCATGGTCGAATTCATCGGCTGCCTGGAAGAGAATTCTTTCGACAGGCTGTTCTGATTGGTAGTTTACCGTGCTTTCTTCTATGAATACCAGGCGAATGCCGGAGTAGAACTCTAGCAGACGGGTCACGAACCGCGCGAGATTTATCCTTCTTCTTTCTTGTCCTGTCCTCTCCCCTTACGGACACAAATTACATGTGCTACACTACCACACATGTCAGGGCAGTCGGGAGCTTAGAACTAGTCCTGGCTGAGGTGCCTTGCAAGGGGATGTACCTCGTAGGGGAAATCCCCGGAAATCGTCGAGGTCGGCGCCGGATCTCACCATCCAGTGAGGGAGCAATTCCGCCACCTTCTGGGATAAATATTCACTGTACTAAAAGGACTAATGACCATAGCAGTTGAAGTGCTAGACAAAATTATGCGGATGGAATTCGTAGTACCGGGCAAATCAACCACGCCACAAACATGGTGAGTAAAGACACGCATACCATACGGTGGCTTCACACATTCGACATTCGCCAAGCAGCGAGCTACTGCTCACCTGATCCCGACCAGCTGATGTGTTCGGCGAATGTTCGCTTCCTTTGATGGGTCCAAAAGACCGACACGGGGTGGGTAGGGCGAGCACCGAACGTTCGTCACTTGGCAAATAGCAAGCGACCCATCCATACTACTCGGGATTCGGTGAGCGGTTGCTCGCTGTTCGCCGGATAGCGAATGTGTGGAGCCCCCTTTACGACCTCCGTGAAGATGGCCAGAAAATATCTCAAAATTCAAAATTTTTTTATGGATACGTTTGTCCACCGTTTGACCACATTTGACCACCCTTTAGAAAATTTTTACCAGCCTCCGTTCACAAATTAGAACAAAAACAAATTTTTCTGGCCAACTTCACGATTTGACGAAATTACAAGATTTTGCCCAAAATATTAAAAATATCGAAATTTGAAGTGCGCTTTTGTTTGTCCATCATTTGACCACCTATAATCACTAACTACATTATTTTTACCACGTTTCGTCCGGCAGATATTCGAGAAAAACGTATTCCACTGCACCCAGAAACCGTGAAGATGGCCAGAAAAAGTTTTAAAATGCAATTTTTTTTGGTCGATTCGTTTGTCCATCGTTTGACCACTTTTGACCACCCTTTAGAAAATTTTTACCAGGCCGGGTTCAAAAGTTATAGGCAAAAAACGTTTTTTTCCCGCCATTTCTCAAAATCGACGAATTAGCAACAATCAAATGAAAAATTCGAAACTTTTAATTTGCATTCGTTTCTTTACCTCCTAATGACCTCTTAATCACCTTCAGACGTGCTTTACCACCAACGGAACAACCCAAAAAAATTTCCAAAAAAGCGTGAAGATGGCCAAAAAATAATTCGAAAATGCAATTTTTTGGGCGAATTCGTTTGTCCATCGTTTGAACACGTTTGACCACCCTTTAGAAAATTTTTACCAGGCCGCGTTCAAAAGTTAATGCCAAAAAACCTTTTTCCCGCCATTTTTTCAATTCGAAAAAACAACAAGAAACACGCAGAATTTTCCGTACTTTTCTAACCTCTGCGTTTGTCCATCATTGGAAAGTGATTGTCCATCACTTAAAATTCGTAAGCTACGTGTATTTCCAGAAATACAGGCGAAAAACGTATTTTTCCACAATTTTTTGAAAAATTCCCCCAAAAAACAAAAAATACATTCAAATTATATAAAAATACATTCGCATTCGTTTGTCCATCGTTTGACCACGTTTGACCACTCTTTAGAAAATTTTTACCAGGCCGCGTTCAAAAGTTAATGCCAAAAACTTTTTTCCCGCCACTTTTTCAATTCGAAAAAAAAACAAGAAACACGCAGAATTTTCCGTACATTTCTACTCTCTGCGTTTCTCCATCTTGGAACGTGATTGTCCCATCACTTAAAATTCGTAAACTACATGTATTTCAAGAAATACAGGTGAAAACCAATTTTCCACCTTTTCTTGTAAAATTCCCTCAAAACAACAAAAAATATATTCAAATTATATCAAAAATCATTCGCATTCGTTTGTTCATCGTTTCATGTCGTTTGCTTAACCTTTAGAAAATTTTTACCAGCCTCCATTCATAAATTTGCGCAAAACAAATTTTTCGGGCCAAGTTCTTGTCTTGATGAAATTACAAGATTTCCTTGGAAATATTAAAAATACCACAATTTGACGTGCGCATTCGTTTATCCATCTTTTGATGTCGTTTCCCTAGCGATTAGAAATTTTTTACCAGCCTCCGTTGAGAAAATTGAGCAAAAACAAAGGTTTCGGGCCAACTTGACTTTGAAATTCAGTCCCATTATTGGAACATGATTGAGCTGTATGAAACGCACTATTAGTTGCCGAATATGTTTTAGTAGTTGTATGAAAATAATTTGTTTTCGCACGTAATGTTGTAGAACT
Organism: Acheta domesticus; assembly: GCA_031308135.1. NCBI lineage: Eukaryota > Metazoa > Arthropoda > Insecta > Orthoptera > Gryllidae > Acheta > Acheta domesticus. The sequence goes on along the minus strand of JAHLJT010008756.1, from coordinate 84,631,333 downwards.
TGTAACGTGTTTCAGAAAAAAGATGACATATGCGCCGCTGTGACAAAATTATTTTCTCAAGAGTTAAGTTTCGTTACAAGTAACGAAACGAAAGTCTGCGCGAATTTAGTTTTGTTACAGAAAGAACAGATCGTCTAAGACAGTTTCGTTTCGTTTCTTTACTGAAATGAAACAAATGTGACTTTCCTTTTCGTGGGTAAGAAACGTTGTTTCTTTATTTAGTTTCGTTATTAATATTTGTAGAAGGAGAAGTAACGAAAGTCGAGAGAGGGCCATTGAGAGGAGTTGTACACCAGACTACATTTCTGTACTTTATTTTTGTCGCGGCGCCGCTATCAGCGTGTCTGTCAGCAGAGTGTCCATTTACTTGGAGGGCACTGCAGGTCACCGAGGCGTAGGACTCTCGAACTCCCTCCCATTCTGGGCGAGCGGCGGTGCGGCCGTGAGCGGGGTGAGAAGGGCACTGCCGCTTCTCAGAAACGCTGCTGAGAGGTGTCGTTGGAAGGGGCGTGGGCCTGCGAGCAAATCGGTCGGTGGACATAGCCCCCCCCCCTTCCCATTTTTTTAGGTAATTCCGCTGTAATCCGTACCAAACAAAGTTTTTATTTCATGTTAACCATGTATCCACAACGGTGAGTATTGCGAGTAAACATTTACCACAAGAGCCAGAACATATTTTAAGAGTAATTAAATTATCGATAGAGGATAGAAGAAAACTTAATAACCACCAAAATTATACCTCCCCCCCCATGCTCCAACTCAGAAACAAATCACCCAAAACATAAATTGGGAAACATTTAGGAAAATAGTGAAAACCAAGACACCACAATTCAAAATATTAAACTCCCCTATGGAAATAGAAAAATCAGTCATGCAGATAAACGAAATAATAACAAACACAATAAAACACTTACAAGAAAACAAATCCACATATTCTTCTAAACAGACAAAACCAAAACTACCCAAAGAGAAAACAGAAATAATCAACACACGCAATAAAACTAGAAGGCTATGGAGCAAGAATAGAATTCCCCAACAGAAAAAAGAACTAAATCTCCTCAATGAAATAACAAAAAGGGCAATAAATATACACATCCAAAAATCCTTTGATAGGAAAACAGAAACATTAAATACCTCAAACAAATCACTATGGCACTTCTCAAAATGTCTTCTAAATAAAAAAATAACCATTCCGCCACTCAACACGACACAAGGTATAAAATATGCCCCAAGATAAGGCAGAAGCACTAGCAGAACACTTCGCTCAAACATTCAAGCCTAATAACACACCCGTACACCCAGACCAGGAAGCAATAATTGATTCAAATGGAGCACCCAACTATGACGTCCCACAGAGATTAAAATTCATTTCACCTACTGAAGTCAAAAACCTCATAAAAAATTGCCTAAAAGAAAAGCTCCCGGACATGACCTAATTAGCAACCAAATATTAAAAAACCTGCCCACAACCACAATCGCATACATAAACAACATCTATAATTCATCATTCAGACTAGGTTATTTCCCAAGAACTTGGACAATATCAAATATAATCCCGATCCCTAAACCAAGCACAAATCATAGCCTCGCAGTGAATTACAGACCAATAAGTCTCCTCCCAACGTTATCTAAATTATTTGAAAAATAATTTTAAAAAGACTCAATAATCATCTAACAAAATCAGAAGCTATTCCAAACCACCAATTTGGTTTTAGAAAGCGTATCTCAACTGCACATCAATTGCTAAGGATTACTGAATACATTCACACTGCCTTCCAAGAAAAGAAACACTCAATAGTAACACTCTTAGATGTATCTCAAGCATTTGACAGAGTCTGGCACCCCGGATTAATATACAAACTCAAAACAATAGCAACACCTAAATACTTACTAAATATTATCACACAATTTATATCAGACAGAGTAACCATAGATAATCATAGCTCCAACCCCCCCCCCGCCCTATAGAAGCAGGACTTCCACAAGGCACACCCTTATCCCCAACACTATTCAATATTTACACAGCAGATATCCCCACCACACGATACACTCAACTTGCACAATTTGCTGACGATACGGCAATATTCACATCAAGTTGCACCCTGACATATAGCAGCACAAAAATTCAACAACATTTGAATAAAATAGACGAAAGGGCAATAAAATGGAAAATAGAACTAAATCCAAATAAATGAAAATCAAAAATTGTTTCATAGAGACCATTCTCTGCCCCCCACCCATTACTATTAAACAATAGTCAAATAAACTGGACACCATCAAACCAACCTATAAAATACTTAGGTCTAAATCTTGACACAAGACTAAATTGGAAAAACCACATCAATATAAAAACACAACAGGCTAAAATCAAATTAATCCAACTCAAGACAATACTTAATAAAACTTCCAAACTTTCACTAACAAATGCAATAACACTATATGAAACTATCATAAGACCCATAATGCTATACGCTTGCCCCATCTGGACAAATGCTGCACCATCCAATGTAATAAAATACAAATATTACAAAACAGATTCCTCAGAATATTCACCAACGCCCCATGGTTCATTTCAAACCATCAACTCCATAGTGAATTATTTATAAACTCAATCATCCATCAAATAGCACGCCTATCCAATAATTTCTACTCTAACATAAACTCAATAGATCAACTCAAACAATAGAATTTAGCCTCAACAAACAACACACAGACCAGAATAAACAATAGATACCCGTTCGATTCCTTCCTAAAAATATTCTCAGACAATTGTGATCTGTAGATACTCTTATGAGTAATCTACCCCATTGTAGTAGCAATAGTAGAACTAGGTTAAGCATAGTTTAAGTTAGTAGTAAGTCATCAACATATATGAAAGAGTGTTGTACTGATCTATGTACATCCCAACAAAAAATAAATACATTTTAAAAAAAGAGGAAAACGTACAGATAATAACTCGTGTTTAAGTAGTTCTGTTCTGAAACAAAAATAAAGTACAGAAATGTAGTCTGGTGTACAACTCCTCTCAATGGCCCTCTCTCGACTTTCGTTACTTCTCCTTCTACAAATATTAATAACGAAACTAAATAAAGAAACAACGTTTCTTACCCACAAAAGGAAAAGTCACATTTGTTTCATTTCAGTATAGAAACGAAACGAAAACTGTCTTAGACGATCTGTTTCTTTCTGTAACAAAACTAAATTCGCGCAGACTTTTCGTTTCGTTACTTGTAACGAAACTTAACTCTTGAGAAAATAATTTTGTCACAGCGGCGCATATGTCATCTTTTTTTCTGAAACACGTTACAAGTTCTACAACATTACGTGCGAAAACAAATTATTTTCATACAACTACTAAAACATATTCGGCAACTAATAGTGCGTTTCATACAGCTCAATCATGTTCCAATAATGGGACTGAATTTCAAAGTCAAGTTGGCCCGAAACCTTTGTTTTTGCTCAATTTTCTCAACGGAGGCTGGTAAAAATTTCTAATCGCTAGGGAAACGACATCAAAGATGGATAAACGAATGCGCACGTCAAATTGTGGTATTTTTAATATTTCCAAGGAAATCTTGTAATTTCATCAAGACAAGAACTTGGCCCGAAAAATTTGTTTTGCCGCAAATTTATGAATGGAGGCTGGTAAAAATTTTCTAAAGGTTAAGCAAACGACATGAAACGATGGACAAACGAATGCGAATGATTTTTGATATAATTTGAATATATTTTTTGTTGTTTTGAGGGAATTTTACAAGAAAAGGTGGGAAAATTGGTTTTTCACCTGTATTTCTTGAAATACATGTAGTTTACGAATTTTAAGTGATGGACAATCACGTTCCAAGATGGAGAAACGCAGAGAGTAGAAATGTACGGAAAATTCTGCGTGTTTCTTGTTTTTTTTTCGAATTGAAAAAGTGGCGGGAAAAAAGTTTTTTGGCATTAACTTTTGAACGCGGCCTGGTAAAAATTTTCTAAAGAGTGGTCAAACGTGGTCAAACGATGGACAAACGAATGCGAATGTATTTTTATATAATTTGAATGTATTTTTTGTTTTTTGGGGGAATTTTACAAAAAATTGTGGAAAAATAGATTTTTCGCCTGTATTTCTGGAAATACACGTAGCTTACGAATTTTAAGTGATGGACAATCACTTTCCAAAGATGGACAAACGCAGAGGTTAGAAAAGTACGGAAAATTCTGCGTGTTTCTTGTTGTTTTTTCGAATTGAAAAAATGGCGGGAAAAGGTTTTTTGGCATTAACTTTTTGAACGCGGCCTGGTAAAATTTTCTAAAGGGTGGTCAAACGTGGTCAAACGATGGACAAACGAATTCGCCCAAAAAATTGCATTTTCGAATTATTTTTTGGCCATCTTCACGCTTTTTTTGGAAATTTTTTTGGGTGTTCCGTTGGTGGTAAAGCACGTCTGAAGGTGATTAAGAGGTCATTAGGAGGTAAAGAAACGAATGCAAATTAAAAGTTTCGAATTTTTCATTTGATTGTTGCTAATTCGTCGATTTTGAGAAATGGCGGGGAAAAACGTTTTTTTGCCTATAACTTTTGAACCCGGCCTGGTAAAAATTTTCTAAAGGGTGGTCAAAAGTGGTCAAACGATGGACAAACGAATCGACCAAAAAAATTTGCATTTTAAAACTTTTTCTGGCCATCTTCACGGTTTCTGGGTGCAGTGGAATACGTTTTTCGCGAATATCTGCCGGAGGAAACGTGGTAAAAATAATGTAGTTAGTGATTAAAGGTGGTCAAACGATGGACAAACAAAAGCGCACTTCAAATTTCGATATTTTTAATATTTTGGGCAAAATCTTGTAATTCGTCAAATCGTGAAGTTGGCCAGAAAAATTTGTTTTTGTTCTAATTTGTGAACGGAGGCTGGTAAAAATTTTCTAAAGGGTGGTCAAATGTGGTCAAACGGTGGACAAACGTATCCATAAAAAAATTTTGAATTTTGAGATTTTTTCTGGCCATCTTCACGGAGGTCCCTTACGTGAGTGACGAAAGGCCTGTTCAGATCTGACTGAACAGGTCTGTTCAGCGTACTCAGGCGGAACTCTGAATCCAAAAATCGGTTGGTGCGGCAAAACAAACTCGGTGCGGCAAGCATCGGATGCGGGGGCAGTGTCGGCAAGGATCGAGGCCACAAGTTCAAACTTCCGACGCGGCAAGCGTAAGGGTGGAAGCCTGAGCGTGTGCAAGAGGCAGTAGCTCAGCAGAAGTTGGGGTGTCGGTGGGTGCGGCAGGGTCGGCGCCGGGGAGAGGGGGAGCGGGTCACGTGCGAGGTAACAGCCTCGCGCGAAGTTGCGGGAGTGACACCTCTTGCCCTTATAAGGCTGCTGGGCCCGGGTGCCGCGCAACCGCCGCCGCCGCCGCCGCCGCCGCCGGGGCCGGGGCAGGTTCACGAATCTCGCAGCCCACACGGCGGGCAACGCACGCGCCTAGGGTGCCCCTTGATCTCACATGCAGAGCTGCTCATGGAAACGACCGTATCTCTGCCTGCATTTTGTTTCGAGAGGAATTCTGTAAATGAACATTTAATTGGACTACGGTGACGTTTACTGTCTTGTAGACATTTTTAAGCAGGGTAGCAATGCCCTTTTCCAGGAAAGTGAGAGAATAAGTGCAATAATACACATTGAATAAACAGATAATATAATTAACGTAATATAGTTAAATACATGTCAGTAGTAATACAAGCATAATCAAACAATAAAATATTTTCGTCATAATGTACGGTTGTAATATTGACTTGGCATTGCGAACCACAGGACCGAAAATGTACTCTTAGCAGCAGGCATCTGTCAGTATTTAACAGTCTCTCGTTCATTAAAACTATCGTAACAAACTAGTTGCAGCTAAAAGTGACAGGAGAGAACATTTATTTCAAGACATAGGCTCTAGTATTTTTTTTATGCTATTTTTTCTTACGAGAAGTATTGAACGATACTTGGCCGATACCAGACAGACTCCCTTGGTTACCAACCTCGACGAATGTTTCGGTTAACAAACTTTAATCGCATCTGTTATTTCCTCTTTATCGACCTGAAGAAGTTAATAACTCTTACATATGTTTATAACACTGCCTAAAAGAACAATAGTGATTATATAATTTTCCATTAGTAAAATGTTATAAAACCTTCAACAAACAAACATATTACGTACCAAAAATTACATCCTTGCGTCATTAGTAAATGACAAAATTTGCCACCTGCGCTCTTCATACCTTCCAGTTTAATTGTCTTATATAATCCTACTATCAGTATGTGCATCCGCTCCCGCACTTGTTTCACCTCCACCTCTGCCCCTGTCCGCGGCTCCTGTTTCGCGCGCCTTCCGCCCGGGAGGAGCGGCGGCTGTCGACTTCCTGCGGCGAGGAGCATTTCAGACCCCACAACTTGTTCTGCGCGGGAGGTGTCACGTCGCGCCTATCACTGCGTGTACGTCTGCAACAGCGTTGCCAGATTATTTTTCGTCTAAGTCGTGATTTTTAATAAATCTTGGTGAAAAAATACGTGATTTGTTTTGGAAAATGTGTGACCAAATTAAAAAAAAACAAAAACGAATGGGGAATATCAATTTTGAAGAAAATCGGCTGAACGGTTTAGGTGCTAGCGTTGACCACAGACGGACAGACAGACGGACGTTTTGCCGTCAGTCGGTTTTATAGTATCAGGAGTAACAAAACATGGATTTTGACTACACCACGAGGTAGAGGATTTTTTTCCCTACATTTAGCAACAGGTTTTATCGAATTTTTCCTCATCAGACTCCAGCTACGTATAAGAGATTTTCTGGCGAAAATTAGCCGTTTTCTGGCGCACGATTACATACTTTCTCTTCTTATGAAGTATTCGTAAGGCAAGAAAGTAAAAACAACAATAAGTACATTTTAATTGTATCAAAACAGATACATTTATTCAGATTTCAATCACAAACTACTGATTACCTACGGCTGATTAGATTCCTTTCGCGTGTTTATTCTCGTTTTCTTTTTCTGTGTATATTTTTGCATTGGGAAATTCAATCGAAAGATTTTACAAAGCGCGATTTGGTCTGTACCGCGCAGGACATTTACTTTTAGACTTGAATAGCAACGCTGACTCCGCAAGATCACACCAACCTGCTCGTCAGGAAGAGAAGAAGGACAGTGACGGCTCGTGAACAAACGTTCAGGGTAGGCAAAACGTAAAATCAGATTTAATTATAAAAAAAATCAAACAACAAAAATAAACAAAAGCATAGTATTTAAAACGAAAAAAATAATACTTCCTACATAATAACTTTCTCCCGTTTGTTAACAAAATGTTGTCAACAAAAAGTAACTACATACAGTGAATACAGCAATAAAATGGGCCTCCCACCGTCATTTCCAGAACTACGGGTCAACCCTCGTTTAATGTACGCAAGAGAAAGCGGATCGACCCAAGATCTACCATGACAGGGATGTCACTTGGACTCATTTTTTTCATTGTACATATATTTCGTTACAAAATAATTCAGTATAAAATATATTTTTCAAAATTATCTTCTTTAGGGCGCCGTTTCCCTCCAGGACGCGTACCATTTTTGGACTCATTGTCTTTGCTTGAAATGACTCATTAATGATTTCCTGTTTCCGAGCGCGTCAAAACATATGGTTATTAGTCCCGTAAGTGTTCGGCATCTTTTTATCATAGGAGATGGCGGTGTCTACTCCCGCTGGCGGTGAGATCCGGCGCTAATCTACACGTCGACTTGCGATAGTTTCCGCATCCAGGTATCTCTCACCAGCGGGGCACCGCCCCAACTCTAAGCTCCCTACTGGCTTTCCGACATTTGTGGAGTAGTACACGTATGGGCAACTAGGTAAGCGTGTTAAGTAAGGGCTGAGGATAGGACAAGCAACAGCGATAGATCACGCGCGGTCCGTGGCCCGTTTGTTAGGATACTGCTCCTTCATTCGCCTGGTGTTGATCGGAGAAAACACGGAGATCTACCGACCAGAGCAGCCTGCCGCGAGAATTCTTCTCCAGATAGCGGCTGCATCGACTTAGTTTGTAGGTAGTGTCGAAAATTCTGCCACCGTCGGAACTCGAATCCTAGACCCCCCACTGAGAGGCACTGCAGAGACATCAGTTGATACCCTGAGTCACCTCAGCCGGTCTTTGTTTGGAATGCTACTAACCACTAATCTTCAGTGCAGTATTAAAGACAAAGTTCGTATCTTCTTCATTGCTCTTTCATTCTAGACAATGTTACTTCTGATCTTTAACCTTTCGCAAACATACATTTGTGAACAATGGACCTACAGGGGAAACGCAACAAATGATACCACTCGAACGAAACTGTTTTCGATAAGGGTCAATTGGTTATGTCTGTAATTGAATAAAAGCAAATCAATGAACTATCGTAACTATGCACTCCGTTGGTTCGTGAGTTGCAATTGTAAATCGAGTTCAGTTTCTTCTGTAAAATATAACGATTTTCTAAACCCTGCACTGCATCCAAAACTGACTCAAATTACAATCCACGACCCTTAGACTCTTTGACTTTTGTAATGATTCTAGAAGGAAATTCTGTGGAAAATTCAAGTTCACAGAAACAAATACATTCTATCCAACAAAATTGTATTTCAGAAATACCAACTCGAAACGTATCTACTAATACAAACACCTGATCAATAAGTGTACTGAGTATGAGTCCTAATAAGGATTAGAAGTATAGGCTATGTAAATTAATTTTTACTGCAATACGTCATTAAGTTAATGTTTTCTAACGTATTTTTTACGTAATTTAATGCACGAAGAAATCACTCAGCATAGCACCACCTATCTAGAGCGGTTAGCCAAACATCCAATCTCCAGCCATCAATCTACTGACAACAGTGAGGAGTACACCGACTTAAAAGATACCATATTCTGGAATTACCATTCCGTTTCAAAACAACCCACATGATGAGGAACTCTAACTTCAATCATACATAATTATCACATTTACTGAATGTTTGTTAAAAACAGATTGTAAATAACAGAATATTAAAATAAAAATTACGCAAGGCAAATAATCGCGCATGTTTCTATGAAGCATTACGACAAAGTTTTTCAAATAAAAATTATCACGGCTCGTTCCCATTTCTCCGTAAGTCACGGTAAATTCCACAATCAATCGCTGCACAGAAAACTTAAGTTGTTAACGACTCCAGCGACTTCTCTCGACTGTGGCCATTTCCGGCACTTGTCACGGCAGCGCCGCCAGTTCACTTACCACAGTGCTCAGGACAACGAAGCTTTGATGGCGTCCAACTGCTGAGTAAACAGCAGAGAAGAGGCCCTCCATTGACTAACCAGCTCACCAACCTGCCTCGTGAGTTTCAAGTGAGGACTTCTGATAGTAATAATGCCTCCGTTACATGCTACCTCTTCACAAAATTTTTATTCTATAAGACCAATGAATTTGAAATATATTGTCGTGGATGAATGTCGTGTTTACTATATTGCGTGTTCTCTGGGAATTCGCATACAGAATTATTCGTTCTAAAAGTGGGAGCACATTTATTAGTTATATACAATTATTCAAAATTCTGGAGGCTACTGACTATAATAATGTGACTGATTATATAATAATGTGACTTTAAATGACCGACTGTCGTGTTTCAGTTAGCATCATCAATTTTACTATTATTTTCAGTTTCTAATACTTAATATTATTGTAATTTTGTGAAGACAAGTGTCAAGGAATACGATATTTTCAGGAAGTTTTTCATACTCTTTCACTGATATCAATACCACAGTAAATTTTGTACTTTCATTCATTGCTTTTTAGAGGCTCTAAACCCTGCCCTGCATCCAAAACTGACTCAGCTTACAATCCACGACCCTTCACTCCTTTGACTTTTGTAATGATGAAGAAGAAAATTCTGTAGAAAATTCAAGTTCACAAAAACAAAATACATTATATCCAACAAAATTGTATTTCACAAATACCAACGAATTTTGAGAGGCTCAATGTACACATATAAGACGAAATGTGGGCTTTATTCATGTAGTAGAGGTTGAGATCTATTCATCGCTTATCCATTGTGTGTGTGTGTGATAAGTAAAGATCCTGGATTTATTCAGAGCTGACGGAAGCAATACTGCAAAGAAACTCCTTTCTCCATGGATATGAGTTTTAAATACTCTTCGCAGTGAGTGAATTACTGAAAATTATTATCTGCCAAAAATTATAAATGTATTGGTTCAGTACCTTTCGAACCTTAGTCGACATTAGATTCGACATTCTAAGGTTCGGGGGCTAAGATCAGAAAAACTAATAACTACTAACCATTCATTACGCGCATGCATGACGCGACCATGCATGACACTAACCACGCATGAACGCGACGCCATCCTAACAGTCAAGAGAGCATTTACATGACTTGGTCCGTTGAAGTCTTCAGCATTACTCCTGTTTTTCTTGGAAAAGCCATGTTCTAGTGATCACTTCCAGAGGTGTCAGATTTTAAAAAACTAACGTAATGAAGAAGGCGACAGCGCTTCACCTTTTATGAACCTATCCAGAGTAAATGTAAAACTCCCACTTAGCATGGTTGGAATGAACCTTCATTTCCTCCTGTTCAATGACGCTATTTCCTTCTCTATTCAGAATTGAACTTGTATATAGCTTAAGATCCCAGAATTAAGAAAACATTCACAAAATTTTTCCCGTAGCTACACGCTTTTTTTATTTTAATATTCTGTTTTATTTACACTGTTTTTTTAACAACATTCAGTAAATGTGATAATTAGCACGTAGCACGTAGAAACATTTTTAAGAGAAAATCAGATTGAACGGATTCAATGAATTAAGATCAGTGTGCAATTATGAACAACCTCCACAAATAAATTGAATACCGTTTTCAGGACGTTCTTTACTAGTTGCCAGTGTGAAGCACACAATAATGTGTGTGCTGCGAAGAAGTATTTTTCTCATTGTACCAACCCCAGCCACTGTAGTACCAATTTGGTGTCACCCTGCTGCTGAACAGGTCCGCTTCCGGTATTCCGAACTCACAGCGTCGCTGTCTCGTGGAGGCCGCCGCGTCGTGGGTTCCTCTCCCACTCTGTCGCACACCTCTCTCGCAGCCACGCGCGACGTCGAACGGTTTCGGTTCCCGGAACGGGTCTCCGCGGAGAAAGCCTAGGAGAAGGCGGGAGATGTGGAAACAAACATCACATCTGTTGGCATTGGTATGTCAATTCACCTTTCCAAAGCTCATGCTATTAGGAGCTCCTAGACCGGAACGTATTCATATCTTCAAGTTCCTAAGCATCAAACTATGAGGTTCCAACTATGGGCCTAGTTAATACTGGACATGTGGTCGTAAAAATTAATAGGTACGAAAATAATTGCAGTATTACATAATATTAAATGTGTTTATATATCTTGTAAAATAATACATGATTAATTTCTGCATCGTTAATAAAATGATATTTTTATATATTCATTAACTAATATAAAACTTAGATTAAAAGAATTGGAAGCCCCCATTGGGGACTTTACGAAGTGATTAGACAGATTATGGATTAATCCATCCCTGCCTATTTTTTCCGCATGCTGAAACGCTTGAGTGTAGACATCATTTGAACACTATTATTGCGTTTTGAGCTCCTTCAAAAATTTGGTGATTCTAAAACGACATACCATTTCTTGAATTCAGTGATTTACCATCTATTGATCTGGCACTTCTTCGCCTTGTACACTTATAAAGCGGATACTCTATCAAAAGAACTTGGTAGTATAATTACATAAGCTAAAATAGAGAATCCCTTCTCATAACTGAAACATTAAACTGAAAATAAAAATAAGAGTGTTTCGGGAAATTATTAACGGATTACATATCGTTTTTTCTGCAATTTCTTTAATTCTTGTTCTTTGCTTGACTTATCAACAGTCACTCGAAGTAGCAATACTGCAATATTCTATTTGGAAAACGAATAGTGAATTCCACTATTAAAGAGTAATTAAAAATGAAAATACTGAAAAACATTACTCGAAACATTCAATTATGTATTTGGAAATATATTTCTAATTTGTTAATCACAAAAACTAAGAGAAAGGTGAAACATGAAGCGACGACCAGCTCCATTCTCTATAAATTGGAGTTCTGTTTGAAATGGGTGAAGAAAACATGAGGTAACTGATTAAAATATGCAATAGTTGCTTATGACTTGATGATTATAATCAACCATTTGTACCTGAATCTAATTTGTGTCAATTCTGACTCAAAGGCTGCGTTAAATATATTCGTTTTGCAGCCCATTTAATCATGAAAAAATTCTTTTGAAAGAAAATTATCGTTTGAACACTATATATCTAGCATTTCTTCAAAAAATCTTTAACCCCGTGTTTTCGGTGATTATTGCTAATCTTCAATTTCATTCAAACATGCTATTAATTCTTAGATTTACTTTATTAGATATAAATATTCTAAAATAGAGGATTGTTTTAACCTCTAATACACCTTTGTTCTTTCAAGGTCTGAAGGAGCGCGATTGCCAGTGTTTATTCTCTAATTATTATTGTCTCAAGAGACGAGATAAAACAATAGTTCGTAATAGATCGTGCCTTGTCAGATCTTCAATCGTACTAGATATACTTGCAGTTTCCATTCAGATGTACTGAAGAACTATCTCCCATCTCCAACCATTTGTCAACCTGAAAAGAGAGCGGATTTAAATCTAAATTGATACTCTTGAAAAGAAATTACGATCCTAGATAATTCAGTTACACGATTTCTAATGGTTGTATTTTGAGTATAGTCTTTGCAAACACGCCATCACGATGCTATCTTTATGGAGGTGTAGCAGAGACATGAGATCTATAGAAGTGATACTTTCTTATATAACATTTCATTCTCCATTCTTCTTGATATCTTCTTGGGAAAACACAGATACTGAATTTCAGTGGCCGATGTACATATTTTTCTTCATTGTTGTCATAATGCGCTATAACATAGTGCGAGCATAATAATTGCTTAAGCCGCACCTTCGAAAAGGAAATACTGTGCATATTTCGTGTAATTATCAAATTTTCTAGCGCAAGATACGATAAAAATTGTGGAACATGCTTGCATAATGCAGCATTTTTGGATAGTATATAAGTAATATGAAGTTGGATAGTTATACAAAGGACAACGTATAATTGAAGTAGAAATGTGATGAATTACATGATTTGTTAAAATTAATAAAAAATAGTAATAATATTTAATTTAAGAAAAGTAAAATAAACTATCAGTATCCGCGGTGGCGGACATCTAATAGCCATCGCAATCGCATTGCATATACAGTTGTGTATTATTTTTTATTTGGGTTGAATAAGACGTGTACACAAAATATAATATTATTAGTTCAAAGAAACTTTGCTCCCTGGACAGAATACTACTATATTAGCCTTAATCATTTTTGCAGTTTTCTCCCCAAAATGCTGAAGCAAATGAAGCACTTGAGCATAGATTTAACTGATTAAATACTTCAAGGAATTTGACAGGGAAACAAAAAGTGGTTCAATTGGATCGTTTAGAGACAACTTAAATTAGATATTTTAGCACTGACCACAAGATGTGAAGTCTGAATTACTTTTCCAGTTTTTTCTGATTTTATGGAAATATTGACAATATGATGATGAATGTGATTCCATTTGCTCATGGATTTCGCCATTAAATAGTTCAAAAAACATTCACAAGAAAACTGAATGTGTTTTAATATACAGATTAGATTTTCTCATCATGATCATCAAAATCCTATACAGTTTGCCAATTTTTCCTGACAAACAGCAATTTTTATTACCATAACTAGAGACTATCACTTGCTATTAACTGTTATAGTAATTAAACATTCATTTACAGTAAACCACCAAGTGTTTTTATGCTGCAGACAACACGAACGCCTTCTTTTAGGTCATAGTTTTATCTTGTAGTAGTAGTAGCAGCACATAGCTGCTTTGAAACATGCATTACGCAGATGTTAAATCCCGAAGGCATCGGACTATCTGAGGAAGTAATGTGTTAATGTATGTATGTGAATGATTGTAAGTGAGCATGTAGATGGGTGAAATGAAATGGAAAGAAAGGGAAGTAAGAGAATAAGTGTTACGAAGGGGAGGGGGGATAGGGTGCACGGAAAGCTAATTTTGGAAAACGTTTTATTTTTTAATGACACCTAACAAGTGTTAGCTGAATGACTCCTACTTTTCCTCTCTCCCCTCCAATTTTCTTTTGCTCAAGGCAACGCAAAAACCAGGGATCTCTAACCCCGAACATCCACACGAACTGGGACGGCGCAAGCCATCTACTCCACAATAAACAAAACGCCATTCGTGGAAGGCGTCTTCTAGGAGAAAGCAGCCGGTTTGCCCGGTGCGGGTCCTACGCATAAACGAAAGGGGCGTAGGTGGAGGCGGAGGGTTGAGAAGGGCACGCACGACATAGCCATGCAGGCGGCTCGAGAGAGAAATCGGGAGACCGCGGATCGACGCGAAAATTGGGGGGAGGCCGTTTAGCCGAAAAGTGTTGCGTGCGGATGCCTTGAAGCGAAGACACCGCGCAGGTACTGTTGCGCCTGTGGCCCCTGCGGACAGCGACTTTCGGCAGTGATGCGACATCGATACGGACCATCCATGTTACCAGTCATCGATAATCAAAATTAA